>JAYDZK010000114.1:4529142-4547336 GCA_034509185.1 Euphonia xanthogaster | reverse complement strand
GTCTCCTGTGCTCCAGCTGAAGGAGCCAAGTGCCCTCAGCTGCTCCTCAGCCCCTTCCCCAGCTCCGTGTCCCTCCTTTGGGCACTCTCCAACAGCTTTGGATCCTTCTGATCCTGTGGTGCCCAAAGTGCCCCCAGCACTGGAGGTGAGGCTGCAGCCTCATACTGATTGATATGCATATGGATTTTTTAAATTCCAAGATACTTCTTCTCAATCCAGCATCTCTTCAGGCTTAAATTAATTTTCATGGCAGAGAACTGCTGACAGTCTTTCTCCTCTGTAGTCTCAGAGGGTTGGATGTTTGTTTTCATTTCAGTATTGGGCAGGAGTCACTGGTGGATTAACTATCTGGGACACTCTTTTGAGTAAGTGGCTTCTGGACTGATAATGCCAGAAAATGCTTATTAAAGAAAATGAGAAACGTGGCAATTTGGGAGGAACTTGTTTTAATATGTGCAGGCTCTGGTTTTGCATGGATGGGATGACAATGCACTTCCACAGGGAATGAGATTTAAGGTTTATAAAAATCTCAGAGACATACTGTGGCTCCCTGAACTCCCAGATTTTAAAACACAAAGATTGGATTTATTTTTAATATTTTCTAAACTGAAAACTGGGAGTGAAAGGAGGCTGGAAGTGCCCAGCATGAAAAGCAAACTGTGACCTAGAGAAGGAAGGTGGGTTTTTACAGCAGCTGAAGAAATTAAATTTAAATGCTGAGTTTTGCTGTGAGGTGGGTTAAAAACTTAATCTGTAAGGGTGAGGTAGGGTGAAAAATGACTTAATTCAAGGCATGTGGGAGGGAGGGATAAGATGTGTCTGAATGGCAGCTGCTCATCTAAAGGCAAAAGAAGTGTGTTGCAGACAGAAGTAGCAAGTGCTGCCTAGTTAGTACTTCATGTTTTCTATTAGAGCTCCTGCTTTTGACTTGACAGGAAAACAGTCTCCAAAGCTCCTTTGCCTTATGACTCGCCTTTAAATGCAGGCAAAACCAATGCACCCATTTTGGTGAAGAGGAAGCCAGGACTGAAGCCCATCCAAAGCTGTAGAGCTTGGTCAGGCCCATCCTTGAAAGGGGCTGTGGTACCTGCAGGATGGTTCTGCTTCATCACAGCTGCCTTCTCCTGTTCACATGGACACCTTCCCCCCTGCTGCCCCGAGCCTCTCAGCTGCCCTTCTGCTGTGCTGTGGGGAAGGAGCTCAAACCTGCTGGACTTCCCCTGCGCCTTGGTGGGACAGAGCTGGAGGCTGGAGCCATCTGGTTTGGAAGGAAGCTACTGGATTGGGAGCCAGGAAATGTAGACCTTAAGCCATGAGACTGCCAATGTCAGCCTGCAGAATCCTTTATTCCCCACTGAGAACTGCTGTGTGAGTGTTGGCCAGTGTCACCACACACCTCTGTCTGTTCCTGCCTGCACAACCACCACCATAAAGCAGAGAGCTGGTGGTTGGGAGGAGAAGCCTGAGCACACAGCTGGGTTGTCCTCCTGGAGATGCTTTTCAGAGGGAATATTTGATGTCAGTGTGCCTGGCTATGGCTTGTGTTTATCTCCAAAGAGAGGAGCAGATTGTGCTGTTCCCCCTTTCTTTTGCTGGTCAGTGGTAGTGTGTGTTTGTTTGATCCAAACTTGTAGTGTTCTGGTTCAGGGGAACGAATTTGTTTCTTGTTTTATTGAAAACTTAGCAAACAGTGTTGAAGAACTCATGAAGTTCTTCTGTACAGTTCAGAAATGCTAAGCTGAAGTTCACTCCATGCTACTGGCTTGAGTTGTGTGGCCAGCAGTACCAGAGCAGTGACTGCTCCCCCTGTGCTGGGCACTGCTGAGGCCCTGCCTTGAGTCCTGGGGTCAGTTTTGGCCCTCTCACAACAAGAAGGACATTGAGGGGCTGGAGCATGTCCAGAGAAGAGAACAGACCTGGGAAAGGGGCTGGAGCACCAGGAGCAGCTGGGAGAGCTGGAGAGGCTCAACATGGAGCAAAGGAGGCTCAGGGGGAACCTTGTGGCTCAGCACAGCTCCTGCCAGGAGGGGCCAGCTGGGGTGGGGGTCAGGCTCTGCTCCCAGGGAACAGGGACAGGAAGAGAGGAAACAGCCTCAAGGTAGCCTAGGGAAGGTTCAGGTTGGACACTGGGAAAATATCCTCACTGAAAGAGTGGTCAGGCCTTGACATGCTACCCAGAACAGTGGTGGTGATGATATCCCTGGAAGTGTTCAAAAAACAAGTAGAAATGGCACTTGGCTGTATGGTTTAGTGGGCATGATGAGCTTCAGTCAGAGGTTGGGCCTGATGATGTTGGAGGTCTTTTCCAGCCTTAATGGTTCTATGATTCATATGGCATCCCAAGTTTTTCCTTGTGTTGGGCAGATGCTGAGTAAAGCCCTGAGAAGGGCACAAGTTGTTCAGGGCTCTGTTTGAGACCCTTGGAGACCAGAAGTTGTTCTCAGTTGCATCTGGAGCTTACAAAGTGATTTCAGTGCACATTTATGAGCTGTGTAGGCAGCCAGCCTGGGCTCTTCCTGAGGTGGTCACTTGCATTTTTGCAAAGTCATTGTCTTGGGAATTCAAGCTTGATGCCCAAACTTGCTTTCTGCCTCCCTGGTTATGGTTGGGTTCATCCCACCTGGGCAGAGGGGTCTTGCCAACCCTATGTGGGACAGGAATATTCTTAGTTGTAGTCAGTCATTATTCTTTAGTTGTAGTTCTCTCTGTTTAAGGCATGCCTTTCTTCCTCTTCCTCACTGGAGAAGAGCTGCCCTGAAACCCACAGCACAAGATCTGGAGGCTCTGGAAAGCTGGGAAGAGAGCTGACCCAGCTGGCTGGGGTTCAACTCCAAGGTAACTTGTTGTCTTTCATCTGTCAGACACATCCTAGAAACCACATCACTTCAGAGAGACCTTGACCCCTCCTCTGTCCTGTGCAAGTGCAGGAATACCAAGGTGAGGCACATCCTGTGGCCTCTGCAAGCTCAGCCCAAGCTGGTGCTGCTCCCAGAGGGGTTTGTGGCTGTGCTGGGTACAAGTGTGTGTTCAGCCTTGGGGAAAACAGTGCCAGCAATATGCAGGGTCCTCAGCACCTGGGGGCCTGCAGGAGTTTAGGAGAACAAGCTCAGCAACAGCCTCAGTTCTGCCTGAGCAGCACCTTGGGAGCCTGAGTGCTCTTTTGGATTTTGCTTTCTTCTTTTGCGTCTTTGGGCACATACCTGTGCAGAGTCTGGAGATCTGGTTCCCAAATGAATAAACAAATGGTCATTGCTGCACTTGGTTAAATAGAAGTAATAAATTCCTGGCTCAGCCTATTAAGTGCAAGTCCTCCAGGCCAGGCTGCAGAAGCTGCTTTTCTGCCCCAGCTCTGAGCAGGCTGCAGGTCTGTGCCAGAACCAGCCCGTCCTTCAGCTCATGGCTGCCTGATGGCTGGTGTAATGCAACTGAGACATCCCTGTAGCCCAGCATGGGCAGCAGGCTGTCTCTTCATGCCCTCTTTGTGTGTCTCACCTGTCGAATTTCCTAGTAAGAGCTCTAGAAGTATTTTTTGAAATGTCATTCTTTTTTAGGTATCTTCTTTTCAGCTCCTAGCTGAGTCACTGGCTACCATGCTACAGCCAGGATCCCAGGGAGAGGAGAGACTTGCTCAAACTTTGAGTTACAATTTTTGGCAGCACACTCCATCTTTGGAGCTTGTTCTGCTGTGGTTTGTTTTCTTCTATCTGTTCAGGTGCCTTTGTGAGAGCAGAGCAGGAGCACCTGACCCAAACACTTGAGTCACAGAGAGCAGAAGGCCTTAGCTAGGCCGGTGAGAAAAGAACATGGTAATGAGCAATAATGTAAATTTATTCTTAACCTCCAACTCCCCACACCTTGTGTCAGTAGCTTTTGCCCTGGAGATCATTCCTGAGTCTGACAGCACAGTGACCCGTCTGTCCAGAGCTGCTGCAGCTCTGGGGAATGTTGCTCACAGAGCCCCAGCTGGGGTGAAGACTCGAGGCTCAGGACCCCTCTGTTGTACTGCACTGAGTAGTTTCTTTAGTTGTGGTTTTGCACTGGGTGATTTTGCACTGAGTAGTCATTATATTGCACAACTTGTTATTCCCTTCTCCCATCCCATGGTCTCTCCCTCTGCCCTATTCCCCCTGGTGGTGTGCCCCCTGGTTACCCCTACCCTCGCCCCTCCTCAGTGGTATCCCCTTGGCTACGGGAGTGTCCCCACATGGAGAAGAGAGCTTCTCCTCTTTTGCTTTCATCCATGTCAGACCGTGTGGGCCAGGGTCCATAGCTAGCCGGAGTGGACTCAAACAACAGCCCGAGAGACACGGATCTTACAGCCCTCCTGGCTACCAGCCCCCTCAGTCTGGGAAAGAGAGAAGGTGTTGGCATGTCCAGGAAGGGGAGGGATCATGGAATCACAGAATAGTTTGGGTTGGAAGGGACCTTAATGCTCATCTTGTTCCACCGCCTGCCATGGGCAGGGACACCTTCCTCTAGACCAGGTTGCTCCAAGCCCCATCCAGCCTGAGCTTGAACACTGCCAGGGCTGGACAGCCACAGCTCCTGAGGACATCCTGTGCCAGGGCCTCACCACCCTCACAGCCAAAAATTTCTTCCCAATATCCCATCTAACCCTGCCCTCTGTCAGTGGGAAGCCATTCCCCCTTGTCTTGTCCTTCTAAGCCCTTGTCCAGAGTTTCTCTCTGGCTCTCTTAGAGTACCTTTAGGCCCTTCAAGGGGCTCTGAGCTCTCCGTGGAGCTTTGCCCAGGTGAGCACCCTCAGCTTCAGAACAGAGGGCCTCCTGCTCTTGTTCCAGGTCCTCTGGACTTGCTCCAGCAGCTCCATATCTTGTTGATGTTGGACCCCAGACCTGGAGGCAGCTGTGCAGGTGGGGCCTCACACAAGTGGGATGGAAGGGCAGAATCCCCTTCCTCAACCTGCTGGTCACAACTCTTTCAATGCAGCCCAGGATCCATCTGGATCTACCTGGAGGAAAGAATTTGCAGTAGCTGGAATGGATTAAGCAGAGTTTGCTCCTAAAGGGCTGGCCAGCCTTCACTTTGTTGTGCTCTGGGATCTGGATGGGTGGTGCAGGACAAGCACAGGCAGCAAAGGTGGTGAGGTGCTGCCAGGCAAGCACAGGACATGGTGATGGGAAGCAGTGGAGTTGGAAGAGTGAGTTTCGAATGAGGCCAAGAAAACAGCTCAGATGAGCTGTACCTGCAGCCTGGAGAGCTTGGGTTTCTCCTCAGGTTTATTTAGAAGTAGGTCATAGAGTCATGGAACCATTAAGGTTGCAAAAGACCTGCAAGATTATCAAAGTCAAACCTTGACTGGATGTGCCACTGCTCTGCTTTTTTGAGCATGTTTTCTTAACTGTGTGTTTTCATTGGTACCTGGTCAACTTGAAAACCATGTCTGAGTAGTGCAGAGGATGTGCTCTTTGAGGGCTGTATCACAAACTCACACTAAAAACTGGAAATGCAGCCTAATGCTTTTGCCTGGACATCTGTTTTTGAAACAGGTAGAAGTTAGAGATGTCCCTGCCTCCTTTCCCACCTATGCCTTGTCCTCAGCATTGGGATGCAAAGCTCCACATTGCAGTGTTGTCAGCAGCACCTGTGGCAGCCTGGAAGTGTTTGATGAAGGAGTTTGTTGGCTGCTCCCATCAGGCTGGGTACAAGGACTTTATCTCCAGTGACGCATGTTATATGTAACCTTGCTCTGAAATCCTCTTTCAAGTCTCCAGTGCTTGAGCACCCTCAGAAAATCTCTGTCAGGTGATATTAGCCAGAGTGGAATTAAATCTTACAGGATTTAGCCGAGCAGCTTTGGCTACAGAGTAAATCAGGAAATGCCCCACTAGGTAAAAATCCAGGTGCTCCTTTGGGATGTCTTGTGAAAGGTGGCCTGCAATCAGAACAGCTGTTTTCCCTTTGGGGGCTGCTGTCGGCTGGGATGCTGAGATCCCACGGATTTAAAGGTGTGCTGACTGTGGTGACATCTCTGTGTCCTGGTGTTGTGGTAGGTGATTATTGGGAAACTTCAAATAGATTTCCTTACCTTCTTTGACTGTAGTTACTGGACTTCAACATGTTTTTTAGAATGTCAGAAAATGGTGGATATCTTTTGTGGGTTGCATTCTTGTATTCTCAGGCTAAATTAGATGAGAATAATTCCTGCTGGTGAGTGAGCAAGGGGCCCAGGCTCGTTTGAGGAAGACACTTTTAAATAGTGGAAGTTACGAATTATCTAGCCAAGCCCTCCTGGAGGGAGAAAGGGCTGAGAGATAAAGTCGGGGGTGATAGTTTGTCACTGTCTCATGCAGCCTGCAGTCCAGCTCTTGTGGTGTCTTCTGTGCTGCTGCTCCTGCAGGCAGCTGGAATGATTCCTTTGTATTGCCAGTGCTCCCCCCAGACAGGCTGAGATCCTCTGCAGGATACCCAGAGAAGGAATATTGGAAAGGGAGCCAAGCTGATGTGCAAAGGCATCCTCCTGCTCTAGTTAAAGGAGGTTTGTCCCCTCAATAACAATATCCTGTGCTGTTTTTCAGCATAAGAAATTTTGGGATTGAGCACAGTGAATATATCCTCTTCCAGCTAGCAGTTCCCTGTCCTTTGCCTGGCACCTGCCTTGAAGTGTCCTCACAGAGCCAGCAAGTTCCCAAAGGAGCCTGGCTGGTGAAGAGGCTCCAGCAGCACTAATCCCTACCTGGCTGGGAGGTGCTGTAGGCTGACACTAAGCCCCAAGCAGCCAAAACCCTGAGCTGTGCCAAGATGGAAACCCTGGGTATTTGGGACAGAACAGCTGTTCTGGCTGTGGCAGGCAGGGTGTAACCTTGGATTAGTCAGGTCAAGCTTCTCCCTCTTTATTAGTGGCATTGGGAGAGCAGCATAGTGGGGGATGGAGGTGCGCCTCCTTCCCTGCACATAGGTAGGACATGTTAAAGGTCCTGGATCCTGCTTCCCAGCAGGAGTCTGCAGGCAGGGGGGATGCTTGGAAAATGAAGGAGGGAAGTGAATTCCTTTGCTGCCTTGTGCTTCTCCGACCTGGGAGGGACCTTGTGGCAGCTGGAAACTCCATCTGAACACACAGAATGGAGTCCCAGGGGCTGCCTGGGATCATGTGCTGCATTCAGGTCCCCGGTGGTTTTGCAACACAGCTAGAAAGGCAGCAGGAGGTTCTGTGTCCTTTTGCTGCCAAACCACAGCTCTGGGCAGGCAGGACATGCTGGAGTGAGCAGAGTCAGTGGGTTGTAACCTGCTAGTAGGGGATTTGAAGCTTATCCTTCCCTTGAACAAAGGTAAGGGCAGCTGAATGTTGCTCTGGCTCTTCTGGATGATTGTGAGGAATGTGGCTTCAAAGTCCTTCAGCCTTTTATGGCCCTGCTCTAAATTGGCGTCGTGGTTTTAGTGCGGCACCTCCGTGCCTGAGTGTCATCACAGGCACAGAACTGGCCCGGTCCTGCAGAGGTGACGCTTTCTGCTCCATGTTTGCTGTCTCTAATCCTGCTCAAGCTTTGTTGTGAGTGCTGGTAGGCAGATTGGGCTCGCAGGTTGTAATGAACAGCGAAGCCAGAAGGTGGGAAGAGGCCGGCATTCCCAGCGCCGCTGCTGGGTGTCCGACCTTGGGAGCCTCCCGCCCTCCTGCCCCCACTGCCCGCGGGGGACGTGCTGGGGAGCCTGTGTTCCTCCCCTGCACAATCCTCCTGTGGCCGGCGTGTGGAAGGGAGCAGGAACACGGTGTTCAGATAAGGCTGCACCTTTCCCATGGAGCAGATGTTTGCCCGAACATCCCACTGGATTGCATAATTACCGAGCTGAGCGGCTGCAGCCTGTTCCGCTGCTGGGTGGCAGCTATTGTGTGCTGCTTTTGATGAGATTTTTGTTGTGCTTTTTGTCACTGTGTCACACGCTTTGGGCTCAGCACTCCAAAATTGTCCTTTTTCTACATGCAGCTGATCCAAAACAAGAAAACAAATCCGTTCTTTTTGAATTTCATTTCCCTGGTCTTGTCCTGCTTGTTGCTCACTGTAATTGGGCTTTGGTGCTGTAAGTGCTTTTCCAGGGAGTTGTTAAGGAAACGTTCCAGCGTGGTGATGTCCTGGCTCAGCTCCCTGAGGACGGCTGCACCCGGGATGCTGCGCCCCGGATGTGGTGGCACCTGCAGCTGAGGATGAGGAAGGGACGTGTTAACTCCCCGCTTGCGTCTTCAGCTTTTGCCCTGCCTCTTGAGCTGGGATAAACAGATTTATTTTTGAGGCAGAAAGAGTTTCTGCATAAACCCCAAAATAAACCAGGCTGGTAGATGCCTTTACTGCAGAAGATCCTTTTGTGGCAGTGCCTAGCAGTGCTGATGCTCCATAAGCTGGAAGTTTGCTTTGATCAGCCGAGCTGGGCTGTAAAATACAGGTTCAGTGCTGATCCCTAGGAGCTAGCAGTGGAGCAGCTTCCAGGGTCTGGGGATCAGAAACCTGAGGGGGCAGCTGGGGCTCCCTGTGCCCGTCTGTCTCCACTTAATGGAAGTGCATGTCCGTGCCCAGGGTGGAAAGGAGGGGTCAGCCGTGTCACTGCTCTCAGCAGGTAGCACAGCAGTGCCCTGAGGCCCAGCCTGCACATTAAGCTCTTTCCCTTGGTTTGTACAAGCCATTTATTTGTACAAGCCTTGCTGTTCCCATCCCCAGCGTTTCTGCTGAGAAAAACAAGACTAAGGCCATGGGAAGAGTGCAGCACACGGAGCTGGGGCAGCAGATCCTGGTGTGCAAATGTTGTTTTATGTGAAGGTGGCTCCTGTGTGCTTCAGACAAAGCACGGAGCCCATGTGGGTGACAAGAAGGAGCAGAGGACAGGGAGGAGGTCAGGGTGGCTGAGGTGGGATTAAACAGGATTATTTATCTCTGGCTACTCCTGGTAGCCCAGTTTGGATACTGCCCGGTGCTGCCAGCATTTCTACTGCAAATAGCTGCTGGACTTTGGATGCTGGCTAAAGTGTCCTGGGGAATGTTGGGTTGCAGGTGCATCAGAGCCAGGCAGGCCTCTCCTCCCCCTCTATGCTTGCCCATAGGGATGGAGCAAGCCTTGCCTGAGCACTGGGATGAATAATGGGGTGAACCAGGCAGTAGAGAGGGTCAGCTGGGTTTTTCCAGGACCAGTTTTGTGTGGATGATCCCAAAAGTCAGTCAGTCTGGCAGTGCTACAAGGAAAAATAGATACATTTAGATAGTAAAGCTTTATGTAGGTTCTACATAACAAGCAGAATTTATCAGGCTGCTTTATTTCTGTATTATTTCTGCAAGCTCTCAGATGGCAGGAGCAGTGATCCATGCCCAGGGTGCTGAACAGCTACAGCTCTTTCTGCCAAGAGATGGCACATAGAAGGGGAAAAAAACCCCAACATTTTAATTTCATTTTGTGCCTTACTTGATGATTCTCATCTGAATAAAATTGTGTTGAATTATGGGAAGAAAATATGTTTAATGCTCAGAAGTAGGTGCCTGGGAAGGGCGGGTTGTACTCAGCTGCCTTCTCTGGGGGGTGGCTCAGCCAGCTCCTGCTCCCTGTGGTGCCCCCTCCCCTCCCAGGACTGCCCTGTTCTGCTGCTCCATGTGCTGGGAGCTGGAGCCACACGTGTGGCGTGTGAGAAGAAATTCAGGGGTTGCTTTTGCCCGTGCCTTGAGACACAGCCTGATGCTTCTGCTGGCTACTTGGGAAGCCCAGCTGGCTGCTGCTTTGGCTCAGGGGCTGCTTCCCAGCTCAGCAGTGTTTTCTGGCTTACAAGAAAGTTGGAGAGGGACTCAGGAGAAGGGCCTGGAGGGACAGAACAAGGGGGAATGTCCTGTCAAAGGGCAGGGTTAGATGGGAAATAGCAAAGAAATTCTTGCCTGTGAGGGTGCTGAGGCCCTGGCACAGGGTCCCCAGAGCAGCTGTGGATGCCCCATCGCTGGAAGTGTCCAAGGAGGGGGCTCAGAGCACCCTGATCTAGTGGAAGGTGTCCCTGCCCATGGCAAGGGGTGGAATGAGATGAACTTTAAGGTCCCTTCCAACCCATACCACTCCATGATTTGCTGAATCACCTTCCCCTGGTCTCCCTTAATTTTAATTTGTTTTTACCAGCAGTCTCTTACAGGTAGTAACAGCGGTCTCTTTTGATGAATATGTTTAATTTCCATCCTTTCTGCCTGTATTTCGATAGCAATACATGTGTAGGGGCTTTAACTTCCACAGCTCCTGTCTTGGCATTCTTGTTCCTGCCTTTGTCTGTAAGGCATTGACTGAGCAAGTCTATATTAGGGATCAGCTGGAACAGGGAATCATGTCCCGGTTACAGTCTCCACATCCCCTTGTCCAAATGGGCTGCTCAGCTGTGTCACATTGTCTTGTTCTCAATGGAGAAAGTGAGAACGAGGTAGGCACGCTCCTTTGGGACACCTTCCACCAGACCAGGCTGGGTGCAAGTGGCAAACTGCAGGTCTCTGCTGTGCTGGATTTCTGGGAGAGTCATGCTGTTGCAGCCTCCAGCCAAGGAGCTTATGTAGCATTTCTATTTTCATGTATTTTTAGTACCAGTCACATTGTATGTCCTTATAAACCCTTAAATAAAGTGAAGCTTTTAGTAAAGATGCAGCAGCAGTTCTGATCAGAGAAAGGAGTCCACTGGTTATTCAGATTTGTTTTGACTTCTCTAGGGCATCAGAATGCATCAAATACTTAAAATTTATAAATATATGTCTGCGTATACAAAGAAAACTTCATTTCTAGATCATGTGGGCAGTGCCCAGGCTCCTCAGGGAATGGTCCCAAGGCTGCCAGAGCTGCAGGAGCTCCCAGGGCTGCTTGGGGTGGGGGTGTTGGGGTGGCTGTGCAGGGACAGGGGCTGGGATCAATGATCCTTGTGGGTCCCTTCCCACTCAGGATATTCCAGGATCCCACTAGGATATTCAGGATATTCTGTGATCTTAAATTAGGCTTCTGCTGGATTTTTGTAAACCTTTTAAGGAATTCCTTTCCAGTGGACAGAAGCCTCTAATGTCTGTTTTGATGATGAAGGGTTTTGGCAAGTCAACCTGCCTCAGCTGGTTTGGAGGAAGGGACACCTTCCACTATCCCAGGGTGCTCCAAGCCTCATCCAGCCTGGCCTGCAACACTTCCAGGGATCCAGGGGCAGCCACAGCTGCTCTGGGCACCCTGTGCCAGGGCCTCTCCACCCTTACCTTGTGGAGGATTTGCTCCTCTGGCTGGTAGAGCTGAAACTTGAGCCCTTTCCTGTGCAGAGGCTTTCCAGGAGGAAATTCCTGCCTGTCCTGCAGGGCGTCAGCTTAGTGGTGGAGATGTCCAGTGTGACTGTGAATATGGAAAAAAACACAAGTTAAGTCTGAGATGGAAATTGCTGAATGCCAAAACTGAAGTGTTTATTTCAGAGGCTGCATAGAAGCTCATGCACTGGGACAGGGTCACTCGAAGCCCTGCACAGATGAGAACAGAACTGAAGGCAGCAGGTCAAGCATGCATGAAGTGCCTGGCAGAGCCCAGGCACAGACTGGAGGCAGGGCAGAAAGTTGGGGTTTCTTCTCGGGGTTTCCCTCCAAGAGCCTCTCATCCCATTTCTGAGCACGGCCTGGTAAGCCACACCAAATTGGATAAGAATTATTTCAATTAGCTCGTTAAGTGTCAAAACTTCCCACAGCAGCGCTCTCGCAAACCCAGCGCTGCCTCGTGGCTCAATAACCCCTGGAGCTGGAGTTAAATCAGATTTTGCCAGACCATCTGTCAGCTTGTTTGAGCTGAGCACAGCCATGTGCCATGCACAGAGGAGCCAGTGGATGATTTTTACATTTTCTGACTCGACAAGTTGATTTTATAAAGCTGATTACTTTTTATTAGAGGTGGGGGCAGAGGGAAGTTTTGCTGGGGTTGCTCTTGCCCATGTCAGGCATCATTTCTCCCCGAGATCTGTGGTTCCTTCCCTCCAATACCTTTCCTTGGCATGGATGGTTGGTGTTGATTCCACATTTGGTACGTGTACAGCAGCAGACACTTAAAAGCTGGGAATGAAAGTGGCTTGTGGTAATTATCACAAAATTAAAGATAATCTCCTGCTCTGGAATTGTGACAAAGTGCAGAAACAAGCTTAGTGCAGCAGGAGAGCAGTGGCAGCCATGCAGGGAGAGCACATTCCCCTGGCCCAGAGCTCTCAGCTGTGCTGTGTTCCCAGCAATTTCCAGTGCTCAGTCTGGAGCAGCATTAGCTCCTTTGGATTCCCCCATGGTCTGGAAGTGCTGCTTCAGCTTGTGCCCTGGAAGTTCATTAGCCAAATGCTCACTCAGAGCTGTATTTCCTGCTCTCCGGGCCATTGCAGGGTGTTTTGTTCAATGATCACAAAATTGTGTTGGCTTAGGCCAAAGAAGGAATTTTTCAGCACAGTTTGAGCTCACAGTGGTCCTGAGCCATGTGGTGCTGCAGTCTGAGAGCTGGAGGAGTGACAGGGTTCATGTCCCTCGTGGTGTGTGTCACCCACCCGTGTCAGTGACACCCCTCACTGCGTGCGCCCGAGGGGAGCTGCTCTGCACCCTTCAGGGTCCCACTCTGCTCCCTCCTCTCTGCCCGTTTGCAGTGGGATCGTGCAGCACAGGCAGTGGCATTCCAGGGGCTGTTCCTGAGGCAGGAGTTGGGCCCTGCTTAAAGGAGGATGACAAGAAGTGACTCTTCCCGTGCCACGCTGGCTCTGCCCCGCAGGCCAGGCTGTCGGCCCGGGGGTGCTCTGCAGACAGCTCCAAATGCAACGTGGCAGGACCTGTTTCACGTGAGGGACTGCCCAGTTTGTGGAGATCAGGATGGTGAGACACCTGCAGCACTTCTGAGTCAGAGCAGCTTCATCTCCCCTGTGATCACCAAGGGTTTTTTGTTGGGTTTGTTGTTTATTTGCTTTCCGGAGTCTGAAATATTTTCCAAAATGTGACTGAGTCACACGCTTCCCTGGCGTTGTCATCCCATTATCGTGGAATCTTGGAATGTTTTGGACTGGAAGGGACCTTACAGCTCATCTTGTTCTGCCCCCTGCCATGGGCAGGCACACCTTCCACTGTCCCAGGCTGCTCCAGGTCCTGTCCAGCCTGGCCTTGGGCACTGCCAGGGATCCAGGGGCAGCCCCAGCTGCACTGGGCACCCTGTGCCAGAGCCTCACCATCCTCACAGGGGAGAATTTCTTTGCAATATCCCATCTAACCCTGCCCTCTGGCAGTAGGAAGCCATTCCCCCTTGTTCTGTCTTTCCAGACCCTTGTCCAAAGTCCCTTTCCAGCTCTCCTGGAGCCCCTTCAGGTACTGATGCCCAGGTTCTTGCTCAGGCTCCTTCTGAAACAAGCCCTGGAGAAGCATCACTGCTTCTCTTTGAGGGGGTTGAACAGGTACCATGGGTAAACCCTCAAAGTTCTTCCTTCACCAAATGGGGGAGATGCTGAAGCAGCAGAAGTTGGGTTGGGGGCTCTTGGGCTTTTCCTGCTCTCCAGCCAGGAGACAGAGGACACGGGACATCCAATCCCTCCCAGAGAATACCACTCCCTAATCTGAATGTAGATGAGCTCAAAGCTGCACTCAATGGTCTTTTGCAAAATTAAGCCCTTTCTGAAGGATTATGGGTTGCTAAGGATCTGTGCCTGTAGGAACACTGTGGGACAGGAGCAGGGAGTGGCAGACTCATACGTGGAAGGAAGGCCTTGAAGCTGTCCCTTGAGCTTGTGTTCTCTGCAGGAGACTCCCCCATGAGAGCTGATCTGTGCACACAGAGGTGCTGGGGGCTGCTGGGGTGGTGTGGGGAGCTCCTCTCCAGCAGCTCTTGGTCCTTCATGGTCACTCTCAGGAGCCAGCTGGTCTGGAGCTCGCGGTCCCACCTTCCACAGAGGAGCTCCCTGCTGTCTGAAATTAAGGAGCTTCTTGCAATCTTGGGCTCGGAAAAACAAACTCAGGCTAGGAAATGGGAGATGGCCTCACTTCAGAAGGCTTGGGCCTGTATTTCCAGCTCTGATTATATACCTAAAACCTTAAGGCAAAACCTAAAAGCTTAAGGCAAAACCCTGATTTTCGCTGTTGGCTGTAATGGAGCAGCAGTGGCTTCTCCTGAGGCAGCGATAAAGATAAATGATGCATTCATTTGTGTGATATATTTGGACAGAGGATTCTATAAATATATTCAATTATCAATATAGTTTGTCAGGTGCCCTCTGAGTGGCTGGAAAACAGCTTCAGGAGTGTCTCTCTGGGTTTCTGTGTGGATCCAACTCTTCAGTGTAGTGTGGACCCGTTGCTTAATGGGGCAGCAGAGATTTGCAAGGCCTCTCTGCTGAAGCCTCTAGGAAATACTGTTGCTGGGGAAAAGAAGTGCATTTTTGTGCTTGTGAATATGAAATTGTTCAGGTGACTCCTGTACCATCAGATTCCTGCACTAGTGAAGCTGAAAACTGAGTAAAACCAGCTGCTCTAAAGGCTGGCTGCTGTACTTGAAAAGACAAAGCTTTGAGCTGTTTTCTGAGTTTTGGTGGTTGGGTTGGGGGTTTTTATTGGATGTCCCTACTTCTCCTGATGCTCTTCCCTTTTGTCTGCAGGTCTGGGCCCAAAGAAGACAGCCATCACTGAGGTGAGATGTGTAAAGCTGGGTTTGACAGTCCTGTGTTGAGAAATGAGAACACAGAGCTCTAGGAAACTCTTCTGCCTGCCTTTTCTGAGCAAAACTGCATTTCAGAATATTTACAAGATTACTACAAAATCTGTATCTGTGATTTGGGAGAAGTGAAATTAGTGGCAGGTCTCTGAGGTCCCTTGATTGCATCACTGCAGCCACAGAAGGGATGTGGAGGGATTGTGCCCATCGTGTGGCCAGTTTTGGCTGTGTGATCCAGGATCCATCTGCATCGGTGACTGAGGGCACCTCTCCCACACCAGCACCTGGAGGTGGGAACTGCAGAGTGCATGCGTTGGGCATCCCCAGGCCTCTGTGGTGGGTCTTACCTGTCATTGTCACTGCTTTTAATGAAGGGATGGGACTATTTTCTGGCTATGATTTATTGCTCAGATGAACATCAGTCTTAGAGGCTGAGATTTTAGAGGAGCAGGCAGTCGGCCACAGCTCAAAGAAGTCACAAGTTCTTTGTTACAAGGCAATACATAACTTTTTAAACCAACAGACAGTTGCCACAGGGTTTATTTTGCTTTTCTAACCTATCACCTTTACTTACTTCTGCTGCACTGTGGATACTTTTATCCAGTGGGCTATTATCACACATATACACATATGCTTCTATTGTAACTTCTAAACTCAGCTTACTCTATACAACCACACCCCTACCTTATAAACCCTTCACTTTCTCTTACCCAATACAGTTTCTCACTTACTTAAGGCATATTCTTACCTACAACTGTAGAAACATAAGTTTATGGTTTTTCTGCTTAATGTCTGTGTATCGTATTTTTACATCAATCCAAGCTTCTCCCAAGGCTGCAGAACAAACCCTTCCATGTCTGTGGAAGTTTCTGTTTTTCCAATTCCCACAATTTAGTCCCTGAAACACCAAGACAGCACCAGAATCCCCAGAGAGTCCTGTCTGTGTCAGGCTGGGGGCAAAGCCCAGGGCTGTGCCTAACCTAGAGAGCTCTGGGGAGCACCGAGCTCCTGTAGGGCTGGGTCAGCCACACCAACACCTCCCAGGCAATTACTGCACCTGCCCCACCTACAGAGAGTACAGAGCTGGAAGTTTAGGCTTATGTTTCAGCATTTCCACAATGTTTCACCCTTTCCTGTTAGTCTGTGCAGCAGCTCAGGATCTTCCTTCTACAGGACCTAAACCCAGCTTTGTGGCAGTTCTGTGACTGAGACCCAGTCTGCACACTAAGCCAATTCCCAGTTTAGCTGAAGACCAAACCAGCACATCTTACTGAACAGACACTAGATGGCAACAGAAAGGAACTATCAAGGAAACAAAGAAAATATCTAGTTATATTGATAATGACTTTCCAACCCAGAATGTGCCCCACTGCTTCCCTGGCTTTAGGACACAATCTCTGTTTCAGTTCACGGCTCAACAGTGAAGAGTCTCATTTATAGAAGTTTAAGGGCAAAAGCACGTTTAGCTGGTTTGGAAAGCATGACCTTCAAACAACTCAGAAAAAACATTACAAATTACAAATAAAGCTGCCTCTCCTTCTTATGTAAAATCAGTGATATTTGCCTTGAAACAAAGATGAATACAAACAACTCAGACGCCTCCTTTGGGAAAAAGTCAACAGCTACAAAGCTAACTTGACAAAAGTCTGTTGTCAACCCTGGTTCAGAGAGCTCACAGGGATCTCACCATCTCCACAATACTACAAAAATTCAACCATAAGAGTAACAGCTTTAAATCCTGAAAACAAAAGGGTGGCGGCTGTTTAGTAATTAATTTTATTTCACAAAGCCTCTCTGCATAATTATAATTTCTGTATGTTCTTTTTTTTTTCCTTTCTCTCAGTTCCAGAAAATTTGTCTATTGAGATTTAATTTCAGTTGCTCCAGGGCTCCTTTTCCAGATGAACTGCCAGCATCTAAGATTCTGTGAAGTAAAAAAGATTTGTAAAGTGAACACAGAAAACACCAGGCCAACACCAGGCCCAAAACTGTACAGAAATATCACAGGCTTTTTTTTTTTGGAGGGAGTCTGGGAGGAAAAAGCCTGCCCATTTACTGCAAGATCTCATTTCTTTAAACAGGACCAAATTTGTTCACCTGCTGTTGGAACAAAAAATCTGACTGTTCAAGATGCTGAGGGCCCAAAAATTCACTTCTTCCTTCTCTTGAGGAAGAAATTGCAACTTTCAAATAACAACACTTCTTTAGCTGCAAACATTACAGTACAAAAGCCTCAGCAAGTGCTCAGTCACAGGCTGACCTGAACCCAACTTTTACACTGCAGAAACGCAGCTGCTCCTTTGGAAGAGAATGAAAGTATTCTAAGATGTAGAAAAATAACTCCCACTAAAAACATGCTGAAAAATATTAGAACACAACCAAAGATGTTGCTCCATAGTTCATTTGTATGGCTTCATACAGGAAAAAAACAACAAAGGAAGCAGAGCCATGGAATGGTCTGCACAGTTCTCTTGGCATTTTTTACTTATAGGTAAGGAGGGTTGTTTTTAACCCTCTCAGTGCACCCAGACAGACTGGAAGGACACCCATGACCCCAAAACAGCAGGGAGCCAGTGCCTGTTGTGCCAGCCCTGCCTCAAAGCTTTCAGAGAACACTCTCAGGGGCCCTCGGAATGGGAGCACCATCAGTACCTGGTGACCAGCCACCGTTCCCTGTCTGGCATCACTGCACACACCCAGTGTGCACACAGTCAGAACCATCAGCCAGCTCACCAACCAGCATTTCTAACGGATTTGGCCCTGATGTCAAACCTCTGGGTACTTCACTGGGGGTTCCCTCCAGCTGCTGATGAACCCCAAACTCAAGGACTGGTTTTCAACACGCTCACAGGCCCTTCAACTGGTGACACAGGTCCTCCTCACTAAGGACACATCTGCTCAGCCTGAGTGAGAGGCCCCAGGCACTCCCTGCACTGCTCCACCATCCTTTTCAGTAAAGGCAGCTTTTCTTTTGCCAAGGCCTCTGCTGTTCTGGGAACACGTGCTGCCACGACTGCTGGAGACCACAGCACATCATCACCAGCCCTGAGTGCACAAGGGCTAAATACAGCAGAGTGCCCAGTCCCTGCCCTGCTCTGCCTGCTCACAGTGCTCTGGAAGCTCTGCCCTAGGCCAGACTGGTACATAGGCCTGGCTTCAGCAACAGCTAAACAAGAGTTTGACTGTCCCCAAGCAAGGGTCAACCAGAACAAAAACTTCAACCTCCTTTTGGTCAAGTACACCTGACAAAGCTCAGAGCAACCTGCTCCAAGTCCAGGTGTCCTGTCCCATCCTGACAGCAGCCAGCACTCTGGGTCATAAGAGGGGCACCAGAAATCCACTGAAAACCCGAGATATACCCCAAATATTGAGAAGCAGAGCCCAAGAACTGCTGCTAGAGCTGTTGCTTCTATTGGCTGTGCTCTGATCCCTCTGAAAGAGCCCAGGCAAGCTTCAGGGCTAGAAAGATGGGAAGGGTCTGGAGGGGAAGGGGCTGAGGAGCAGCTGAGGGCACTTGGCTCCTTCAGCTGGAGCACAGGAGACTGAGGGGAGGCTCCTCG
>JAYDZK010000114.1:4499861-4519723 GCA_034509185.1 Euphonia xanthogaster | reverse complement strand
CCTGGCACAGGGTGCCCAGAGCAGCTGGGGCTGTCCCTGGATCCCTGGCAGTGCCCAAGGCCAGGCTGGACAGGGCTTGGAGCAGCCTGGGACAGTGGAAGGTGACCTCGCCATGGCAGGGGTTGAATGAGATGATCTTTAAGGTCTATTCTCTCATGATTCCATGATACTGTTGTCCTGGCACTCACCTCACCAGGCTGGGTGGGCTATGTGGGCTGAGCCTGGGTTTGCTGAGGGGCTCAGGAGCAGTGTTTGAGTGATTTAGGGACTTTCAACAGGATCAGACCTCACTGGAGCAGCAGAAACCGGTGAAGGGAGTAGCATTTGCTGGCCAGCGAGGGGGCTGTGGAGGTCCTTGGGTTCCACAGCTTCCCTTGGCCATTCTGTTTAAGGCACTGGAAAAGAAAGGGATCAGCCATCTGGATGAGAAGGACCTGAAGGAGAGGAACAAGCGAATCCAGGAGGACAATCGGTTGGAGCTGCAGAAGGTGAGATAAGATGTCCTTTCCACATCACTGTCTGACAGAGAGCCCTGTTTACAGCCTGGTTCTCACTGGGAAAGCCCCATTTTCTTCTCCTGGGTGTGTCCAGTCTGTAGGATTGTGGGGGCCATAGAACCTTGGTTTCTGCTATTCCAGGATGAGAAACCTTTCCCCTTAGGTTTGAGCCCAGGAGCTCAGGAGGTGCTGAGGAGGACAATGCCAGGTCATGACACTAAGGCACTCAGTTGTGCCTGTGTCCTCTGTCTCCCACAGGGCTGGGAGTGAGCCCAGGCAACCTGGCCCCGCTGGCTCCCCACTCTCCAGGAGCTCGGGCTGATGGCAGGAGCCAAGGCAACTCAGGGACAGGTCATGTCATGGCTGTGTCCTCGAGCAGAGGTCTGTGGTGTCTGCCCATCCACAGTGGCCTCACAGCTCTGTCACCCTGGGCAGGTGAAGCAGCTGCGCCTGGAGCGGGAGCGGGAAAAAGCCATGCGGGAGCAGGAGCTGGAGATGCTGCAGCGGGAGAAGGAAGCAGAGCACTTCAAAACCTGGGAAGAGCAGGAGGACAACTTCCACTTGCAGCAGGCCAAGCTGCGGTAGGTGTGCACCTGCTCAGAGCCAGGCCTGGCAGGGAGCAGAGGATGGCACCGCTCAGTGTCCCCCACTGTCCCTTTGCCAGGTCTAAGATCCGGATTCGGGATGGGAGGGCAAAACCCATCGATCTTCTGGCCAAGTACATCAGCGCAGAGGATGATGACCTGGCTGTGGAGATGCACGAGCCCTACACCTTCCTCAACGGCTTGACCGTCTCTGACATGGAGGACCTGGTGGAGGACATCCAGGTGCCTGCTCTGCTGGCCCTCTGCCTGGGCTCAGGGCTTCTCTGCCAGCTCTGCTTTCCTGTCCCTGGTGTGGAGCAGGTGCCTGACATGTCTTCTGCGTGCAGGTGTACATGGAGCTGGAGCAAGGAAAGAACGTGGACTTCTGGAGGGACATGACCATCATCACGGAGGATGAGATAGCCAAGCTCCGCAAGCTGGAAGCCTCTGGGAAAGGAGGACCAGGTGAGCAGGAGAGCAGAGCCTGGTGTGGGTGTTGGGGTCACCATGTGTGCTCAGGCTCAGAGGGGCTCTCTCGGATCTGCTGGATGCAGGCTGTGGGTCTGGCAGGTGTCCCTGGCTGGGGCCCAGCCTCCTGCTGTCAGCAGAACCAGGATGGTGCAGCTGGGTGCCTGGAGACTGACCGGCTGCCCTCGCCTGTCCAGGGGAGCGTCGGGATGGTGTCAACGCCTCAGTCAGCTCAGATGTGCAGTCCGTGTTCAAGGGGAAGACGTACAACCAGCTGCAAGCTCTGTACCAGGGCATTGAGAGCAAGATCCGGGCGGGAGGGCCCAACCTGGACATCGGGTACTGGGAGAGCCTCCTGCAGCAGCTGAAGGCTTACATGGCTCGGGCCAGGTGAGAGCAGAGAGTGGCAGCAGTGCAGGCCCTGCCATGGGCAGTGCTGGGGAGGCATAAACCCAGTTGGAGGAGGGAAGGGGGGAGGGTGCTCTGCCTTTTCTGAGATGGCTGATTTCCAAGAGGGGAGCAGGGCAGGACACACAGGCCCTTCTGCAGTTGTGATGCATAAGTGGTGAGGTCTCCAAGAGGGAGCTGAACTGGGGCTTATTTAGCCCAAAGCCATCCAAGCCTGGCCGGTTTCTGCCCATGGAGGTGGGTGTCAAAGCTTTGGGCAGTGGGAGTGAGGTGGTTCTGCTGGGTGCCTGTGTCCCCTGTCTCACACAGGGCTGGCAGTAAGCCCAGCTCCTCTCCTCTCTCAGGTTGCGGGAGCGGCACCAGGATGTGCTGCGTCAGAAGCTGTACAAGCTGAAGCAGGAGCAGGGTGTGGAGAGCGAACCGCTCTTCCCCATCATCAAGCGGGAGCCGGCTTCCCCCAGTGACAGGTGAGCAAACACCTGGGCCTGTCCCCAGGCACAAAGGCAGTCTTGTGTCCTCACCCTTCCCAAGGCAGAGCTCAGGTGAGCAGCCAGCGAGGGTACCATCCCCGTCCCAGTCCTCTCTTCTCCCTTCCGTGCAGGCTGGATCCTGAGGAGAGCCTTGAGGCACAGCCAGGGCCGTCCTCAGAGCCAGAGGCAGAGCAGGACACAGAGGCCAAGGGAGAGGCGGAGGGGGAGGCCGTGCTGATGGAGGAGGATCTGATCCAGCAGAGCCTGGATGACTATGATGCGGGCAAGTACAGCCCTCGGCTGCTGGGCCCCAACGAGCTGCCCTTCGATGCCCACGTGCTGGAGGCCGAGGAGGACACGCACCGGCTGCTGCTTCTGCGCCAGCAGCTCCAGGTGACAGGTGAGCCCCAGGGCAGCCTGCCCAGCACGGGGGATGTGCAGTGATTCAGGGTGCAGGACTGGAGGGGACACTGCACTCTGGAAGGGCAAGAGCTGGATGTGGGTCAGGCACCCAGAGCAGAGGGGGTGCCCCTGGAGCAAAGGGCACTGTGGCCTGGCCAGTAGCAGGGAGATGGTGCTCGGGCTGCTGGTGCTCCTTGGGAGACCTCCCTCAGTACCACCAAGGTGTTTGGGTGCAGACAGGCAGAAGGGGTGTTTTGGTTGAGTTTTCCAACACAACTCAGCCCAGTGCCCACTCAGAGCCCACAGCGCAGACCGTGTACTCCCATATCCAGTTCTGCATCCTCTGCACAGCAGCCCCTTCTCTTTGCGTGCCTTGGAGCAGTGTTGCATGGCCCAGGCCTGGCTGGCACTGCAGAACCTTGATGTCCCCTCTCCTCCCCTATAGGTGACGCTTCCGAGAGCACCGACGACATCTTCTTCCGTAAGGCCAAGGAGGGCATGGGTGCGGACGAGGCGCAGTTCAGCGTGGAGATGCCGCTCACGGGCAAGGCCTATCTGTGGGCTGACAAGTACCGGCCCCGCAAGCCCCGCTTCTTCAACCGTGTGCACACAGGCTTCGAGTGGAACAAGTACAACCAGACCCACTATGACTTCGACAACCCCCCCCCCAAGATCGTGCAGGGCTATAAGTTCAACATCTTCTACCCCGACCTCATTGACAAGCGCTCGACGCCCGAGTACTTCCTGGAGGCCTGCCAGGACAACAAGGACTTTGCCATCCTGCGCTTCCATGCCGGGCCACCCTATGAGGACATCGCCTTCAAAATCGTCAACAGGGAGTGGGAGTATTCCCACCGCCACGGCTTCCGCTGCCAGTTTGCCAATGGCATCTTCCAGCTCTGGTTCCACTTCAAGCGTTACCGGTACCGCCGGTGAGGGCTCAGCACCCTCGGACACCCGTCAGGGCTGGGCAGGGGCTCTCATCCCACGGCACAGACACTGTTCTATGCATGGCCCCAAGGCCTGGCCCAGCACTGGGTGTGTTCCTGAGGCTTTTCTCTGTCCTTGCATTTATCATGAAGAATGCTGAGACTTTGGTATAAATAAAATAAGGGTTGTTTTAGCCATGAGATCCTGGGCATAGGCACCCCCACTGCTCCTGCATGATGTCACCAGCCAGTACCACACTGGGAGCTCCCCTGGGGCCTGGGGTAGTGCTTGGGCTGGGTGTCCTCACCCCATCCCCAGAGAGTCAGCCCCATGTGCTCCTTGTCCCACTCCAGCCTCCTCCCAATTCCAGCATCTCCCCTTACCAGTGCCAGACCAGTCCAGCTGCTGCTCCCCAGCTGGAGTCACAGAGCCCTTGACTGCACCAGCTCAGCACTGCCCTGTGTTCTGCTTCATAGAGGGGCCCCTCACCCTCCCCTGGGCCCCATTCCTGGCACGTCCTCCCATGGGATCTGGCTTCCCCAGCCTGGGAGCACTGCCACATCCCTCAGTCCTGGCTGGGGCACAGGAGGCTTTAGTGCTGCAAGGCGCCTGCTCTGGTGGAGCAGAGGAGCTGGATGCTGGTTGAGATATTTCCTTACAGGGGAAAATCCGGATTCCAGAGCCTGCAGTCCCTCCCACATCATGCCTGTGAGGCTCTCCCTGCCCTGGGCAAGAAGCAGTTGCACCCCCCAGTATCCTGTTGATGAGGGGGGAGTTCCTGGGGGCCTCTAGTGATGTTCAGATGGGTTTTGGTCACCTTAGGGGCACTTCAGGGTTGAGCCTGGGACTGGCTGGTGTTGGTCCCACCAGATGATGACCAAGGGCACAGCCACACTCCTATGGGATCACCCCACATGGCTCCATCCCCACAAGCCCCCAAACCCCAGGGTATGCCCATTCAGGCAGGCAGGATGAGGTGCTGGTGAGTGCCCAGGGGTGCAGGAATCCTCTGCCCTGGCTTCACCAGAGACCATTTCCTACCTGCATCCACTCTCTCCCCAGTACAGGCCCATGGTGCAGGGACTTAGGGGTCTGCCCAGGTCCCCCAGCAATAGGACAGAGGCAAGCCTGCTGTGCAGGGGCCTCCAAGCCCTTGGTGGCTGCCCCATGGCTCCGGGAAGTTGCCTTGTCCAGCTCCTGGCTCTGCCGGCAGGATCCAGCTGCAGAGCCACCATGGGAGCTGGTGCTCAGGACGCTCCCGTTCCTGCCCTGGTCACCCACACTTGGGGGGCTTGCCCTGCCTGCAGATGGGGGTGGGGGACCCCAACTGCCGTGGTCCTGCACGTGGGTACCCCCTCCCCATCCCACCGGACATCCCCAGGGCCAGCAGCTGCACCGGACCCGTTCCCTGGCCTCTCCTTCCTGGCAGCTATTTCCTGCTGCTCCCTGTGCAGGGGGGTTTGGGGGCTCGGCGCAGGAAGTGAGTGAAGGCCTGGCCAGGGAGGAGGAAACGGGGAAAAACCCAAACGCCAAAACTGGTGGTTCGTGCCCTCCCTGCTCAACTGCCAGACAGACCCTCCCTCTCCATAGCCCATCCCTTTCCCTCCTGGGCACACACAGAGGTGGGGGCACTCCCCCAGAACTGTCCCACTGTCTCTCCAGCCGGAGCAGGGTCCATGTTCAGGATCCACTGCGTTTCCCTGCACGTCTGACTGCAGGCTCTTGATAGGGTCACTGAGCAGGCCACGGGAGCCTGAGCCCCGAGAGTTGCTGCAGCCTCCAGGCAGGTGCCGGGGCCAGATCAGGGTCTGGATCCGGCTGAAGCCCCTGACGTTTTTCCCTGACCTGGCTGCTCTCAGTGCTTCTCCTTGTCCACATCTCCCCTGCGTTTCGGGACAAGCTGCCACGGCTCAGCCCTGACCTGTGCAGGGCACGCAGCGGCTCGGCCGGGTCGTGCCCGGGCGGGGCAGTCGGTGGAGCTGCCCCGTGTCCCATCATCCGTGATGGGCTCAGCTCTCCCGGGCACACCCCGGCCCCACCTGGGACGGCGGCGGCTGCCGAGCCCCGGGCATTCCGCTGCCGGTGGGGCCACTCCTGCTCCCGGCCCTCGGGGCCAGCGCGATCCAGCTCCGCGGGCTGGCCCTGCCTTCCGCCGGGCCTTTCGCCGCGACAATCTTTGCTCCAACCCAAGGGATGGCGGGACGATGGGCTCTGCAGCCCCTCACTGCCGAGCCGGTGCCAGGAAAAGCTGCCTGGGCATCCAGCTGAGCGCCGAGCCGCTGTGTCCCTTGCTCGCCTTGACGCGATGTCCCCGCGGGCTCTGGCGCTCCCTGCTCCGAGGCCGGGGCCGAGCTCTGCCCTGCTCGGCGGAGCACAAGCAGCAGCGACGGAGACTATGGCTCCTAGGACCATGGGAGGGAGAGAACACTGCCTGGGGACGTGCCACCGCTGCTGGTCTCGGGTTCGGACAGCGCAGCGACATCCCGAGCTCGGAGCTGCCGGGCTGGGAAAAGCCCCGGGAGGCGAATCCCCCAGGGCAGGGACGGCCGGAGCTGCGGGAGCACCCAGGGACCCGAGCCCTCGGCCACCCCAGCACCCTCGCCTCCAGCCCGCCCGGGCAGGGACTCGCTCGGGTAGAGTGAGTAACGGGGAGGGAGCGCAGCCCCGACCGGAGCCGGCCGCGGGTGCCTCCGCCAGGGGGGCTTCGGGCGCCGGGGACCCAGCGCTGCCGGCTCCCCGGGGCGCTGCCCGGACCGGGGGCGAAGGGGCCGGGCCCCCCCCTGACTGAAGGCCCGTCCCGAGTAGGGAGGGAGCGGAGAGGGACGGGGCCGGTTCCGGGGGGCGCGGCGAGCCCGGCCCTTCCCCCGCCCGCGGCGGAGCTGAGCCGAGCCGAGCCGAGCCGAGCCGGGTGGGTCCCGCCGGCAGCGAGGTAGGGCCCGGGTCTGCTCGGGGAGGGAGGCGTTGGAGGGGGGCGAGAGATACGGGGCCAAGGGACAAAGAGCCCGGAAGGCTGAGATGGAGGGACAGAGACGGGGATGGGCCGACCGACCACCGGGTTGGCTGTGCGGGGTTCCTGGGGCTGTGTAGGACGGTCGGGTCCCCAGCGGCTCCCAAGGCTCTCGGGGCGCTCGGCTTCGCACACAGCCCCGAGGATCGGGGGCGTTTCGAGGGAGGGGAAGCGGAGACCCCATAGTGGGGGACGGACACGTGGTGACCCCGCTCCCCGCACTGTCTGTCCCCGGGACCGAGGGTCCGCCACAGGCGTATCTTCGGCGTCCCGTCGGAACCAGGATTTGCTTTCGGGGCTCCCCCGCCGGGACGGGTCCCCCCCGCCCGCCCCCGTGTGCCGCTGGCTCCTCTGGGAAGAGTTGGAGAAGGACGAGGAAAGGCTCAGGAAAGGGCCGGGAAAGGAAGGGTCTATTTCGGGCTGTCGGAGTGGGCGGCCCAGCAGCCTTGAAGCCCTCGAGATGCCGCGACCATGAGGATGGAGGCAGCCGCGGGGCGGGGGGCCCTGGTGCCTCAGGGCTGCCGAGCTTCTGCACCCCAGGACACCCGGGCTGATCCTCCAGCCACCGCCTGGCCCGACCCCGGGGCCCTGGAGAGTGGGGATGGTGCCAGCTGTTTCCCAGTCAGACGAGAGGCTGGGGACCTCTGTCCTGGGCCACAGCAGGGACAGGGAAAACCCTGGCGAGGACAGTTACCATGCCTGGCAGGAACCATCCTGTGTGTCACTGCTTCCCAGAAATGTCCTCTGGTCCTGGGAGCCAACTTCTTCAGGAGCAGGTCCTTGGGAGGAGCACTGATGCTCTGCTAAGTCCTCATCCTCATGGCCTTTCCTGTCCTGGCTGATGACCTCGACCTGATTTGATACTCCAGAGCCCCAGGCTGGAGGGAGGAGGCAGTGGGACCACACCCATCCCTGACAGGTGACGCAGTGTCCCCTGGGACCACCTGCACCAGGGGGAGGAGACAGAAGGGATCATGCGGGAAGGTCATTGTCCTGGAGAGCTCCAGCGAGCAGAAACTGGGATAAATACAAACACAAGGGATAAATGCAAACGCCCTGCAGCATCCTCTGCACTGCTGCCCTGTGGCTAAGCACCACATCTGGGGGCAGACCCCAGGTCGAGGGTACCACGGGGTGTGGGTGAGTCACTGCTGTCTGGTTTGGGGGTCCCTTTGCAGGTGTGTGGTGCCTCTCCCAGCCCCCACCCTGGCCTGAACTTGCAAGCCCTGTCCAGGCCCCATGCCCAGTCCTGCCTGGGGGAGCCTGGGGAAGCAACAGGCTGGGGCAGACGCTGATAAGGAGCAGCCTCCCACACTCCCCATCTGCCTTTCCCTCACTCCCCTCGGATGTGGCCAGGGCAGGAAGCAATGCCCAGCAGAGGCAGAGCAGCCTTGGTGCATCTGCAGCAGGACCCAAACTTGTGGTGCTGCCAGGAGCCCCCCATACCCCACTGCCAGTGCCTCACAGCCTCCAGGAGGACGTTTTAGGACATCTTCTCTCCTCTGGGATTTTACGCCAGCACCCCTTGCCAAACCCTTGTTCCCATGGCATGCCCATTTTTCTGGGTCCAGAACCCCAAACCCGAGCACAGGGGGTCAGTGGGGGCAGTCCCTGGGCTCAGGATGTCTCTTCTGCAGGACCTGCTGTCCCCACACGCATCCTCCTGCAGTGGCTGCCTGTGATGGGGGGAAATGGCAAGTCGGGATCCCCCCCCTCAGGGGAGCCCCTTCCCAGAGGCAGCACTGCTCTGTTCTGGCACAGAAGGGGCTCCCTTGCTCCCAGCCCTGCAGCTGCTGAGTGGCCCCTTGTAGATATTTGGCTCCCTCTAAGTGTTGTGCCCAGCTGAGGCAGCTCTGCACAGGGGGGGTCCCATCTGCTCAGTCCCTGAGCCCAGCTCAGAGTGCTCCGAGCCCCGGGGTCCCTGTCCAGGCTGCCGTGGGCAGTGGGGTCCAGGCTTTTGTCGGGGCAGGAGGTGAAGGGAGGACGGGGACAGGATGTAGGTAATGGTGGGATTTGGAGCTTCTGGGACTGCTGCTTCCTTGCCTGGGAGACCCCCCACCCCCCCCCGTGCCACTGGACACTGTAGGGAGGGGCCATACCTGGCCACAGTGAGCCAGCGGGCAGCCAGGAGCACCCTGTGGCTGTGAGTACCCAGGTAACAGGGACAGCAGGAGGGCTCTTGGACCCCAGTGAGCAGAGGGAGCACCCCGGGACAAGTGGAACATGTTTGGGGACAGCCCTCTGAGCAGTGTGGGCAGGTACGTGGCAAGGGACAGCTGGAGTGGGACTGGCACACCAGGCACTCGCGTGGCACCACTGTGGAGCAGGGTGACTTTGTCACCTCTCAGAGGACGTGGGAAAGGCTGATGACTCCTCAGGGTCTCAGAATGTCATGCTGAGGCCTCAGCACGTGTCTGCAGGGCCGACGCCTCTGGGGCTGGGGCGGTCCCTTGGGGACCAGTGAGAGCAAACAGCAGCGAGTTTTCACTCTTGGCTCATGGAAAAAGCTGGGCCCACCCTCACAGTGATTCACCAGCGTGCTCTGCCAGCCCCCCACACAGGGCAGGAGAGGGATGGGGCCGAGCCACCACCGCCATCCCTGGCCCTTTCCCTGCTCCCAGGGCTGCAGGTCCTGGGGCACGGCCGGTGGCAGGGCAGGGTGCCAGGGCACGGGCAGGGTGCTGTCACCCTGTGTGTCCTTATCCCTGTGTGTCACTGGGATGAGGCCCCAGAGGATGCTGCAATGCCTGGCCCCATCCCAGCCCGGCCGGGCTGTGGGGTCAGCGCCTGCCTCGGGTGTGTGCAGGGGCTCCCGGCCCTGTGGCCACCCTCGCACCAGGGGCCGGAGAGGGGCTGGCAGTGAGGGGTGTCTGGGTGAGGGACAGGGCATGGGGACCCAGAGCCAGGCCAGTGATGGACCAGCAGCCAGGGCTGGCAATGATCAGAGTTGGTGTGAGGTTTAACTTCTGTGAGGGACAGAAGGCGTGGCAGTGCCACCGTGCACAAGGGAGGAGCACTGCAGTGGGGGCTTTGCAGGGGTGGCGTGTTGGGTTAGGGCTGAGCATCCCACTGGGCATTCTACTGGGGCCACTGGGCTGAGGACCAGGGCAGCCAGGAGGGCAGGCTGGGGCAAGTGGGGTGGCAAGATCATCCACAGCCTGGAGAAATGGGTCCCAGGAGGAGAGGAGGGGTGTGGTCCCTGCAGGGGTCTGTGCCCCAGGTTGTCCAGTCCCCACTATTGCCATGTCTCTGTCCTGTCCCACATCATCCCGTTTGCAGCCTGGACTAATTTGCAATGGAGGGCCATGTAGCACCAGGAGCTGGACTTGATGAACTTTGTGGGTGCCTTCCAACTCAGGATATCCCATGATTCTATGATTTCCAGATGCTCCTTGGCCCAAGCGAGGCAGAGTGGCAGTGACCAGGCTGTTCACCACCACAGCCATCCCTGTCACAGCCTGTCCTGGTGACAGGCCCACAGCTCCCACTGTGAGGGATGCCAGGAAGGCAGAGCCGGTCTGTCACCCACACTGGCTGTGGTTTGGACACGGTGACAGGGTTGCAGCACAGCCTCAGACCTGTACCTCAGGTTTCCCCAGCACACTGGAGGAATGGGGCATCTTCACAATGAAACAGGGGTTTACACTCAGGAACAGGCAGAGTATCCAAATCATGCCCTGGTGCAGCCACTCTGTGCCTGGATCCTTCAGAGTGTGGCCCCCACTGTGAAGGAGGGTGACAGACCAGGGATCTCTGGCTGTGTCCCCCCGGGGCAGGAGGGAGCCAGGCTGTCAATGCTGAGTTTCCCCCAGCACCCTCTGTGCCGGGATTCAGACTCGTGGCTGCAGCCCCACGTGGCTCCTGGCCCGGGACAGTTAATCCCGGCAGCTGTAGGGCTGCAGCCCTTGGCACCCTCTGCAGCTGCGCCTGGGGAGGGCATGAGCCGGGTCCCGCCCTGGTGTCCCCCTCCATGGGCTGGGGTCCCGCCCTGGTGTCCCCCTCCATGGGCTGGGGTCCCACCCTGGTGTCCCCCTCCATGGGCTGGGGTCCCGCCCTGGTGTCCCCCTCCATGGGCTGGGGTACCACCGTGGTGTCCCTCTCCACAGCCCCTGGAGGACCCCATATCTGCAGGCTGCAGATGGATGATGGGTGGGCCTGGCCATAGGGAGCAGCCCTTAATTCCCTCTGTTCCCCCTGCAGGGCAAGGCGGGATTGGTGCTGGCAGCAGCAGGGGGCTCGGGCCATGGAGCAGAGCCAGGCAGGGGCCTGAGGCTGCTGGAAGGAGCAGGAGGGGGTGCGGGACATGGAGCCCCCCAACAGCAGCACGGCCGGGCAGGCGGACTCGTGCTTCGGGGTGTTCAATGCCAGCGATGGCCGTGCCAGCGCACAGAACAGCATCGCCTCTCCCTGGTTCTCCACAGCCTTCGGCCTCATCGGCCTCTGCTCCAACCTCTTTGCCCTCTGCGTCCTGGTCAGCTCCTCCCGCAAGCTCTCCAGCCAGGCCCGCTCCTCCTTCCTCATCTTCCTCTGTGGGCTGGTGGTCACAGACTTCATGGGGCTGCTGGTGACAGCCTCGGTCATCATCCCCTACCACTTCACCAAGTTCTCCTGGGCCGAGGTCGACCCTGGCTGCCACCTCTGCAACTTCCTCGGCTTCTCCATGGTCTTCTTCGGGCAGTGCCCGCTGCTGCTGGGGGCCACCATGGCCGGGGAGCGCTTCTTGGGCATCAACCGCCCCTTCTCCCGCTCCACCAGCCTCTCCAAGCGCCGCGCCTGGGCCATCGTGGGGCTGGTGTGGGGCTTCTCCTGCTTGCTGGGACTGCTGCCGCTGTTCGGGCTGGGGCGCTACACGCTGCAGTTCCCCGGCTCCTGGTGCTTCCTCACCCTCCTGCCCGACACTGGCGACGCCGTCTTCTGCCTGCTCTTTGCACTGCTGGGCATCCTCTCCGTGCTGCTCTCCTTCGTCCTCAACACCGTCAGCGTGGTCACGCTCTGCCGCGTCTACCACGACCGCGAGTCAGTGCAGCGGCGCCGCGACAGCGAGGTGGAGATGATGGTGCAGCTCGTGGGCATCATGATCATCGCCACCATCTGCTGGATGCCCCTCCTGGTGAGGCCTCTGTCCTGGTGTGCCCCATCACCACCCCTCCATGTCCCTTCTGGCTCTTCATGTTCCCCCTGTTCCTCCTTGTGGGGTCTCAGTCTTGGTGTGCTCCCCCCAGTGTCCCTCCTGGGGCTTGGTGTCCCCCCACCCTTCACACTGAGGTCCCAGCTTTCATTGTGTCCCCTCCATGTCCCTGTGGGGAGGTCCCAGGTCTGCAGGTGTCCCCTTGGTAAGACTTCCCCTGCCACTGTCCCCCTGCCACCTCTCTACACCCCAAGCTGGCCCCTGGTGACAGGCAGAGCAGTGCCCCAAACTGGGCCAGGACTCCTCCCAGGGGCTCAGTGCCTCCACTGACACTTTTGTCCCCTTCTCTCCCCAGATCTTCATTGTCCAGATGGTCCTGCAGCACCTGCCTGGCCAGGCCCAGGTGCTGCCCACGGACACGCAGGAGATGCTGCTGATCTACATCCGCATGGTCACCTGGAACCAGATCCTGGACCCCTGGGTGTACATCCTGTTCCGCCGGGCCGTGCTGCAGCGCGTGTACCCCCGGCTGCCCCCCCGGCCCTCCATCGCCTCCCTGAGCCCCTCCCTGCCCCGCAAGCTCACCACTGGCTCCGTGCTGCAGTAGCACCCTGGGGACTGCACTGGGCAGGGGGACATGGCCATCCCCCCCCCACCCACGGTGGATCCTCATCACCTGCATCCAGGGCCTTCCCCCCCACAAGCCCGATAGCCAAGGGGCTGTCAGGGGGCTGCTTCCCCCTCCCCGTCCCCAATAAAGCTGGTGCAGCTCTTGGTGCCCACTGGGGGTGACCACCCGAGGGGGGCCCAGGGAGGGTACCTGGGGGGAACCCACGCTGCTGACAATCAGAGCAACAGCTCTTCTCCTCCTGTCTCTCCTTTAATGAGCCACAGCCGCTGCCCACCACATTTGAGATTGTGCAAGGAGGATCCTCAGGAAGGTGGGTGGGTTGGGTGCCTTCTGCCCCCCAAGCCAAAGGACAGATCTAGGTGCTGCTCAGGAGGGTGTGGGGGACAGGATGGGGACCCCCACCAGCACCTGAGCCCCAGATGGGGTGAGGATGAAGTGGGGGCATGGGGAGAGGACAAAAGTGAAGGGCAACACCTGCCCCCCAGCTACTCCTTATCCCCCTTGGGGTGGCAGACAGCTGCCCACACCTCGGCCACGAACTCCTGGGGGAAGGCAAACTCGCCCAACACCGAGTCCAGCCCCTGGGCAAGCTGGGCCACGCTGGGGCTGCCCTTGGCTGCCTCCACCATCGTCGAGGCTGTGGGGGAGAAGAGGGAGGTCAGGGCCAGTGTGAGAGGCTGGGACAGGAGCAGGGGCTGAGTCAGGATCTGGAGCTAGAGCAGGGGAAGAGGCAGGAGCTGGGGCAGGAGGAGGAGCTGAGTCAGTGCCGGGGCTGGGGAAGGGGCAGGGGCTAGGGCAGGGTTGGGGTGGGAGTGAGGGTCAGGACAGGTCAGTGGTAAGGGTAGGGGCAGGGTCAGCTCCGGGTCGGGGTCCAGGCCCCCTCCTCACCCAGCTCGCTGTCGCGGATGCCCATGTAGCTCTCCAGCAGATCATCCACCCGCCGGGCGGCTTCTTCCTCGGAGGGGCTGGGCTGGGGTTGAGGTGCCCGGGGTGAGTGCGGGCAGCACAGGGGATGCTGATCCCCATCCTGGCACAGGGTGAGCACCCAGAGGCTCGGGGTGGGGGACTCGGGGTGGGCCTTACCCCCTCCTCCAGCACGGCCGGACCCTGTGTCCGCAGCCGCAGCGTTTCCTTCCCGCTGGCCACTCTGCCTTCGCCGGGGGATTTGCCTGTCCGTGTCCGCTGCCCGATCATGTCTGTGCCCCGGGGCGGGGGGTGAGGGCACAGGCAGGACCGGGCATCCGCAGCCCCCCGCTGCTCACTGCCCGGCCATCCCCTGCCCCCCAGAGGCACTTCAGGGTGAGCCGTGTGAGGGACGGGTGGGGTGTCAGGGACACCCAGGGGTGCAGGGGGGGGATACTTGTGGTTTTGGGGTGCTCACAGATGCTCGGGACAACGCCCACAGAGCAAGGGGGTGCCCGTGGGAGCACGAGCAGGTGTGGGGACCCCCACGTGAGTGCCCCAGGGCTGCGGGGTACACACACATAGTGGGGGTGCAGAGGGATACGCAGAGGGGGCAGTGAACCTTGGGAGGCACTCGGTCACTGGGGAAGGGCTGCAGGGCCACAGGGGGCTCAGGATGATCCCAGGGTCCCCAGGGCAAGAGCAGGGGGACCTTCCCAACTCACCAAAGGCCTTTTTCGGCTGGACCAGGCGGAGGGTGAAGGGCTGGGCCCGCGGCAGCTCCCGCAGCATCCGGGCCACCTCATAGTGCCGGCAGCCCACGATGGTGTGGTCGTTGATGGCCTCGATGCTGTCCCCCACACACACTGTCTGCAGCCGGTTGATGATGCTCCCCTCCTTGATCCTCTGGGGACCACGGTGGGACAGGGACACACGGCACAATGGGACAGTCAGACACAGCCCCCATCCCGACCCACACACGACCACCTAGGGGGTCCCACGCTCTTTGGTAGCCAGGTCAGGCAGGGAAGCCCTCCCAAACATCCCCACGGCAAGGGAGATCCCCAGGGCCAGGGCAGACCCAGGGAAGGACTGGTGTGGGGAGTCAGGGAGGAGCCTGGTCCCAGGGAGGGGATGTGCAGGGGATGTCGCCTGCAGGGCCAGTCCCCAGGGCTGCCCCAGCCCCAGGTTGCTCCCCGGGCATTCACCTTGATGAAGGCATAGCCGGCCCCGTTGTCTGTGATGGTGAGGCCAAGCGCATCCTCTGTCTTGGTCACCTCCACCTCCTTGGTCTCGCCCCGGACGTGGGCGAAGATGAAATCCTCCAGGCCAATCTGTCCCCCCAGCAGCTTCTGCATGTCCACTTTGTGCGTGTTGAGCGTGCAGAAGAGGATCTGCCCCGGGGAGCCCCGTCAGCAGGGACTGGGGATGCCCCAGTAGGGCAAGAGGTGAGGGGAGCCACAGCCAGTGCAGGGGGATTCGGTCAGATCTGGGCACTGCTAGAACAGAGGGGCCCAGGGACCCCCAGCCTGCCTGGACCCTGCACTGCCCCAGCCCTGCGCTCCTTCCCCCAGCTCCAGGCAGCTGGAACCAGCCAGGAACTGGCAGCCATGGCTCCCTGCCCTCATACAGAGGGTAAACTGAAGCACAGAGCCCCCAAGCCCTCCCCAGAGGAGCCAATACAACCCTGAGGCCATCGCAGAAAATTTTGGGGACTACATTTGCAAGCATCTGGGGACTTGGGGGGAGCACAGGCCACAGACAGTGCCTCAGGGTGGGTGTCCCTGCCTGGGGCACAAAGGCCCCACCCCAGGCCGCAGCCCCTCACCTCGGTGGGCGAGATGTCGAAGACCTCAGCGATTTTGGCGTAGAGCTCCTTGACGTTGGTGAAGCCCTCGATGCGCCCCGTGGGGCTGCCGTGGGCCAGCTGCGTGTGGAACACCAGCCTGGGCCGGGCGCAGGGAGCCCGGGGGGCTGCGGGGCCGGGCGGCTCGGGGGTCCCCGGCTCCTGCCCCACGCCGTTCTCCATGGGGCCGCCCTCGGGGGGCTGCCGGCCGTGCCTGCCCGCCCGCTGCATCCCTGCGGCGCTGCTGAATTATGGATGGGGCTGGCTCCCCGCCGGCCGTAAGGTGATCCCCGCACCCGGGAACCTGAGCCGGTGGCGCAGGTCACCCGCGGGGATCGGGTGAGCTCTACCACGCAGGAAGAGCCCCGGCACCGAGCCAGCTCCATCGCACCCCCCCAGCCGGGGCTGGGGGCTGCAGTGACGGGCTCAGGGCTGTGACCCACGGATCCACCCTAACAACCAAGCCCGGGATCAGCTCCGGAGCTCCCACTGAGCACAAACACACAGCGACCAGAGCAGTTTTCTCCCACATTTATTTGCTCCCATCTCCATCCCCAGCCCAGCGGCAGCAGGAGATGGCAAATGGCAGATGCACAGCGCAGGCCCAGCAAGCGAGGGAGGGGTGGGAACAACCCCGACCCCAGCAGGCGCAGGGCCAGGGCTAGGCCCCTGTAGTGCTAAGAAAATAAGACACTCTCTAATTACACAGTCTGAGATTAATGCCAGGCAGTCCCGGGGACACCAAGCCTGACCCCGGTTGCCAGCACAGTGGTCCCACAAGAGCAGGGGGGCTCAGGCAAAAGGGGCAGGAGGTAAAGCCAGTGCAGCACACCCAGGGTCCCTGCAAGCAGGAAGGGGTCAGTCACAGCTCCCCTGCTACAGGGGTCCCCACCCTAGGACAAGGTGGGTCCCAGCTCCCCTCTTCCAGGGGTCCCCCACCGTGGGAGGGGGGTCAGTCCCAGCTCTACTCTGCTCCCTACGCCAGGAGGGGGTCACAGTTCCAGCTTCTCTCTGGCCTAAAGAGTTTTATTGCTTTCAGGAGCTCGCTGCCTGGTCCCAGATACAGAGGGAAAGGAGGGGAGACAAGCAGGGTGACAGGGGCAGAGGCTGAAGGCACACATCAAATAAAAGCTGAGGCAGGTGGTGGGAAGGAGCTGCCCTCATGCCATTGCAGGATGGGACCAAGAGGTTCCCAAGCTGGTCAGGGGACAGGAGGCAGCACCAGGACCAAGGGGGTCCCAGTCACCCCCCACTGCCCCCAAACCCCACAGCCCCAGGTCACCCTAAAGGGGTGTGTTCACTCCAGGCCCAAACCCACCAGCGCCTCCCCTGCCCCAGTCAGGCTTCAGGGAGCCCCTGGTTGGCAAGGCAGGGCTGGGGGGCCTAGGGGAGAGCCAGGGGTGCTCACACCAATGCTGACTCTCTCCCAGCACTGCCCCAGCTGGGCTCTCAGCCCTGTCACCGCTTGTCCCCCAAAGCTCAAGGTCCCTGGAGATGGTGCAGCCGTGGGTTGGGCGGTCCGGGCTGGGGGTCCCGGCTGCAGGAAGGTGCAAGGGGCAGGGGGAGCAGCTAGAGCCCCTGCACAGACTGCCCCTTGAGTGAGCTCCAAGGGACAGGCCCAGGGTCCAGCCAGGTCCAGGTTCTGGAAGGACTGGTCCTCTCACAAGTGTTCACTGAGGAGGGAGAAAAGCACAGCTGAGTCACAGAATCCCACAATGGTTTGATTAGAAGGGGTCCTAAAGTTCATCCAGTTCCTCCCTCTGCCATGGCAGGGACACCTTCCACTGTCCCAGGCTACTCCAAGCCCTGCCCAGCCTGGCCTTGGACACTGCCAGGGATCCAGGGGCAGCCCCAGCTGCTCTGGGCACCCTGGGCCAGGGCCTGCCACCCTGCCAGGGAACAATTCCTGCCCAAGATCCCACCCAGCCCTGCCCTCTGGCAGTGGGAGCCATTCCCTGGCTCCTGTCCCTGCAGGCCTTGTCCCCAGTCCCTCTCCAGATGAGACAAGCAGGACTGGCTTCCCCCAGCCTGGCAGCTCAGGCTCAGGGTGTCACAGCTGGGCAGGAATGGGGCACTGCAGCTGTCCCAGAGGGTTTGCTGGGACTCTCAGTGTGTGATCCTCCTGCTCCCCTCCTGCAGACCAGCTGGTTTACCAGGCAGCCTCCCCAGATGAGGAAGCTCTGGTGATGGCAGCCAGGAACTTGGGTTACGTCTTCCTGGCCCGGACTCAGGACTCCATCACCATCAGGGAGCTGGGCAGGACCAGGACCTACGAGCTGCTGGCCATGCTGGACTTCAACAGCGACCGCAAGAGGATGTCTGTCCTGGGTGAGTGGGGTGGGGTGGGCTGTCCCAGGTCCCTTCTGTGCTCAGCCCACAAGGGATGGCACTGGCATGGCTGCAGGTGGCCACAGCTGCCTCCTGAGGGTCATCCCTGGTCATCCCTGTGGATTTGCTCACCTCAGTCAAGGCAGCCGAGAAGGGTTTGAGCAGCCAAGAGAGAGGAAGTGAATCCAGGGCTCAGAAGAGTGTGTGAGGAACTGACAGTCCCTGATTCTGCCCCGCGGTGGTGCAGATCTGGGGATACTCCTGTGCTTCCCATGGCCGCAGCTGGAAAAGCACCAGCGAGCCCTCTGGGGGCCAGCGCGGCCACCGTGCAGGGACAGCAAAGGATGGGAGCCGTCCCTGAGGGGCCCTAAGGTGTCCTCCCCTCCCTGGCAGTGCGAGACCCCCAGGGCAGCATCCGGCTCTACACCAAGGGTGCCGACACCGTCATCCTGGAGAGGCTGCGGAGCCGAGGGCCCCGGGAGACCCTCACCGAGCGGGCTCTGGATGTGAGTGCCGCCCCAGGGTGACAGCGCTGCTCTGCCTCCTGCTGGCTTTGGGCTGGGCGTCCTGCACTCTGTGCCCTGCTGCTCTCCCTCCCTCTCCCTCGGGGGTTTTGGTTCTGCCTTCTGCTCGAGGAGCCTCACCTGCATGTGGGGCAGGGGGTGAGAGGGCATGGATTCCACCTTCGGGTTTCTTCATGGAGCAGCTGCATCCAGGGATGCTCGTGGGGATGCTGGAGGGTGGGGGAAGGAAGTCAGAGCCTGGAGAGGGATGCCCAGGTCCTGGAGTGTGTCTGGCTCTGCAAGTGGCTGGCCTGGCATTGGGGTGATGCCCTGGTCCTGTGAGAGTTTCCTGGCCCTCTCTATCGCCGGCTGGGCTCTATGTACAGATCACAAACAGGACAGGATTGATGAGGAACACATCTCAAGCTGCTCTATTTTCCAGCATCACTCTCATTCCATGGTTATGGCAATGGGAAGATGCCAGCAGCTCACATCCCAGGCAGCAGACCAAGAACTTAATGTTACAACTCGCTTTAAAAGTTTTTTGACCAATCACACAAAGCAGAAGCACATTAGCATAGTTCTATCCAAGCACTATAAGCACATGTCCCTTTGGTTAAAACAATGCTGGCTTATTTTGCATAAAATACCTGCTTGTAAGCCTTCAAACACAATGCACAGAGCTCCATTATTAAGCTTAGGACTCCCTAACATCTCACTAGATAGACTTTTCTGCAGCTTAGGGAATTATTCTAGGCAAGTGTTGATGCACAGACCATTGTCCTATTTGTCCTCACTTTCTACTTTTCATATAACTTCCCACAATCTCCTGGGGAGGGAGGATGTTGGAGGAGCCTCCTCGAGCCAGGTCTAATAAGCTCTCAGAGGTCTCTAACACACCCAAGACAGCTCAGCTACCCTTGGAAGCATAAAAATCAGCAGGACGGCTTCTGTTGCAGTGTTGGAAACAAAACGGTTTAATAAAAGGCAAAATAACAAACAGAGAAAAACCGAGCCAGGTGCCAGAGGTTCTTTGTTCACTCCTTTTTCTAGTTAATTGCCCAGGTGGGACTTTTTGGCTCCTGTCCCATTGGCTATCCTTAAGCTTGAGGTGAAGTCCCCCAAGCCTGTGAGGTGGCTTTTTCACCAAATCGAGGAGAGAATCTTCTGGGCCTCTTTCCTTTCTGCGGGGACAAAGGACAGCTCTGTCAGGCACTCCTGCGGGAGGCGCGCTGATGTGTGCACCCCGCAGCGCTTTGCGGCCGAGACGCTGAGGACGCTGTGCGCGGCCAGCAGGGCGGTGAGCGAGGCCGAGTTCCGCGCCTGGAGCCGGCGGCGCCGCGCGGCCGCTGCGCTGCTGCGGGACCGCGCCCGGCAGCTGGACGCGCTCTACGAGGAGATGGAGCAGGACCTGCAGGTGGGGAGAGCGGCCGTGTCGGAGCGTCCCCGGGACGAGGGAAGAGATGAGAATCCCCATTTTATGTTTCAGAAGGTTGATTTATCCTTTTATGATATGATATGATATGACATGATGTGATAATATTCTATTCTATTCTATTCTATTCTATTCTATTCTATTCTATTCTATTCTATTCTATTCTATTCTATTCTAGTTATATCATATCATATCATATTATACCATATCATATTCCATTATATATTAAATCATATCACATTATATTACATTACAATATTACATTACATTATATTATATTATAATTCTATCATATAATATTATATTGTATCATAACATATTA
>JAYDZK010000114.1:4481421-4494093 GCA_034509185.1 Euphonia xanthogaster | reverse complement strand
CCCCACAGGATCCCCTCGCATGCTCCCACCCCACAGGATCCCCCCAGGAAAGCCCCTCCCAGGGGATCCCCCACAGGAGCCCCCCTCACAGGATCCCCGTCCAGACCCGCCGCCGCCGCCGCCGCTCACCTGACCACGCCCCTCTATTATTATGCAAACGAGGCTCCCGCCGCACCGCCCCCGATTGGCCGCTCGGCGCCGACTCGCTGAGCGCAGCCAGACGCGGGTTGGCTGGATGTGATGACGTCAAGGGAAGCGTCAGGAGGGGGATCGGGGCTGGCGGGCGCGGCGCGCGCGCGCTGCTGGCGACCTGACCAATCAGCAGCCAGCGTCGGGACGAGGAAGTGTTGTGGAGAGGGCAGCGTCTTAAAGGGGCAACGACAAAGAGGTGGCGGCGCATCTCCAGTGCCCCGATGTGGGCAGCGCCTAAAAAGGGCAACGTCATGGCCGCGTCCTCCGCCGCCTCCCCATTCCAGGGAGCCCAGTGTCTTCCCATCGCTCCCAGTAACCTCAGTGCCCAGCTCAGGGCTGACCCACTGATTCAGCTACCCTGGTCCACCGCTCACAGCAGCCCCAGTACCCATCCAGCAGGGGGTACCCATGATACCAGTACTTTTCCTAGAGTCCCAGTGACCCCAGCACTCCTGCAACACTGGACCATATTGGTCCCAGTGACTCCATTAAAGACACAAGGGGAGGTCCCCCACGACCTCCAGTCTGCTCCCAGTGTCTCCAGTATTCACACAGCTGGGGATCCCCAGGATGCCTGTAGTCACCACAGAGTCCCAGTGACCCTAATACTCCTCTCTAGAGGGTGTCAGTGCCCCCAGTACTGGTCATACTGGTCCCAGTCACAACAGTACCTCCTCAACAGGAGCACCTGGTTGCCCAAGTAAGCCCACACTACCCCCAGTGACACCAGTATTCACCCAAGAGGGGGTGTCCCATGACTCCAGTAGTCACCCCAGAGTCCCGGTGACCCCAGTCCTCTCCCCCACACTGTCCTCAGTCACCCCAGTACTCCAACATGACTCCTACTAACCCCAGTGCCCATCCAAGCAGGGCGTCCCCATGACATCTGCAGTCGTCCCAGCATCCCAGTGACTCCCAGCTGACTGGTTCCAGTGCCCACAATCCCTGTACCCCTTCACTCCTGTAGTCTGACACTCCCCACTTGGTGCATACTGGGATTTTGGGGTGACTGGGAGCAGTGTGATGGTGTACTGGGATCACTGGAACTCGGGCAACTGCGGGCATCATGGGGACCCCTCACTTGAATACCGGGGTGCTGGGAGCAGTGAGGGTGTACTGGTGTCACTGGAATTCTGGGGTGCCTACTGGCAGCATGGGGGCCATCGCCTTGCTCAGGTGGGTACTGAGGTCACTGGGAGCAGTGTGGAGGTACTGGAGTGACTGGGACATTCCCTTGTGGGTAATGGATGGGACTGTTACAGGCAGCACTGGTGTGACTGGGAGCTGTGTGAGTGCTCTGGGGTCTGTGGGACTGCTATGGGCAGGGCAGGAGTGACTGGGAGTGTGGGAGTAATACTGGGATCACTGGGGACAGCACTGGTGTGACTGGGAGCAGTACAGGACCAGTACTGGTGTGACTGGGAGCACTGTGGGGACAGCACTGATGTCACTGGGAGCAGTGTGGCGGTAATACTGGTGTGACTGGGAGCAGTATGGTGACAGCACTGGTGTGACTGGGATCAGTGCCACGGTACTGGTGTGACTGAGAGCAGTACAGGGCCACTACTGGTGTGACTGGGAACGGCGTGGGGGCAGCTGTGATGTGTCTGGGAGCAGTAGGAGGACAGCAGCGGAGTCCCGTGGGATCGGAGTGGGGACAGCACTGCTGTAACTGGGCGCTCGGATCGGTGGATCGTTGTGGGGACAGCACTGGTGTAACTGGACGCTCCCCCGCCCCCGCCCGGGCCGCCCCCCGCTCTCCCCGCCCAGGACGGGTCTCTGGGGGATGCGGGGGATCAGCGGCGCCGGCCGGTCCCTCCCTGTCCCTGCCATCTCCTCCCTCCTCGCTCCGTGTCCCTCCCCGTCCCCTCCCATTCCCTGGCGGTGCCTCCCGCCGGGCCCGTCCCGCCGCTGTCCCCGCGGGCTCAGGCCGGGCCATGGCGGAGCCCCCGCAGTCCCCGGGCCCGGCGCTGCCGCTGCGGGCGCGGCTCAGCTTCGCGTGCGGGCACTTCCTGAACGACGCGTGCTCGGCGCTCTGGTTCACCTACCTGCTGCCCTTCCTGCACGCCGTGCTCGGCTACGGGCACGCCGCGGCCGGCGGGCTGCTGCTGGCGGGCCAGGCGGCCGACGGGCTCTGCACGCCCCTGCTCGGCTTCGAGGCCGACCGGGCCCACGGCTGCGGCCGCTGCGGGCGCAGGAAGGGCTGGCACTTGGCCGGTGGGTGCGGGGACCGGAGGGACCGGAGACACCTGGGCGGGGCGTGCGGGTACCGGGAGCTCTGATGGGGGGAGCCGGGGGGAGAGGGCTGACCCCGGGAGAGCCTTTCTGGGGTGTCCTGAGTGGGCGGCATCCGAGGGGGGACTTTATCGGGATGCCGTAAGTAGAGAGGGATGGATGACCCCGGGGGAGCTTTCCGTGTGTCGGTGCTGCAGAACAACCAGCAGAGCATTTCTGGGATGCTCTAAGTGGAGAGGGGTGGCCCCGAGGGACCCTACTGTGTTGTTCCGTGTTGAACCTTGGTTCCACACAGGGGAACTTCGGCGTGGCCCAAGGGTAGCTATCCAAGGTGTCTCGGGTGAAAATGGTTTGCCCAGAGCGGCTTTTCTGCAGTGGCCCAGATGGAAATGAGTGGCCATTCTGGGGTGCCTTGGGTGGAACACACCCAAGCCTTTCTGGGGTGCCTTGGGTGGAGCACACTACTGGGCTGTGTGAGATAAGATAAGAGATGGGTAACCCCGAGGGGCTTAGGGATGGAGAAGTATGGCTGTGAGGGAGAGAGAACGTTCTGGGTGCTCTGGGCTGGGGGTCACCTGGGGGAGCCTTTCTGGGGTGCTCTAAGTGGAGAGGATGGCTCTAGGGGGGCCTTTCTGAGGTGTCCTGAGGAAGTGACCTAGGGTGCCTATCCAAGGTGACATGTGAGAATGGGTGACCCTGGGGGAGCTTTTCTGGGATGCTGGGGGTGGGAGACCCTCCTGGGGTGCCCGGAAGGGAGAAGGGTGGCCCAAGGAGCCTTTCTGAGTGCCCTGAGTGGGGCAACCCAGGAGAACCTTTCTAGGATGCTGAGGGTGGGGGACAGTGGGGGATGCTGGGTGGAGGGGGTTGGCCCCAAGCAGCTCTGCTGGGGGGCACAGGTGGGGGACACTCTGCTGGGGGACCCTGTGGGGACATGGAGGAGCCTCTCTGGGGTACAGGATCAGCCCAAAGATACCTTTCTGGGGTGCCCTGGAAGAGGGGGAGCAAGCCCAAGAGTGCCTTTCTGGGATGAGGGATCAGCCTTGGGGGATTCCCTGGAGTGGGGAAGAACTGGGGTGCCTTGTGGCATGGAGGTCTCCCTGAAGATGTGGGAGCCTTTCTGGGGAGGGGGACCGTCATGTGGCAGTGAGGTGGGGACAGGGTCCTCCCAGCTGGAGAGGGCCAGCCCCAGGGGTGAGCAGAACTGTGTACCCTGGGGTGGAAGGGAGCAGCTCCTCCATGGAAGGGAGGGCTGCCCTGGAGGCTTTTGGGGTGCCCTGTGGAAGGTGAAGTGGCTCTGGTGTGTTGGCAGTGCCCTGGGTGACAGGAGATGGATCTGGGGTGCCTTGTGAGGAGGGGATAGCCTGGGAGGTACCTTTCTGGGATCCCCTGCAGCAGCGAGGTGGGGACAGAGCTGCTCCATGTGTAGGGGACAGTGGGATGCTGAGCCTGGATGGGGACAGGGCGCTATGGCATCCCTGTACTGCCTGGGCACCATCCCACTCCGGGGGGCTCCCCAGGCTTTGTGTGTGTGGGTGGCAGCGAGTAGGGGTGAGAGCCACGTGCTCAGACCTCGGAGCTGCAGCAAAACCAAGACCATCAGTAAAATCTGGGCTTTCCCAAAAGGCCAGGTGCTTCCTGAGCAGCTCTCAGTGTCCCCAGGGGGGCCCTGTGGCGTGGGGCCCTTGGCTGTGCTGGGGCTGTGCACCCCGGGGTCCAGCACTGGTCTATAGGCATGGGATGCACAGGAGGCTCTGGGTCACAGGAATTATTGACAGGTTTGTCTTGCATTCTGCCCTGGGTCAAAAAATGCAATGCAGTTGCTGGTGAGGGCACATCTGCTGAGGTGCTTCTCTGAGGGGCCACTGTGGTGTAGAGATGGGTCCTTGATCCTTCTCTGAGGGGACAGTGTGATATGGAGAGCAGTGTGGGTAGGAGAGGGGTCTTAGGTCCCTCTCTCAGGGGACAGCATGGCCTGAAGGGCGTTCCTTGGTGCTGTGGCTGGTGCAGGAGCCGGCACATCCTGCTTAGCTGGCACTGGGGACAGGGCAGTTGGTGGAAGAAATGGCCACTGATAACAACCCTCGGTAACGACCTGCCTCGCCCAGGGCAGACCCGCGGCGAGGGAGGACGGTTGCAGTGTGGGTCCTCTTATCTTGATCCCAAATTTATCTCGATCAATGCTTTGTGCAACCCAACGGCAGCCTGCTAAGTCGTGTGACCTCGCCGGAGCTTGGCTTGGTGAGTCAGGGAGAGTGCTGGAGGGGCAGCTTCACCCCTGTCCCAGCGTCAGCGCCCTGGATTTAGGGAAGTGGCCGGAGCTGTTTCCTCCCGCTGCTCCAGCCCGGTGCTGCCCGGCGAGCGCGGAGGGGAAATGCTAACTCGGGCCCTGCGGGGAGCAGAGCACAGCCCGGGGCAGGCTGGAGCACGGCCGCAGGCTGTTTTCCAGGCTGCAGCGTGGGTTATTCCCAAGGCGGGGGCTTCCCCGGCACCCACCTTGGCTGACCACAGAGTGACCAGCTGTGATGGCAAACCCACCGGATCCGGCTGTGCCGGGGCCCTTCGGTTCCTTCGATCACGCTGCAGCCAGGGGTGCTGTGTGGGAGCGGGGTGTCTCGTCCGGTGGCAAACCCGTGCTCAGATCAGAGGAAACGTGAAACCGCAGCCTCGGGGCGGGGGAGACACCACGAGTTGCTATCGTGGCATCTTCCCACCGCGGCCGCGGCCCCGGGTGTTCCCACAGGCGCTCCGGGTGTCCCTGCCTGCTCGCCAACTCTTTTATGGGCTCCGGCTTCCTGACGCGGTGGGGAGGAAGGGTGAGCGTCTCTTTGCTGCCTGCCTCAGCCTGTCCGGCAGTGCTGTCCCAAAATCCCTGCCCCAGGCGCCTGTGCAGCCCGTGATCTGCCCCGCGGGGCCGCAGATGAGAAGCTGAGCCTTTGCCTGGCCAGGGTGCTGCAGGCGTGGGCAGAATGGTCTTGGGTGGGCTCCCATGGCCCCACTTGGGAGAGCAGGGGGTCCCCAGGACCCCTCTGACTCAGTGCAGCCACTCCTGGGCACTTGAGGTACATGGCTGTTGGGGTGCAGCCCTGTGCCAGATGGGCACAGCTCCATGGGGTGGCCAGTGGAGTGACCCTGGTGGTGGCCACTGCCTGTCCCAGGGGGCCATGAGCAGGAGGTGACACTCCTGTGGTTGTGCAGGTGGCGATGGCTCATGGGTGGGCACAGGAGCAGCCCTGGAGGCTGCAGCAGCCGGGTCCCACAGCTCCTGCCCCAGCACTCCCCTGGCAGCCCTCACAGCCCAACAGGGTTGCAGAACCTGACCCTGCGGGGCCCTGGGACCCTCACCCCTCATCTGGGCCCAATTAAAACCCAGGGAACAGAGAGGATCTGGGCTGGTTGGAGCCTTCATGGACCTTCCTGTGCCTGTGGCTTGTCTGGGGCACAGGCACCACATGTGCCTGGGTGCCCTGTCCTTCAGAGGTCCTGGAGCACCAAAGCTGAGCAGTATGAGCCAGTGTGGGAATCCAGCACCCCTTGGTTGGATGGAGGGGGCTGGGCTGGGATTGTCACTGCTACACTTGGCTTTCCCCCTGGCTTTGCCCTGGCCTGCATGGCTGTGCTGTGTAGGAGCAAGGAGGAGGAGGAGGAGGAGGAGAAGGAAATCCCCTTCATGGTGGGAGGAAGAGGAATCACTCATGAGGAAGAGAGGTTCTTGCAAAGTGGAGAGGGTACCTTGGGGACCTGGCAAAGCAGTCTTCCCTCAGCTGTAGGAACAGCTCTTCATCAGCACACAGTGAAGCTGGGGACATGTAGGACAGTACAGGGGGACATGAGGGACAGGGCACCAGGCTCTGTGTCGGAGCCTGGGGGTCTGTGGAGCCACTTGGCAGATAGAGTCTGGAACTTTGGGAAGGGGGAGGGCGAGGCCAGGCTGGCCTGTGTGCCCCACGCAGCATCCCCAGGCTGTGTCCCTGTGCTGTACAGCAGAGGGAGGAGCCTGGCTCTGATGTCCCTGACTCAGTGGGCCCTTCCCGGACCCCCCATGGCTCTGTGTCACCCTGTCACGCTGTGGGTGATGTCTGAGCGTGGTGGAAGCATGGCTTTCTCTGCCAACCCCACTGCCAGCCCCATGGGAGAGGGACGTGGAGACAGACAAGGTGCCAGTGCCCCCGGGACAGCCAGAGCCCTCCCAGCCTAGGGGTGCCATATCACCACGGGCAGGCAGCAGGGAGGGGTTATCTGACTGGATATCTGCACCTGGGGACAGCGAGAACCTCCTGCTGCCTGTGGGTGTGACACTGAGGGTCTGTCAGGGTGTCTTGATGGGACAGAGCAGTGCTGGGGAAGGACCTTGACTGGGGATGTCTGTCTGTTCTGGGTGCCAGAGGGAAGGACATTCCCTGTGTAGGACAGGCTGAGGGGGTGTCTGGAGCTCCACGTGTCCCATCTGGCTGGGGAAGGAGCCCACCTCCCTCCCCAGCTCCAGGGTAGAACCTGTCCTGGAGAGGGCTGTGTGTGTCACATTGGAGTCCCAGCCAGGTGTGCAGCCTCCCACTGCTCCACTCTCTCCACAGGCACCACCTGTGTCCTTGTGTCCTTTCCCTTTGTCTTCAGCCCCTGCCTGGCCTGCAGGGAGAGCACTCCACAGTGGGCAGCCTTCATCTACTACCTCCCCTTCATCATCATCTTCCAGTTTGGCTGGGCAGCTACACAGGTGTCCCACCTGGCCCTCATCCCCGAGCTGGTGAGCAGTGACCATGAGAAGGTGGAGCTCACGGCTTTCAGGTGAGCACAGCCACACCTGGAGGTCACCTGGGCCTGGGGAGCTGCCCTGGGTCCCATCACTGTGTGACAGGAGGTCCCTGGGTGCTGTGGCACACCAGACACCTCAGCATGGCAGGACAAGGACTGGGCCATGTGGGTGTGCTGTGGGATGTGCCAAAGGACTCTGGTCCTGGGTTGGTAGCCCAAAGCCTTTACTTGCCAGGGGTGTCAGTGACACAGCCCATGGGACACTTCCCTGAGCTGGGGACACTTCTCCTTTGGGAATGGATGGTGGCATTTAGGGGAGGGACTGCCTCCCAGATGCCCTCAAGGAGAGCTGGACACGGCTTTGGGTACTGTTCTGGAGGTGAGATGTCTCCAGGGCCAGGTGGGCAGTGCACTTGGCTCATCCCTGTCAGGACCAGGATGTGGGATGGGATGTTTATTTCATGGAGCAGGGTGAGCAGAGAGGATGTGGGGTAACTGTGGGTCCAAGTGGTCCCACTCTGGGGGTACTGGGCCAGGCAGCTGCTGGCATCCTTGAAGCAGAGGTGAGCTGTGCCTGGAGGGGGAACAGACTGACCTGTAGGGATCTTGGTTTCCTCCCAGTCATGTCCCAAGGCTTGGACTGGGCACACTGGGAGTTGCAGCAGTAAGGCTGAGGCCTGGCCAGGTGCCTTGTGCCCTCAGAGGTGTCACCTCAGCCATGACATTGGGGTGCAGAGGCTGTAGCACATCTGGCTTGGAGGGCAGCTGTGGGCAGAAGTGTCCTGCTGTGCTGTCCCCATGCTTGTCCCTCTGCATCGCCCCAAGGTTTCCTTCTGCTCAGGTATGCCTTCACTGTCATGGCCAACATCATCGTGTACGGCCTGACCTGGCTCCTGCTGAACTTCCAGACAGACCAGCCTGACCATATGGAGCACCTGGGCCCACAGGACATCCCTGTGTTTCGGGTGAGTGGCAAGGCACAGTCCCTGGGGTTCCCTCTTCCCATGGCTCAGCTGGGGAGGTACTGGAGGGAGTCAGGGGGCAGTGCCCTAAAACCTCACCAGCTGGGCCAGAGCCACACTGAGCCCTCCGTGGGGTTTGGGCACCCCTCCTTACCCTCCAGACTGCTGAGGGGCTGATGGTGGGCTGCCCCCACTGCTGTGCTCACCCCCACTGCCTCACCAGAACTTGGCCCTCATCGTGGTGGGGCTGGGGGCCGTGTTCTCCTTCATCTTCCACCTGGGCACCAAGGAGAAACCGTACCCACTGGGGGTGCTGCCCGAGCCAGAGGAGAGCACCCCACTGCTGCACAAGGAGGCCCCGGGCCCCCCGCGCCCGCTGCTGCTCTGGAAGGACTGGCTGCTGGAGCCCTCCTTCTACCAGGTGTGGCTGGGCAGGACTGCCCTGGCCTGGGCTGGCTGCCAGCGGGGCTTGCCCAGGTGCGGGTGGGGATGGAGAGGGGAGCTGTTCTGGGCACCCATCCACCCCCTTCCTGCTGGGCACCTGTGCCATGAGAGCTGGGAAGGGCAGGTCCTTCCCACAGGCTGAGCTGTGATGCCCTGGCCCTGTCCCCTCCCAGGTTGCAGTGCTCTACATGGCCACCCGCCTCATCGTCAACCTGTCCCAGACCTACATCGCCATGTACCTGACCAACTCGCTGCTGCTCTCCAAGGTGGGTGCAGGGCAGGTCCAGGGCCATATGGGAAGGTGTCCTGATGTGGCCTGGGGCTCATCTCCCTGTCCTTGTCCCTTGCAGAAGTACATTGCCACCATTCCCCTAGTGATGTACGTCAGTGGGTTCCTCTCCTCGTTCCTCATGAAGCCTGTGAACAAATGGATTGGTCGGAATGTGAGTCCAGAGTGCTGGAGAGGCTGGAGTTTGACCCCAGGATAGGACCAGGGGCCAAATCCTGGCCCCTGCAAAGCTCCTGGCACACCTGAGCTGGAGAGCAGGGACCCCTCATGGACCCTCTGCCAGCAACCACCCATGGGTCCTGCTGGGACTGGGAGTAGTGGGCAGGGATGGGGATCTGTGTCCTACTGGGACTGCGGCTGTTGGGCAGGGATGGTGGCAGGGGCCTGTATTGTACATCCCTCAGGCTGGGGAAGGCAATTCTGGCCCAGAGTTGCCATGTCCATGCAGGCCTGACTGGGCTGCAGAGCCCTGTGGTGCCCATCAGGGGCAGAGGGGGGGTCTGGTTACGCTGGCCAGGGTGGGCACACGGTCTGCAATGCCAGCAGGAGGGACCTGCTCCCCCAGTGTGTCCCCTCCATACTGCTGGGTGCCAGTGGAGCGTCCCCCGCCCTCACAGACATACTCCCACAGCTCTGCCTGGGGCTCAACCTTTGGGCTGCAGAACAGCCTGGAGCACAGCAAGGACCTGCTTTTGGGGTCTCCTTGTTTAAACACAGCTGGGACAGAGCCAGGGCTGTCCCTCATGGGTCCTGGGCAATGATGGCCTCATGTCTTCCCTGCTTGCTCCTCCCTCACCAAGTGCCAGCTGATGTCTGAACTCTCCCTTCTCCCTCTGCCCATCCCCATCACAGCTGACTTACTTTGTGGGCATCCTGGTGGTCCTGGCCTTTGCCTCCTGGGTGGCCCTGGCCAGGCCAATAGGAGATGAGATCTACGGGCTGGCGGTGCTGCTCGGGGCTGGCTCAGCCACCATCCTGGTCACCTCCCTGTCTATGACTGCAGATCTCATCGGCACCAACACGGTACGGCCGCTGCTCCTGCTGGGATGGAGGGGGGGGGTCACAGCAGGCACAGCACCCACGGTCTGGAGTGGGCACTGGTCAGGGTCAGGGGATGGAGATGCTGGGAGGGGGGCTCTGCTGGGCCCGCATGTGCTGTGCCCCGTGAGTGCTGTGCCCCGTGCTCTGCTGCTGTGCTGCAGTGAGGGCTCTGCCCATAGAGGGCACACAGGGCTGCGTGCCCAGCGCCGCACAGCGCGGTTCCCTCTCCTCCCGCAGCACAGCAGCGCGTTTGTCTACGGTGCCATGAGCTTCACGGACAAGATGGCCAATGGCCTGGCTGTGATGGTGATCCAGAACCTGCACCCCTGCCCGTAAGTGTCTCTGCAGAGCTGGGACCCCCATTGCCTGGGGGCCATGAGGAAACATTCCAGGGTTGAAGCAAGAGACACGGGAGGGAACCAGCTTGGATTTGTAGAATCCCAGAATGGTTTGGGTTGGAAGGGACCTTAAAGCTCATCTCCTTCCACCCCCTGCCATGGGCAGGGACACCTTCCAGCACACCAGGTTGCTCCAAGCCCTGTCCAGCCTGGACTGGAAGATTTCCAGGGATCCAGGGGCAGCCACAGCTGCTCTGGGCACCCTGTGCCAGGGCCTCCTCACCCTCAAAGGGATGAATTCCTTCCCAATATCCCATCTAACCCTGCCATGTGGTAGTGAGAAGCCATTCCCCCTGTCCTGCCCCCCATCCCTTGTCCCAAGTCCCTCTCCAGCTCTCCTGGAGCTCCTTTAGGCACTGGAAGGGGCTCAGAGGTCTCCCTGGAGCCTTCTCTTGTCCAGCTCTGATTTGTCTTAAACCCTTCTTCACCTTCTCTCCTGGCCTTGGAGGGCCCAAGCCATACCCTGGTGATATCCTTGCTCTGGGCCTTTCCCTCGCACCTCAGTGCAAACCGGTCCTGACTCTGATGTGAGGACATGGGACCACAGCCCGTAGCCTGGGGCCCCAGTCCCAGCCTCCACCCACATTCCTGCCTGTCCTCACAGGACTGAGCTGTGCTGCCCTGCCTGTGTCAGCTTCTACCGCTGGGTGATGGTGCTGGTCACTGGTGGCATCGCTGTCGCCGCTGTCACCACCCTCTGCTCCATCATGGTGTGGCCCATCCGGATCCGCTGCCGTGAGTGGGGCTGGGGACTTGGGGGCAGCCCAGCGTGGGGCTGGGGGCACTGGGAGCCCTGTGGTCAGTGGCAGCCTGGGCTAAAGCCACAGTGTCTTTGCAGAGGGCCCCAGTGGGGCAGTGGTGGGAGCGCTGTCATTACTGGGCTGGCTTGTGGCCATGCTTGCAGGGGAGCCCTCATTGTAGGACACAGGGCAGGGCCACTGTCCCACTTCCCTGCTGCCCCCAGAGAGGGGCTGTGTTTGCTTGCTGGGCCCTGCTGGGGGGCAGCACCCCCCTGGCTCGGTTATGGCCATGCTGGCCCTGGGGCTCCAAGGAGTGTCAGGGTGTGGCAGCAAATGTGGAGGACGGTGGGGTGCCCTTTGCCAGGCTGGGGAGCCAACACTGCTGCTCAGTGCCTGTTCTGCCTCTCGGGGTGCCAGTGCCTCGCTGTGGGGTGGGGGAACAGGACAGACCTCTCGTGCTGCTTGGGGCCCTGCTGGGTCAGACCCCTGGTGCTAGCAGAAGAGTCCAGGAGGGCCAGGCCAGCATGTGAGGGTCACCCCATGCTACCATCTCTCCTGACCTGTCCCTTCCTCCTCTTCCTCCAGGTGCTGTGGGCTTGCAGGGGCTGAGCAGCGCAAGGACCCCTGAAAGTGGCAATGGGAGCACTGAGGGGGAGAGCCAGAGCAGCACCATCAACTGAGCGGGGCTGTGTCCTTGGCCACCGTGTCCTCAGGGCTGCGTCCCCAGGGCTGTGTCCACGGCCACCACGTCCTGGGCCACCATGGTGCCGCACTCTGAGTCTGGAGGGTCCCCTGCACTGGGGGCCACTGGGCTCTGGGGAGGGGGGTGACCCCACCCCATCTCCTTGCACTGGACTCGTATTCCTGACCTCATGTCCCCATCCTGGACTCTGGTGTCCCATGAAGGCTGTCGCCGGTGCGGTGTCACCGGTGCAGGGTCACCTGTCACCTCTCACCTGCACAATGAACACTAGAAGGGCCTAGGCCAGGCCGGGGCGGCCCCAGAAGAGGGGAGCGCTCGGCCCGAGGTTTTATCCTGCTTTTGTAAGGTCAATATATACAAACGGCACTTTATAAAGGAGGAGAAAAAGGAGAGAAAAAAACCAACCGCAGCGCCGATGGCCTCGGGATGGGGGCGGAGGCTGCGGGACCCACGGCAGGGGTGGGAGCGGGTTTGGGGAGCCTCGGGGGTGCCCAGCGCTGCTCCCGCCCGGCCCGGGCAGAGAGGCGGCCTGAGGGCCGGGGAAGGGGGGGGGCAGGGACGGCCCCTCAGCGGCCATGGCGGCCCCGCGCGGAACGCAGCGCGCGCAGCGCCGGGGACAAGGGATTGGTCCGTGCGCGGGACCCCGCCCCCGAGGCGGAACAGCCAATGGGGGCGGCCCGTGCGCGGAGGGGGCGGGGACTGAGGGAGTGCGTGTGTGAGAGTGAGACCGTGTCTGTGTGTGCCCCCCACGTGTGCAGGGCTGTGCTGTGTGTGCGGGAGGGTACCGGAGTTATTCCATAACCCCTGGGATGCTTTGGGCTGGGAGGGACCTCAAAGCCCATCCCTGCCATGGCAGGGACACCTTCCACCATCCCAGGCTGCTCCAAGCCCTGTCCAGCCTGGCCTTGGGCACTGCCAG
>JAYDZK010000114.1:4458980-4478179 GCA_034509185.1 Euphonia xanthogaster | reverse complement strand
TCCCTCTGGGGGTGCCACGGCAGAGACCCCCGGGAGGGGGGGGGCGGCCGTGCCCCCAGCACTGCCCCGCGCTGGGGGCCGGGGCAGGAGGGACGGGAGTGGGCAGCGGGCGGACGCTGCCGTGCGGTGTCCCGGCACTGCGGGGTGCCCATGGATTGCGGGGTGCCCACTGTGAAATGCCACAGGATGGCAGTGCCGCGGGACTGGGGCTCTGCCGCGCTGGTTCTCAGCACTGCTGGGACTGGAGTGCGTTTGCAGCTGGTTTGGGGGGCAGCTGGCTGGTCCCGCATTGCCCGGGGGCCGGGCTGGGGCTCACCCCGCGCAGCCCCGGGGTGCCTCAGGCTGGGGCTGCCCCGGCCGCTCCCTGCGAACCTGCCGCAGCCGCCCGGCCCCGCCCGCTGCCCTTCCTCGGGAGGAGGAGGAGGAGGAGGAAGAGGAGGAGGTGGCAGCGAAGCAGGAACGGCGCTGGAAGCAGTGGGAGAGGGAGAGCTCCGACGGGGCGGCGGCCGCGGCTGTGCCCCCCAGCAGGTACCGCGCGGGGCCGGCCCGGGACGGGGTTCCGGAGCCGCGCGTGGGTCTGGGGCCGCAGCCGCCGTCCCGTCCCCTCTGCAGCCACCGGCCACGCACTCCCGCGCCCAGCACCGGCTGTGACCCGCGCCGGCAGCCCTGGTGCGGGGATCACTTTCCCCGTCAACTGCCGGTACAGGGGTCACCCCTTCCCCATCATCCCAGCCCCCGCTGCCCACGGGGGTCGCAGTCAGCACAGGATACCATGGGACAGGCACAGGGGTCATGAGACCGTGTGAGCTCTGCTGTCCCGGTCCCGGCGTGGCCTGAGCCGTGTCCCTGTGTCCTCCCCGGTGGAGTGACAGGTTGGTGAGACTGGGATCTGCCGTGCTGCAGGAATAGACCGTCCCCACAACCTGCCCCCTCTCCCGACTCATCCCTCATGCTGGGGAAGCTGAGGCGCAGCAGGCGGGAGGTGCTGGGGGAGAAGCAGTGGCGGAGCGTGGAGGAGAAGGGAAGTGCCCAGCTGGAGCAGCCCAAGCTCACCAGGTGGGTGCTGCCCCTCATGGGGTCACATCCTGCACCCCAGCCCCACATCCTACCTATGCCCCTCGAGTCACCCTCTCCGATGCCTCCTTCCAGATCCAGGACCTACGAGTCCTCCTGCAAGGAGGCAGAGCAGGCGGCCACGGGCAGGCAGGGACCCCCATCCCCCTCGGTGAGTCTTGGGGTACCGGAGCTGAGGAGCAGGACCCCAGCCCCAGCCCCATGGGCTCGCCTGGACGCTCTCTTGGGGCGGGGACCGAGGGAGGGCTTGTCCCGGTTGCATGGCAGACGTGGTGACGGAGTAAGGGGCTGCAGGATGCCGGCGGTGCCAGGGCCGGCCCCGAGCACCGACCCCCCGACCTCCCGCAGCTGAGCAAGCAGGACAGCAGCTACCGCCGGGCCTTCGGGGAGCTCGCCGAGCAGGATGTGCTGCTGGGCTGCTTCTCATGCGCCTGGCAGAGAGAAATGCCCTACCACGGCCGCCTCTACGTGTCCTCCCGCCACATCTGCTTCCACTCCAACCTCCTGCTCAAGGACATCAAGGTGGGGCTGGAGCGGGCGTGGGGCCGGTGGCGCAGGCAGGGGCACAGGTGGCAGCCGGGAACACGCTGACACAGCCCGTCCCCTCCGGCACAGGCCGTGGTCCCTGTCGCCTCCATCTCAGCCCTCAAAAAGACCAACACGGCGCTGCTGGTGCCCAACGCAATCAGCATCCGCACGGCCAAGAGGGAGAAGGTGAGAGCGGGGGCAGCCTCACCTGGGGCCATCTGGAGTGTCTCGGTCCCCGCGGGCTCTGGGCCGTGACCGAGGGGGCAGCTCTGGCACAAATCCCCTTCTCGCTCCCCGACAGTTCCTCTTTGTGTCGCTGCGCCAGCGAGAGGCCACGTACCAGCTGCTGAGGTCGGTATGCAAACACCTGCAGGTATGCGGGGACTGGATGGGCAGGGGGGCCCGATCCATGGATTGCAGGGCACCTCCCTTCATCTCTCCTTGTCCAGGACAGCAGCCAGAGCCCTCGAGACTCAGCGAGCTCTGAGGAAACCCTTGGGAAGGTAATGCCAGGGAATGGAGAGCAGGAGGGTACAGCAGGAGGAGGGGTGGTCCCAGTCTCCTGGATGGGGTGGGCTGGGTGCAGTGTCTGGGAAGATTGGGGGGGTGGGGGGGCCGGGAACATGAAAAGCCCCAACCCGAGGCAGTGCAGACCCTGGGACCCTCCCTTCTTGTGGGTGACACAGGTCCCATCAGGTCCTGCCCATGTCCCCATGGCAGTGGGGCAGGTGCCTCGGGGACACACATCGTGACTGGAGCTTGTCCTCTTCCAGATCTCGAGCCAGTCAGCCCTGGAGCAGAGCACTCCGGAGCCCAACAGCCTCCCCGAATCCCTGGGTAAGCGGCGGCCCCGGTGCCCTCCCCGGCCGCTCACAGCCCTGCCCGTGTCCCCGCCTGCAGCCGTGCCCCACTGGCAGCTCTGGGCTCTGCTCCTCCCCACACACGCCTGGTCTGGGGGGACCGTGTGGCCCTCGGCCCCCCGACCAGCATCCCCACAGCTCCAGGGAGTGCAGGATCAGCACTTTGTGGCCCCTCAGGACACATAGACCCGTCCCTGGGGCATTCATCGAGTGTCTCCTGGTCACCTGCAGATGAACCAAACACGAGATCAAGACAGGCGGAGGACGAAGATGGCGAAGTGGCCTTGCTGGTTCCCAGCAGCAGCAAATGGGTGCCCTCAGCAGAGAAACGTGGCCTCTGGGGTGGGTCAGGGGGCTCGAGATGGGGGGATGATCCTGGGGATTTACACCCTGGCAGAGCCGAGCACGGACTCTCCGGGCCACTAACACTGCCTTGTCCTGGCAGGGAGACCCCACGCCGTGCTCTGGGCCTGGGCCACTGCACTTTGGTCCCAGATAAACCCCCAGCTGAGCTCTCTCAACATCATCATCATCATCTACCTGCTCCTGTGAGTCCCCAGGACCTGCTCCCAGCCCTGGTCCCCATCCCTACTGACACAGCCTCTCCAGGGTAGCCCTGGCAGGCCGGCGTTCCTGCAGTTCCCTTCAGACCCCCACCCCCAGGGTGAGCACACGGGGGCCTGCCCGTGGCACTGCTCCTGCCCCATGTGGCCACCCTGTGCCCCCTGGCTGACACTGGCCTGTCCCCAGCCTGGTGGCCTTGCTGTTGTCCTCGGGGTACATTGGCCTGCGCATCGCGGAGCTGGAGCAGCAGCTGTCCTTCGCGGGGGCTGGGCCACACCTCAACCTGTCACCACAGTGAGTGGGGGGCGTGGGGGGCTCTGTCCCCAGCAGAGACTCCTCCTCACCCTGCCTTCCCCCAGGAACAAGAGAACATGAGGACACTGAGGACCATCACCAGAGCTCCAGCCATGGGTCAGGAGGTTCAGGGGCTGCTCTGAGCCCTTCCTTGGCCTCTGTCACCAAGTGCCTTCCAGCTCCCCACGATGCCTGGGAAGGCTGAGAGGCTCCATCTCCCCCTGTCTGCCCACCCTGAGCAGCAGCAGAAGAGACCCAGGGAGCTCCCGGCAGGGCAGAGAGCAGCGAAGAGGGGCTGGAGTCAGCAGCCACCCCCAGCCAGCCCTCCCTGCCCAGAGGGAGCAGGCAGAGGGGGTCAAGCCCTAGGCAAGGCAGGGGCACAGAGAACAGAATATTCTATTAATAAAGATGAATAAAAATCTATATTATATTAATACTTATTATTTGCTGGGCCAGATGCCACGGGATGAGCATGAACTAGTCCCCCATGCACCCCCTGCCTCCCAGAACAGACCAGGACTCAGCAGGACCCGGAGTTTTGACTCTGACTGGTGTGGGGAGGCAGCTCCAGATGTTGATGTCCCAGGGGTCCAGGGAGCAGCAGAAGACCCTGAGCACTGGCTGCTGGTGACAATGGGAGGCAGAGGGGAAGGGGTTGATGGGGAGCCCCAGGGCCCTGCAGCTGGCCAGGCCCTGGCTCTTACCCTACTCCTTCCCTAGGACAGGGCTCACCTGCCAGAGGAAGGGTGTGTAGGGTCACAGGTACATGCTGGGGACAGTGGGTTCCCACAGGTTCTGAGCATAAACTGGGGATGGGAGCAGAGCTGGGGGCCCAGCAGAACCTGCACCCCACAAAACAATCCACCATTCCAAAGCCCTGGAGCTTAATCTCTTTCTAGGTCAGTTAAGCGGCCCTGTGACTTCCCCCAGGTATCAAGATGGAGAAACTGAGGCACTGACAGCTTCTTTCTCTGTGCCATTTCCTGGGCCATCCCTTCCTCAGGCCCACAGCTCAGCTCCATGCCTAGGGCAGCAGCAGTGGGAGATGCCAAGGTCAAGGATCCTCGCTCTCCTCATCCTGCTGCTCAGTCCCATGGAGCAGCTCTGCCCCACAGCACCCAGCCTGGGGGAGTCTTCCAGCAGCAGGCCTGGAACAAGGCACAGGGCTGTGGGCACAAAGCTGTATTCCATTGGAGAGGTGCCCAGGGAGGGGACGCCTGCCCTGTGAGGGTCCCACCTGCACCCTGGGGACAGCACAACCGAGGGGCTCTGCACCCCCAGCCTCGCTGCAGCTGCACCCTGGCAACTGCCCCACACCAAGGGGGGGCTGTGCCAGGCCAGGGACCCCTTTTCCTCCTTCCTGCCATGCCAAGGGGCACAGGGCAGGACAGGGAGGGAGGCTGTGCCCTTTCCCAGCAGCAGAAAAGCAAACAGGAGCGGAAAGCTGGGAGCAATAAACCGCAGGTGAGATCTGTGCAAAGAAAGCAGGTACCTATAGAGGTGGGGTGGGGACCCTGGGGACTTGCTGCACCCTTCACTGTGGAGAAGCAAAGTGGAGCCATGGAGACCAATCCCAGTAAATTCATAACCTGTTTAATGCCAGTTCAATTGCTTTACATGAAAAAGTTACAGCGTGCTCCATATTTGTTTTCCATCACATGACACCTGGGATACAATGATGCCACAGACTTTGTCACCCAGCTCTGGGAGGACCCTGTGCCCGAGCCAGTGCCCACAGGTCACACGCACTGACGCATCACCTCAGCTCTGCCCTTTTCTCTCTTGAGCAGCCGGTGACAGTGACAGTAACACCCTGAGACACTTGCACACACCCACCTCCACACAGATACAACTGGGAGCCCCTGCCTGGCAGCTGGCAGCAGGGCAGAGGTGGCGGCACCAGGCTGACAGCAAGGTCAGGGTGGGGCAGTCTGTTCCTGCCTTGCTCTGTCACCAACACGTGTGGCCCCAGAACAGCCCTGGCCTAGCAATCACTAACCCTGACCTGGCAATCACCAACCTCCCTGCCAAGTGCAGTAAGAGCCAACCTTCTCCCAAGGCAGACAGAAAAGTGAGATATAGACACAAGATGTAGTTTGAGAAAGTCCTTAGCAAGAAGGGACAACGGTAGGGGACAGAGCAATGAGGAGCTACCCCTGCTCTGCAGCTGGGAGCACTGGGCAGTGGCTGCAGTGCCCACCTGGCACTTCCCACCCCACAGCACTGCCACTCCCCTCAGCATCTTCTGGGACTCCCTGAGGAAGTTCCCCCATCACAGGGGGAGAGGCAATTCCACTCCTGTGAAGTCCCAGGGCACTGGGGAACCCAAACATCACCACACTCACCATACACTCCAGCTGGGTGTCGTGCTCCCTCCTACACCAGAATGGGCTGAGACCTCCTGTGCACCCCCAGCCTAAGCACCCCCACCCTCCCAGAGGAGAAAGCAGTGTGTCCTGGGGGTCTGCACAGTGCTATTTAGCAGGAGGCTATCCACAACAGGAAAATCCACAGCACAGCCACCAGCCTCCCCAGCCCCCCTGAACGGCCCTTTCCCAGGTGATGACACCCACAACAGACCACCTCTCCCTGCAGATAACCCTTAACTTCAAACCCATTCCCCAACTGAATGATCCAACTTAATCTAACACCTCCTGGGTGCTTCGGGGTGCTCCCAACCCGCGGTGATGTGGAACAGTGCCCACAAGTGGAACAAACAACACAAGACGGGCCCGGGGGTTACTTCAAACCATGCCTCACATCCCATGGCCAGAGCTACACTAAAGCAGCTGCACTCAAACAGTGTTTCAGAAACTCCATGGAAATTCCATTCTGGTGGCAAGTGAGATTGTGAGATGACCAAGCGGCCTGTGGGCCTGGGAGACTCAGAGCTGCCAGGGGGCTCCCAGCACCAGCTCCTCACCAGTGACTCCCAGGGTGTGTGACACAGGCGCAGCACCACCAGCCTGATCCTGGCACGGGCGTGGTGGCACATGAGGTCCAGGCTGTACTGGCCTTCTCACACCTTGGCTCACCCTAAGGATACTGGTGGTACTGGGGACAGGCAACCATATTCCTACCACCTGGTTTTAGGGAAAGAAGGGAGAGCAGACAAAACAACAAAGGAAAAAAAGAAAGGGAAAAGTATTATCTATGCAATCTACAGGGAGAAGACAAGTCTATATACACAGCCAGGGAATTCCACATGGAACAGGAAGCAACGCTGGGAGAGCGCAGGAAGCAGGCAGGGTCTGGGCAGAGCAGGCACAGGCACAGGTCAGATGGAACAGGCTGTGCAGCCTCACAGCTTCTCTTAAATTAAAAGCATCACACACACACACACACACAGAGCATTTGTGATACACCCCATGGGCTCCAACACCAGCCAGAACTCTCATCCCACACAACTAAAAAACCCCAAACCACACACCAAAACTCAACAGCAGGGCCCTGTGTGGAACTTGGAAATAACAAAATAGCAACGCTGCAGCCCTGCTTCAGGAGAACCCCTCTTCCAGCCAGAAGAGGCCCCGCTCACCCCAAATATCAGATCTTTAGGATTTATTTTTTTTTCTCAAACACATCCCAACTGCTTTTGGCCTCATGGAGACTCCAGAGCAAGGCACCCACACAGCAGCACCAAAGGAAGCTCCACATGCACAGGTGGTTGGGTGGGTTTCTTTTTTTATAAAGTCCTTGCTTCTGCTCTCTGGTAACTCCCAGGATCAGCCCAGAAGATGAAACAGCAACTGCAGAACTTCTCGAAGAAGAACTTTTCCAAGTCTCCTCCAAAATCTAGAGCCCTAAAGTGTATTTGTTTGGAGGCAGCTGTCAAGCATGCCCAAAAAATCAAGCTGTCTTATGGAATGATCATGTCAAGTACTACAGTACCTGTCTGGGGGGGAAAATAAAGAAAAAAAAGGAAAATAGGCAGTTCTCCAGTTTCTTCCTGGAATGGGGATGCCAGGCTATGAACAAAGCCCTTAGATGCCCAGCCTGGAGCTGTGCCCCTCGCACCAGCTGTACCGGACCAGTCTGGCTGGCTCCTGCCTCCAGAGATGGCACTCTGGGACACAGAGCAGCACATCAAACCCCTTCCCACAGCAGCAAGGAACACTCCTCTCTTGCAGGAGGCACACCATGGCAGTGGGGATGGCCTCGGTCCAGTCTCAATGGTCCATGACAAACGAGTCCTACCCAGCACCATCCCGATGGCTGGAGGATGCTGGGTTAACATTGCTCTTGTACCCGTTTCCCTTTATGAAGGATGAATCCAATAACCTTTGGCAGTTCCCTCCCCTCCCCACCCCATCCCAAATACTGCCCAGCCCTGTGGGTCACAAGCACATATTTAATGAGCTGGGTCCTCCTGCAGTCCCACAGCTCTCCCTCCCCTTGGCTGGGCTCTGGAGGTCCATGCACACCGAGGGAGTGGTCTGATCCTGGAATGTCAGGCTGTAGGTTCCCGAGGCACAGGGAGGGGGTTTATCGTATCCTGGTGAAGAGGTTGAGCACAGATACAGACTCCTGACAAGGGAAGACAAAGCAGGGGATAAATAGCTGTTACTCCACGTGCTTCTGGGTTGGTTTGTTTTTAATCTGGTATCTCTAGCTCACGGCATGAACCCAGCTCACAAATCAAAGTCCAACACCATAAATATTCCCATGGGTTTCTTCCAAATGGTAACGTGCCCAACTGGCCAGAGTGCCGTTCACAGAGCTCTGCAGGCAGCTGTAGCCCATCGATAGCAAGAACTGGGGGACCCCCAGGAGCAATGCCAGCTAGCCCCAGTCCCCTCCGCCAAATCCCTCTGTCAGGCACCCAAGAAATCTCTCAGACCATCAAATACAATCTGCTTTTGGTGATGCCAAGCTGTCACTGGCAGAATCTATGATCCCATTTTCATCCAAACCCCCATTTTAAGCAGTTTTGTAAAGAGGCAGGGGATAATCGTGGAATCACAGAATGGTTTGCGCCTTAAAGTTCATCTCCTTCCACCCTCTGCCACAGGTTGCTCCAAGCCCCATCCAACCTCACCTCGGACCCTTCCAGGGATCCAGGGGCAGCCCCAGCTGCTCTGGGCACCCTGTGCCAGGGCCTGCCCACCCTGTCAGGGAACAATTCCTGCCCAAGATCCCATTTAATCCTGCCCTCTGGCAGTGGGAAGCCATTTCCCCTTTTCCTGTCCCTCCAGGCCCTGGTCCAAAGTCCCTCTCCAGCTCTCCTGGAGCCCCTTTAGGCACTAGAAGTAGCTGTAAGTTCTTCCTGGAGCCTTCTCTTCTCGAGCTGGACACCCCCAGCTCTCCCAGCCTGCTGTCACCTGAGGGCTCAGCTGCTCTGCTCAGCAGCCCTGGACCAGCCTGGAGAGGGATGTTGTGTCACACCAGCCTTGGGCACAAAGGGCGACCTTTTACTTAAATCTCAGCAAAGCTGAATCCTGCACTGCCCCAGTCCTTGATCTGCAGGAAGGGATCAGGGAGGAGGCAGCACAGCAGAGCCACTGTGGCCTGAGCTGCCCCAGGCCCCCAAGCCTGGCCTTACCTTTGTTGAGCGAGTTTTACTGAAGACGTTCCAGAAGCGCAAGGTTTCGTCTCCAGCTCCTGTGACAATGGCCTCCCCATCAGGGGACATTGCCTAAGGACAAGACAACAACCTTTAGCACCTGTCACATTTTTGAGGCTGAAAACAAGACTTTGTTGGAATGCAGGAGAGATTTAACTGTCCTTCCTACTTGTGTTGAGAAGCCAGCTACCTCCACTTCAGGTGCCTCATGCAGCCTCAGGTGCAATTTGGGCCCTGGCACCTGGCACACATGGGGGGAGTGTTGCAGAAAGAACACTTGTGTTAAGAAATCCAAGTCATGTGTAACTGAGGCTGTTTCTCGCAGGATTATCAACCTGCCCGAAGGCAGGAAGATGATATGACTGGATTTTCTGGCTGTATTAGCTGCTTACATTGGGATCTACCTCCCAAAACATTATCAGCATTTGTCAGCTCCATCATGAACTGCTGACACCCCCATGTAACAGTAACAGCAGATATGAGATGGCTCAGGATTACCCGCAACAAATGCTTCATTCCCTGGGCAGCACTCATCAGTGAGGAGGTGTGAAAGTCTTCTGGGAGCAAGGAGAGAAGCTTGTGTTTCATAAAATCACAGAATCCCAGAACGTTTTGGGTTGGAAGGGACCTTAAAGCACATCTCATTCCGCTCCATTCCACTATCCCAGCTTGCTCCAAGCCCTATCCAGCCTGGCCTTGGACACTTCCAGTGATCCAGGGGCAGTCACAGCTGCTCTGCGCAATCTCTGCCAGGGTCTGCCCACCCTCACAGGAAGAATTTCTTCCCAATATCCCATCTAACCCTGCCCTGTGGGAGTCTGAAGCCATTCCCCCCTGTCCTGCTATTCCAGATCCTTTTCCAAAGTCCCTCTACAGCTCTCCCAGAGCCTCTGAGGCACTGGAAGGTCTCTCTGGAGCCTTCTCTTCTCTAGGCACAGAAGAGTTTTCTTAGAAGAAAACTCAGATGTTTCCTCAGGAGAGTTTGGCAGGCTTTACTATCATTAGCAAAGCCTCACATTTCCATAGCAGCAAATCCGAGTGTCCCTTGCAGGCACAGAAATGTGACAGAGTTTTGCACTGCTCATGGGGAGCGTTCACATTCCCGCCCAGGCAACTTATGGTGCCACTGGCACTGTTGCTTTGGGTGCCAGCTGAGCAGACCTACAGCCAGGTGAGCAGCTAGAGTCACGGCCATCACTCACCAGGTACAGGACTCGATAAGAGTGCCCTGTGAGCTTTGCTACTTGAGTTAGCGAGGGGTATTTCCAGACGAGGATCTGGTTCTGGGAGTATCCGTGGGTGCTCACCTGAAAGGGGAGAGGGCATCACAGAATCATGCAATTGTTAAGGCTGGAAAAGACCTCCAAGATCATCAAGTCCAACAGTCTACACACTACACCACTGCTCTGGGCAGCTCACTCCAGGCCTGACCACCATGAAGAAATTTTCCCAACATCCAATCTAAACCTCCCCTGGCACAACTTGAGGCCATTTCTTCTTGTGCTTGTTACCTGGAAGAAGAGCCTGAATTCCACCTGGCTCCACCCTCCTGTCAGTGGAAGAGAAGGTGCCTCCTGAGCCTCTTTCTTTCCAGGCTGGAGCCCCTCAGCTGCTCCTCAATAGATTTGTGCTCCAGCCCCTTCCCCAGCTCTGTTCCCTTCTCCAGACATGCTCCAGCCCCTCACTGTCTTTCTTGTTGTGAGGGGCCCAAAACTGACCCCAGCACCTGAGGTGCCTCAGCAGCGCCCAGAACAGGGGGGTGGTCACTGCCCTGGTCCTGCTGGCCACATCCTTGCTGGTACAAGCCAGGATGCCCTTGGCCTCCTTGCTCACCTGGGCACACCTGGCTCATGCTCAGCCACGCTCCCCAGCACAGGGAAGGACTCACCAGCTCGTTGGCGTGTTTGGACCAGGCCAGGTTGCACACCTGGGAGCCGGTGTCGATGCACTGCAGGGGCTGCCCCGTGAGCGTGTTCCAGAAGCGGATGCAGCGGTCGGCTGTGCCCCCACCCGAGGCCAGCAGCCCGTGCTGGTGCGGGGACCAGGCGATGGCTTTGACTGCTGCCAGGTGCTCTGTGTATTGCTGGACAGGACTCAGGCTGGAGTGATTCCAGACAAGGAGCTGGCAGAGAGAAGGGACATGATCAAACCTGTGCCTCAGTCATGTGTCCACTATACCCACAAGGCACAATGGGACTGATGAGGGCAGTTGGGCAACAAGCTGATCCCCCTTAGCTCTGCTCAGGAGACATGCACAGCTCCACTCTGCACTTCATAGAATCACGGAATGGCTTGGGTTGGTTCAAGCTCATTTAGTTCAAATCCCTGCCAAGGGCAGAGACACCTTTTAGTAGACCAGGTTGCTCTCAGCCCCATCCGACCTGGCCTTGAACACTTCCAGGGATGGGGCAGTCACAACCACCCTGACACCACACTCAGCTGAGGAGCTGTCCTAGCCCCAGGCCACGTGGTAGGAACAGGCCCCAAGATAAGGGAATAAAGCTAAAGAAACGGCGTCACTGAAGGGGGCCTCAGACCCTGCTGTTGTCTTTCTGGCTGTATCATTCCAGAACACATCCAGAAATCTGCTCAGCTCATTAGGAGTTATTCTGAGCAGGAGGAACTCGGTCCAACCATGCTGTCACACAGGCACTGGGCACATTCCCTACCTAGCAACCTGCTCCAAAGGGCTTGGAACCCACTTGTTTGTGACAGATGCTTCTCCCATATGGTGCTCAGTGAGCTGCAAGCCTGCGCTACAGGTATGAGAACTCACAGAGCTCTACCTCAGCTTCCTGCTGCATACAAACATTACTGCAACAAATGTGACCATACATTACCCAAACAAAGCCAGGAAGGGCAGCTTAGCAGTGGCTTTGTTGAACTCAACCCCCTGAGTCAAGCTAGAGATTTAATTAGCCAAATACAGAAGCAAAATTAAATTTGCCTTTTTCATTTTATTAGGAAGAGACGACTGAGTAGAAGCTTAGCATGATTTATGTTTGGTCACAGTCCAACAACCAAAACAAAAGTCCTTTTCAGAGAGGCCAAACATCCTTAAGAATCACTGAACCATTAAGGTTGGAAAAGACCTTTAAGATCAAGTCCAACCTTTGACCTAATCCCATCGTGCCCAGTAAACCATATTGGATATCCACTTGTTTTTTGAACACTTCCAGGAATGGCAACTCCCCCACTGCCCTGGGCAGCCTGTTCCAATGCTTAACCACTCTTTCAGTGAAGAAATTTTTCTCTAATCATAGAATCATACAACGGTTTGGGTTGGAGGGGACCTTAAAGCCCAACTAGTTCCATCCCCTGCAATGGGCAGGAACACCTTCCACTTGACCAGGTTGTTGCACATCCTGTCCAGCCTGGCCTTGAACAGCTCCAGCGATATAATAACATCCAACCTGCACGGCCCCTTCTGCAGCCTGACAACATTTCCCCTCGCCCTAGAAAGAAAGGGGGTCTGACATCTCCCATGACCCCCTGGAAGGAATGTACCTTATTATCGTTCCCTCCAGAGGCCAGGAGCTGGTGGTCCGTGGACCATTTGAGCCCACAGACCTCCTGCCTGTGTCCCTGGAGCCGCCGCTCAGACTGCAGGGGCGGGGTGCGGATGTCGCGCTGCAGGATCATCCTGTCCCGGCTCCCGGACGACAGCTGGTCCGCGTTCCACGCCAAGGCACCTGCAGCAGGGGCAGAGCTTCAGAGGCTGCTCTAGGAGTCACTGAGGCTGCAAAAGACCTCTAAGGTCACCAAGTCCAACCCTCAACTCAGCACCACCGCCACGTTCACCACCAAACCATGTCCTTGAGTGCCACATCCTCGTGTCTTTTAAACACTTTGCAGGCATGGTGACTCCACCACTGCCCTAGGCAGCCAGTTCCAATGATTTGTAACCCTTCCTGCGAAGGAATTTTCTCAATATCCAATCTTAACCTCCTCTAGCATAGCTTGAGGGCACGTCCTCTCATCCCGGGGAACACCTGGCTCCACCCTCCTGTCAGGGAGTTGTGCAGAGCCAGAAGGTCCCCCTGAGCCTCCTTTTCTCCATGTTGAGCCCCTCCAGCTCCCTTGGTTGCTTCTAGTGCTTCAGTCTCTTCCCCAGCTCTGTTCCCTTCTATGGACATGCTCCAGCCCCTCAATGTCTTTCTTGTTGTGAGAGATCTAAAACTGACTCCAGAATTCGAAGTGGGACTTCAGCAGTGCCCAGCACAGAGGGATGGTCATTGCCCTGGTCCTGCTGGCCACATTATCAAGTCTAACTCTTCCAGTCCTGCAGCAGTTGGTAAGCAAAATGCAGCCATCAGAGCTGCCAGGGTTTAAAAAAAGAAAAACCTAACAAACCTCAAACCAAACCACTCCTTACAGACCTCCCTTACATCCACTCTCTGGAGTCCTAGATCAGGGCACAAATAGAGGTTCCCTGAACAGACTGACTGCAGGTATTACCAACCTCACTTCACAGTGCAGTAAAGCACAGAAACATCTTGGAATGTGCATGGATTTCCCAAATCTCACCCCAGAGCTTAGATTCACAACACCTCTGAGTAGGAAAAAAACAGCCTTCCAAAAAAGGGAACTGGAAATCTCAGTGTGAAGCTGCCAGCAGGGCTGAAACTGGAAGCCAGTAGCAGTGAAGAGATGTTGTAACCAAACCCAAAAAGCCTCAAGCAAGGAGGAAACACCTGCTGCAACACCCAACCACCATCACACCCAGAGCATAACAACAGAGTTATGAGATGATAATATTTTGAACCTGCTCAAGAGGACAGCAGGGAATAAATATCAATCCTGGTCCTCTGAGTTCTCTATTTCCAGCAGATCCCTGGCTAATAAAGTTCCATCAGGAAGGAGAGACCCTTCAGAATCCTCTGCTTCCCCACTCCTTACCAACTCTGGCTGTGTGTCCCTCCAGCATGGAGAGCTTCTTTCCTGCAGCTGCATCCCAGATCTGTACAAAGCCCTTGTGAGTGCCAACAGCCACCAAGTTTCCCTGCACAAACAGAGAGCCAGGATCAGCACAGCCAGGAAGTACAGTCAGAAAACTGAAAGTTGACAAGAAGACTTGACATAAATCCCACGAGATGGAAAGCATCCAGAGTTCTTCCATTTGACATGTTTTTCCCTACTGAGAGGCCCAAACAGCCTGTCTGGAATATATTTATTGTAACACTTTATTGTCAAGAGCTGAAGAAGCAAACTGCTCTTTCTCCCTCCCACTCCTCTTAGCAACGCCTGGAGAACCTCAAGATACAAGAGGCTGCTCTCCATCCCCTCTGTTTTAGCAGAGAAAAACCAGCTCAGGGAGTTAACTACAGCTATGATGACAATGACTACGTGACCCATGTCTCAGCTGTTCTTGCTGACAGTGTCATACTGACCCGCTCTGACCAGCCCACGGATGTCACAGAATCACCTTCCACAGAGAGGTCGCACAGACGCGTCACCTTCAGAGAGAAGAACGGGGTAAGAAATGTGGCATTGTCACACTGGCTGTCTCACAAACCAGAGTTGTGCTTGGGATAGAGTGTGACACGTGCTGAAGCCCTCACACAGCACATTCCATAGCACTGGAATCCTGGAAAAACCCTACATCAATGGGCAATTCAATCTTCAGACACTCATGACCATTTACCTGACTCGTACAAGCACTCCACAGGTAAACACAAGTCCCAAGGCCAACGCTGAGGACGTTAAGAGAGGACCAGTCCACCAGGTTCAGGTAGAAGTCATCCTGCAGCTCTGGGGCATCCAGCACTTTGAAAGGAATCTTGGAGATTTTCCGAGTTGGTTTTCGAGGTGATCTTAGCAGCTTCTGACTGTTTACAAAAACAGATAAAAAAACAACTACAGGAATCTGCACATCATAGCAGATGGGAGGCATGGGTGCAGCCACTCTTTAAAGAGCACTCTCAAGTTTCTATAGAAATGCAGACACAAAAAGGCTGCACAATCTTTTTTCAGCAGCAAGACTGGAAGGAATTAGGTTCTGTCTCTACAAAGGAGCTATGAAGCAGAAAAGTACACTGATTACTAAGAGCTGACCAAGACATGTCAAGCACATAGACAGGTTGGGCACCTGAAGAAATTCTTAGAACTTGACTGTTTTATTTACTATCTCTCCAGATTTCCAAACCCAATTCACATTTATTTTAGAGCTTTAGGCAGAAGTCCTAGAGAACGTCACTGAACCCTCTGTCCTCTCTGTCCCAGCCCTTCCCTTCTTTTAGTTTGCAGAGACCAGTGTTACCTTTTGTTGCTGACAGGAGACAGGGAATAGGGTGAGACCTCATTGCCATCATCCGGGCTGGAGCGTTTTGTGCTGAGCGAGTACTGCATAAAGAAACACCTTGTGAGGACCCTGGTATGCCCTAGGCCTGGGGCATCACTCCCAACATGCACTGGTGCCAAGCTAATTCCAACACCCAGTTTTTCCTTTCCCAGGTGCTCCAAAACCATACAAAACCCCTCAGCAACACTCCAAGTCCAAAAGCCTGATTTGGCCACTCACCATACTGCCCAAAAAGCCTGGCTCCACCCAGCATTCCTGCCAGCACCAACACAGGAAGCACATTGCTTGCTGCACACTCAGGTTCCCTTTGCAGGCCACCACATTTGTTCTCAACAGCTTATCTCAGCCAAGCCCCAACACCAACTCACTGCAGGAGCTGTGTGGCAGAGCCTTGTGCTCTGTTCCTGTGCAACACACACAACCTTCACTGGTGCTAATAAAAGTAACCAACTTACAGTGAAGAGAGATTTCTTCTCTGGGGTGGATGGCTGCAGCCTCCTGTCCTCTGTCTGGGGGTCCTGCACCTTCTCGATCCCTGCTCCCAAGAGTTCATTCTTCAGCAAGGCAGAGTAGGCAAGGCCATCTGTAAACCCAAACAGGCACTGAGCAGAGAGCTCAGAGCAGGAACAGCAGGGAGTATCGGGATCATGTGTGCCTGACCCGGAGAAGGGGAGGCTCCAGGGAGACCTTAGAGCCCCTTGCAGGGCCTAAAGGGGCTCCAGGAGAGCTGCAGAGGGACTTGGACCAGGGCCTGGAGGGACAGGACAAAGGCAAAGGGTTTCCCAATGCCAGAGGGCAGGGCTGGATGGGATCTTGGGCAGGAATTGTTCCCTGGCAGGGTGGGAAGGCCCTGGCACAGGGTGCCCAGAGGAGCTGTGGCTGCCCCTGGATCCCTGGAAGTGTTCAATGCCAGGCTGCACTGGGCTTGGAGCAGCCTGGGATAGTGGAAGGTGTCCCTGCTCATGGCAGGGGGTGGAAAGAGATAGGCTTTAAGGTCCCTTCCAACCCAAACCAGTCTGTGATTGTACAGCTTGTACTCTCACAGTCTCTTAATAAGCCTGGGGCCCCCATTTAGAATCAAGATCAGTAGCAAGTTTCCCCTCCTTCCACTCCATTAGGAAAGTGATTTCATGACACAATAAACCAAGGCACAGAGACAGCCTCTTGCATCCAGACACCCATCAAAAGCAGTGAGCTGGTACTCACTCATGATGTGGGCATTTCCCAAAACACCAGCATGAGCTTTGGCATAAGCATGAAAGTGCCAGCATGGCCTTAACTTCCTCAGCAGTTTGCAATAAGAGCTCTGGGCACTGCCAAGCAGTAGAAGGGTGATCTCACCTTTGCCAGTGTCTGATGTAGCATCCTTTGCTTTTCTGTTTTGGCTTGGTGATTTTTCATTTTCCTGAAATAGAGAAATATGCCATCACCATACAGAAACCTCAGGGTATATGGTGAAAAAGCAAATGCAGGGAGCATAGGGTTTGAGGACACACACTCAGCAGAACTCTTCTGGGGCTGCAGAAGAGCATGGTGTAGAAAGTAAGCAGAGCAATCATTCCAGCCAAAACAACAGGTATCACTTCCTTGGTTCCAAGGCTGAGCTGTAGGAGAAGTGAGCAAAACTTACATTTATTCTGTGGAAGTTGATGCTCCAGTTGGCCCCAGCTCTTGAGGGAATGAATCTGTCACCATGCTTACTAGGAGAAGACATTGGAGAATTGGAAGGTGTCAAGGTTCTTCTCATCTCTGCTACCTGAATTAAAGAAAAAAAGACACTGAACTTACTCTTGTCAAGCCTTAGAGTTGGTTAGTTTGTTAGGCCTCAATTTTTTATGTTACACGTGTAGTTGCTGAGATTATGTATTAAAAAGGTATTACTGAACTCCACAAAAATATCTTCACCTCTTTTTGCAACCTGAACTGAGGTCATATATTCAAAAGCTCTCTTAAAGTGAAGCTATTTGGGTATTCATGGAACAGCTGAGGAGTTCACACCTGCTCACAACCCAACAAAAGACTGTGGTTTGCTTTGAGGAGGTGCCAGGTCTTTCAAAAGCTCAAGGAAAACAGTCACAAGTGAGACAGACAACATAACAGTGAGCCTGAGCCCATCTGTACTCACACAAGGCATTGTGTTCTCATTCTGTATGTTGATTTGGCGTAGGAGACGTCTCTCATAGTCCTGATCCATGGTGGGAAGTGGCTGGAGAGATCAGCCGGCTCAGGAATTTATCTTTGTGAAGTCCAAGCAGTAACTAGTGTGCTGCAACAGACAGGAGAAGAACAACAAAGTGTTACACTCCTCCCTGCTGAAACAGCCTCTCCAAAGTCTCCTAAACTTGTTCTTTGAACTTGAGACCACTTTTCCTATCCAGAGCATTGGTGCCAATCTTGTGTGACACTGAAGAATGCAGGCAGCCGGTATTTTGTGTCTGACAGGACCTCAGCCAGTCCCCACCCCACCTGGAGCAGGGACTGCCCCCGGGCCCTGCAGCAGCGTTTGGCAATCCTTCACTACATGGGCACGAAAATTCCAGGCACCTGCAGCCTGTCCTGTCCAGGCACTGGCACCAGTTGCACAGAGAGGTGTGGCTCCCCATTCATAAAAGTGTTCAAGGCCAGGTTGCACTGGTCTGGGAACAACCTGGTGTACTGAAGGTGTCCCTGCCCGTGGCAGGGGGTGGAATGAGATGGACTTTAAGGTCATTTCCAACCCAAAACACTGTGGGATTCTGTGATCCCGCTACAGCCTGTCCCACTGCTCAGGTCAGGGGCACAGGAGCAGTGCTGAAGGTGGGATGGTTTTAGCCACGTCAGAAGTACTGCAGACTTTTAACACCACCCACTGGAGGAACACACTGGGCATCTAGTAGTCCCAGTGAACATTCCATGTCTGATGCCTGCACTATCCCAAATACTCCTCCTGGCTGGCAAAAAGCTTGCTCACTCATATAGCTATACAGTCTATAAGCAACATTAACATCATTTAAGCACATATTTTAAGCATATATTTTAGGACAGGGCTGCTTCATAGCTGAGATTTGCCTGGTAAATTAACATGTGCATCAATAAAAAATAAATGAGCTAACACTTGTGTGAGAATACACAGTCACAGCCCTTGCCAAGCCCCAAGGGCAGAGAGCAGCACGCCCAGGGTCCAGCCTTACCCACCACACACCTCGTGTGCCTTGCCCACAGCTGACATGGGCACAAAAACACCAGAGGAGACACCACATCGGTCTTTCAACCCAAGATAAATGTGTCCAAAGGCAAAGGTAGAGCTAACACATAAGCAAATTCCCACAACACACAAGCATCTGGAGGCCGTGCAGAACATAAAGGGATCTTCATTCCTGTTATTGCATAAACATTTATGGCACCTGGCCAGAGTCCCAGCTGCACAAATGGAGGCGCCTCAAGATACAAACTTGTGGTAAAATCCTGGAGGCAACTGCACACAAAGCTGTGCTGGGAGGAGGCTGCCCAGGGAGCAGCTGCACAGTGCCCCACTCAGGGACAGCCCTGCACTGCATCCCACTCCCTCATGGGAAAAGGCTGCCTCCAGGAACCACAGTCCTTCCCAGGGCTTAAGAGTTAAAAACTGGGGGCAAGTCACCAAGCTACAAGGGGTGCAGAAGTACACGCTGCAGTTCAGTAAGATGTGATGAAGTTCTACAATACTCTGAAATAAGCTTGAAAACAAGGCAAGCACACAGATTCCACACCGCAGAGCTGATGGCCTTGCACCTCAGAAAGTTACAGGAAAAGGGGTGACATCAAGGTGGTGACCACTGGGGTTCCACAGGGCTCCATCTTAGGGCCAGTTATCTCAAATGTCTTTGTAAGTGACTTGGGGGCAGGACTGGAAGGTCCTGAGTGGGTTTGCTCGGGAGGAACTGCTGACATTCTCAAGGACAGAGAGGCCACACAGAGGGACCCTGACAAATGTGAGGATTGGGAAATCCCCAGCTGTGTGATGTTTAACAGGGCAAGTGTCAAACCCTGCCCAGGG
>JAYDZK010000114.1:4431577-4445824 GCA_034509185.1 Euphonia xanthogaster | reverse complement strand
GGCACCGGGACCGGGAGCGGCGGCGGCAGCGGGAGCGGCGGCGGCGCCGGGGGCTGGGACGGGCCGCAGCGGCGCGCCTGGCTCCGGCACTACTACAGCCAGCGGCAGAAACGGCTCATGACGGTGACCGGGGCGGGGCCGCGGGGACAACCGCAGGCGGGGACGGGATCACGGGGGACGGGAGGGTGCGGGTGTGCGGGGGGTACGTGGAGATCGCGGGGACATAAAGGATGGGAGGGTCACTGAAATCACGGAGACACAAAGGGTGAGGGATACGGGAGACGAGCGGAGGTCACGGCCACATGGAGGATGGGGGGATGCGGGACAGATCACGGGGACACAGGATGGGGGACATTAGACACGGAACACATGGACGTGGGGGATTTGGGACGCGGGGTACGCAGGAGCACAAAACATTGATGGGGGAGGCAGGATGCAAAGGACCGTGGTGGGAAGGATGAGGAGAGCACGAGGAAGTCACGAGGGGGACATAAAGGGTGGGGGACATGTGAGACCCAAAACACGGGATGTAGGACAGGAAGGACACATGGACACAGAGATCACAAAGGATGAGGAACGTGTGGGTTCTGTGGGACACAAAGACAGGGACACAAAGGATGGGACTTGAAAGACGTGGGATATGATCCTGGACACAAAGGATGGTGGATGCAGCGGACATGGGGGTGACATCAAAGGTGGGGGACGCAATGGGGGATACAAGGGATCCCTGGCTGCAAGGACGAGCTGGGGGGAAACATGAGGAACCTGCTGGCCTGGGCAGTGGCTGAAAAAGGTGACTAAAGACTTTTTTTAAAAGTTGCATTGTAGAATTTAATAACATAAAAACAATTCCTGTGGAGAGGCCAGGAGCTTCCCCTTTCAAATCATGATTCCCACCTTTGAGGGATGCTCTCTCCCCCTTCCAAATCAGGACTTAGCCCACAGTTCCCTCAGCAGCTGGAAATCCAGCAATGCTCATTAAAATACAAACCCCCAGAAGGAATGGCCACCCCAAAGGAGGGCTTTTCCAGAAAACTCCATCTGCAACACCTGAGCATCTTGTCTGGAGTCACACCTACTGCCTGGTGGGTTTACAGTGAGGTTTCCCAGGAACAGAAAGATTTGGCTGGTGTTAGACCAGTTGGGACCACTGGCCACCTGGCACTGGCCATCCTCCTGCCTTGAGCAAGTCTCTTGAGCTGGGTGGTCTTCAGAAGGGGGTCCCAGTGAAGTGCTGGGAAGTGCTGTCTCACACCGCTGTTGTCTCCCCCCTGCACTGCAGCTCCTCATCGCTCACCGGAGGAGAACCAGCTGCTGCTTCTACCCCCGCGCCTGGCCCAGTCTCAGGAGCACGGACTGGTGGGAGCAGGTGGTCCTGAAGGAATTTGGGCCCCAGGACTGGCTGGAGAAGTTTCGGATGTCCAAGGAAACTTTCTTCTACATCTGCAACCAGCTGCGGCCTGGGCTGGCTCCGCACAGCACGCACTTCCACCCCACCCTGCCACTGGAGAAGAGGGTGGCCGTGGCCCTGTGGCACTTGGCCACCAACGTGGAGTACCAGACTCTGAGCCCGCTCTTCGGCGTGGGGCCCTCCACGGTGCAGAGCTGTGTCCGGGAGGTGAGCTATGCTGTGGTCTTGCTGCTGAAGCCGCTTTACCTCCGGCTGCCTGACGAGAAGGAGCTGGAGAACATGGCGCGCATCTTCTGCACACGCTGGGGCTTCCCGCACTGCATCGGGGCGCTGGACAGCCTGCACATCCCCATCCACCCGCCCCTGCGCCTCACCGCCGACTACTGCAACGGCCAGGGCTGGCACTCCATCCTCACGCAGGCCACCGTGGATGGGCTGGGCCAGTTCTGGGACGTCTCCACCGCCTTTCCAGGCAGCATGGAGAACAGCGCGGTCCTGGAGAGCTCCAGCCTGTGGGTGCTGGCCAAGGAGGGCCGGCTGTGCCCCAACCCTCCCAAGCATTTCATGGGGAAGGCACAGAAGTACGTGCTGCTGGGCGATGCCACGTACCCCCTGCAAGACTGGATCCTCAAGCCCTACCAGGAGGACGAGAACCTGACCCAGCGCCAGCTGCAGTTCAACTACCGCCTGAAGCGGGCCCACAGCGTGATCGAGAACGCCTTCCTGCGCCTCAAGGCGCGCTGGCAGATCCTCCTCAAGTGTGACGATTGCAGCCTGGAGCTGCTGCCCACCCTCGTCCTCGCCTGCTGCATCCTGCATAATGTCTGTGAGGCCCACGACAACCCCTTTAACGAGGAGTGGCTGGAGGGCACCGAGCCCACCGAGCTGCCCAAGCCCTGCCAGCCCGCGCCGGCCGCCATGGAGGACAACCGGGCCGAGCAAGTGCGTGAGCTGATGTGCCAGTACTTCGAGAGCTGCGGGGAGGGCTGATGGGCCTGGGGAGCAGCTGCCCTGCACATCCCTGCTTGCAGACTCACCGTGGACTCTGGCAAACTGGCCCAGTGCTTCCAGCTGTACCAGGCAGGCCCAGGGCGGGGAGGGGCGGCCGTGTCACGCTCGTGCTGGGTTCGCTGTGCAGGTTTCAGGCAGTGGAATGTATTTTGTGCCCATTCTCTCTCCCAGGATCTAAACTGTTTGATGGTGTATTGTGTGCTGCGGGAGTAAGGTGGGGATTAGGGCTGGGAGGGGGCGGCTGCTGGGATTTCCTTTTCCTCTGTCTCAAAGCCTCTCCATTAGACCAAAATCAGCAGGAGCCTTGAAATAAGGCAGAACTCCTTTGGAGGTTTGAAACTTGCTGTGTAAACACACATGGGAAGGAGAGGGAAGGAAGAGGCGGAGCAGTGGCTTGCAAGGGCTGACACCAGCCCTTGCAAACTCAGGAATGTGCTGCCCTGAGGGTTTGTCCAGCCTAGCACCCCCCAGCCCCACTCCAGAGGGATTTTGCTCAGCCTGGCACACCTGGCCTCTCTCCAGACAGGTTTGCCCAGCCTAGAACACCCTGACCCCCCTCTGGAGAGGTTTGCCCAGCCTGGCACCCCTGGTTCTTCTCCAGTAGGATTTTGCCCAGCATCCCTGACCCCTCTCCTGAGGGATTTTGTCCTGTCTCACACCCCAGATCTCTCTCAGGGTGGGGTTTGCCTAGCCTGGCACTGCCTGAACCCTCTCCGGTGGGATATCTCCCAGCCTGGAACACCCCCAGGCCCCTCTCAGGGTGGGCCTTGCCAAGCCTGGCACCCCCCTGCCCCTCTCCAGAGAGTTTTGGCCGGCCTGGCACCCCCTGCCACTCTCCAGAGGAATTTTGCTCTTATTGGAACACCCTAGGCCCTCTCTGGAAGGGTTTGCCCTGCCTGGCGTCCCCGGCCCCTCTCCGGAGGGGCGCGTGGCTCGGCTCCGAGTCCCTGCGGCCCCGCCCGGCTCTGCGCTCCGTGACCGGGCCCGGCCATGTCGGGCAGCGGCCGCTGCTCCTCCCGCAGCGCCCCCTGGCGGCCGCAGCGCCCTCGGGTGGAGGGGCGGCAGCGCCCCATCACGGACGGCCCCGCCCCTGCGTATTGCGCAGGCGTGGCGGGCGGGCGGTCACGTGGCGGAGCAGCAAGATGGCGGCGCGTGGTGAGTGCAGTGCCGGCAGCCGCGGGCCCTCCCCGAAACTCCCGGGATCCCCCGGCCCGGCGGCTCCTCTCGGGCCCCGCTTCCGCTGACTCGGCGGCTCCGTCTGGCGCGGTCGCGGCAGGCGGTCTGTGTCCGTCCCGGGTATCCGGTGAAACCGAGTGTCCGAGGACACGCGCTGTGGGGTCAGCCCCGGCTCCGGGGTCCGGTTCTCCGGCACAGGCCGGGCCGCGGCCCTTCCGCCCGCCCTGCCCCCGGCCACGGCACCCGCTGGCGGCTCAGGGCGCACCTTGACTCCCTTCCCCGGACGCAGGAGTGTGACCGAGGAGCCCCCCGGAGCTCCCAGCGTGCCCGGACCCGCCCGCGCCATGGTGACGGAGCAGGAGGTGGAGGCCATCGGCCGCACGCTGGTGGACGCGGCGCAGCCCCTGCCCGCCCGGTTCCGGGCCCTCTTCACCCTGCGGAACTTGGGCGGCCGCGCGGCCGTGGAGTGGATCAGCCGCGCCTTTGGGGACGACTCGGCGCTGCTAAAGCACGAGCTGGCCTTTTGCCTGGGCCAGATGCAGGACGAGGCGGCCATCCCGGTGCTCATCCGCGTGCTGGAGGACACGGCCCAGGAGCCCATGGTCAGGCACGAGGCAGGTATGGTGGCAGCTCCTGCGTCTCTGGGGGCAGGGGAGGGGGTTGGCTGGCAAGTGGGGCTTGGGGTCCTTCCCCCAATGTACAGGGCAGCTCCTGGGGGCCTGATGCAGCTTGGATGTCAAACCCTGAGTCATGTAACATCTCACCACCTTCCTTGGCGACACCTGACAGGACAGGTCGGCCAGACTCTGCTGTTCCTGCTGGCCAGGCTTCTCCTGTCCTGTTTGTCCTGTTTGGAATTTGTCAGTCCGGCCTGTGCCTGCATTTGCCCCATTTGGGATTGGTCAGTTGGGCCTGTGTCTGTGCTTTAGAGCCAAGGCGAGGCATTGCCAGAGGACACAGCAGGGTTCTCACACAGACACCCTGATTACATCCTGATACATCCTTCAGGTGAAGCCCTGGGTGCTATCGGGAACCCTGACGTGCTGGATGTCCTGAAACGTTATTCCCAGGATCCTGTGGTCGAGGTGAGCTTCCCGAGGGATCATTTCCTCTGGGATCAGCACTGCTGGTCTCGGAGGTGGGTCCCGCGCTGGCCAGGTGGGTGGGGACATGGCAGTGACATCTGCTGTGTGCTGGGCTTCTCCTGGTGTTGTCCAGTGCTGTTCGGCAGCCAGGGCTGTGTCCCTGTCCCCACAGGTGGCAGAGACGTGTCAGCTGGCTGTGAGGAGGCTGGAGTGGCTGCAGAACAATAAGGAGAAGCCAGGCAGCAGCCCGTACCTCTCTGTAGATCCTGCTCCCCCCGCTGAGGAGATGGATGTTGCCAAGCTCCGGGAGATCCTCCTGGATGAGTCCCAGGAGCTGTTTGAGCGCTACCGGGCCATGTTTGCTCTACGGAATGTGGGGGGCCAGGCTGCTGTGCTGGCACTGGCAGAAGGTGAGGGCCTGTCCTTGCTGTGGGTCTGTCCAGGCTAATCTGGGACGAGCCCTTCCCAAATCCAGGACTGCCAGAGCTGCTCTCACATGTTTGTGTCTAGGGCTCCTGTTCCCTGCGACGTTACAGAGTGCTGGCTGGTCTCTGGTGTTCCACAGTCCCCTTGCCACCCTCCAGACCCCGTTCCCTGAGGGAGGGAGGACACTGGCTGTGATGGTGGTCTGGGACCAGCTGGTCTGACCCATTGTCAGACCTGGCCTGGGTTTTTTGGGGTCATGCTCTCCTGGCCTGGAAGGTCAGGGGCTGCTGGTGTTTGGAGAGGAGAATGTCCCTGAGTGGGAAAGGGACAGACCACATCCCAGGAACTGTTTGGACCCACCCCCTGCCTGAGGGAAGTGGGTCAGGCTCTCCAGCCATCTGGGCCTGTTGAGGTCCATAAGATGGGATCTGTCAGCTCCTGCTCCAGCGGCTTGGTCCCAGAGGGCCGGAGTCCCTGGCCATGCTGCCATCCCCTGGAACATCATGGTGGGGGACAGAACCTGGGCAGGCAGGGGGCAGCAGCTCTGCTGGGGGGTGGGTGCTGCCATCAGAGGAGGCACTGGGACAGGGCTGGGATCAGGGAGCAGGGTGGGACACCCCTTCCTGTACATGGGGCTGGGGTGGTGACCCTTGGCATCCCCAGCTTTCAGGTGGGGGCTCCATCCAGGCGTCCTGGCGTGTTTTGGGGCGTCCCAGCTGACTGTCGTCGTCCCCCCCCCCGCAGGGCTGCGCTGCAGCAGCGCGCTGTTCCGCCACGAGATCGGGTACGTGCTGGGGCAGCTGCAGGATGAGGCGTGTGTCCCCCAGCTGACAGCTGCCCTGTGCAGCCGCGCCGAGAGCCCCATGGTGCGGCACGAGTGCGCCGAGGCACTGGGCTCCATCGCCCGGCCCTGCTGCCTGCGGGCCCTGCGCGCCTTCGCCGGCGACGAGGAGCGCGTGGTGCGCGAGAGCTGCCAGGTGGCCCTGGACATGTACGAGTACGAGAACGGCGCCCAGTTCCAGTACGCTGACGGGCTCTGCAAGCTGCAGGCCTCCTCCTGAGCCTGGGCTGGGGGCACCGAGGTGGGTGTGCTGCCTGCAACCCCTTCCTGCTGCCAACGGCGGATCCGTGCCTTGCCGCGCAGAGCTGGAGGAAGGACCGGGTTTGCTCTCTGGCACAATTACAACCACCTTTTCCCTCCAAATCCAGGATGAGCTGCTACTTGCCTCCCCACCACTCTTTGCCAGCCACTGTTTCCTGGATCTGCCCGTTTTCTCTGCCAGCATCAGCGCTGCCTGCCCGCAGCATGGCTTGGGGCTTGGACCAGGTGGGCTTTGTTTGGCACGTCAGAGCCTGCTGCAGCTCTGCAGGGCTTGGGCCTGCCCTGGGTTGGTGCTGCCCCGTCGGCAGCTCCATTCTCCACAGCTGAGCTTTGCTGGGGGCTAGGATGGGCTTTGGGCACCCGCTCTTGTGGGCTGCGGTGTTAGGATGCTTTGAAATTGCTCTCAGCGATGGTGCCGAGCCGGAGCCCTCCTCGCCCATGCAGTGGGTTTCGCTTCTCCTGTTGGGACAAGCTGGAGCTGAGCCTGTGGCAGCCTCTGCCCCAGGATGGGGGTTGTTTCATGGCAAAGTTGGGAAGCTATGGCTGGGTTTTTTTCTGCAGGGAAGGGTGCTGCCTTTAGGGTGGGCAGGGTGAGACAGAGCCTGCCTGGGCTTTCCCCTGTGTTTAACCAGGGCCAGGAGGGCTGAGTCTGCTGCTGGCACCCAAATCCCTCAGTCAGCCCAGCCTGGGCACTGGGGTTTGGGGTTTGGCAGGAAATAAAGCACTGGCACAGGAAGCTGGAGTGAGTTGAGCTGTGATTTACCTGTGCCCAGGTGTGGAGTGCACCCAGTGCCGTGGGGTCAAGCCCTGGGCAGGAGGCTGGAGGCTGCCAAAATGAAGTCATAGAACCATTGAGATGGGAAAGGGCCTTTAAAATCGAGTCCAGCCACACTGGGAGGAGCAGGGTGTGGGGTACCTGATGGCATGGGGTGAAACCCCCAGCCCTGGGGAGGAGGATGATCTGTCTGAGGTGCCTGGTAGGTCCCACTGCCCTGCAGGGCCTGGCATCCTACTGGGCATACCTTTTCCCCTTGTCCAAGGGCTCCCTGTGAGTCACTCCCAGGCTCAATCCTCTTAGTCCCTGAAGCCAGCTCAGCATCTCCAGGGCTCTGGTGTTCAGGTTCGCAGCCAAGGGGCAGCCCTGGCCATGGCCCAGTCTGACCCAGTTCAGGACCCCATGGAAAAGGCTCTTAGTCAAGATGTGACCAGTTTTGGTCACCTGTACACACCAAGAGTCAGTGACATGTACCCGGGTGCTGTGGGTAGGGTCACCTGTGTGTGATGGGGAGGGTGAGGGGCTCCAGACTGCACTTCCCCAGCACTGGGGACAAACATCTGATGTTTTCACACTGTTTGGAGTCAGCAGCTGTTATGGGTTGCTGGTTCCCCTTCCTTCACTCTCCATAGCCCCTGGGTGATGGGCAGGACCCAGCTGGCACTTCGGGCTCTGGGGTGTCCCTGTGTCATATCCATCCCAAGCACAGTGAGATGGGTGACTTCCCCCAGGCCATGTTACCATTTCCACTGTTCCGTTCTTGGCACCTGGGCTCCAGCACTCTGGACTTTGTCAGGCTGTTTGTCCTCACTTATCACCTTGGCTGCCCCCACCTTTGCTCTCCAGCTTTGCCACTGGAGACTCACTCACAGACCTTGCAGGGTTGTTTCCCAATCATTCTGTGCCAACATTTGTCTCTGCTCCCCCAACACCTTTTAAGACAAAATTGGGACAAAATGCATTTCTGAGGCTGGGATCTGGACAAGGGTGACCTGGTGCAGCAGAGCTGGGAGGTGCTGGAGTGGCGCAGGACTCATCCTCAAGCCTTGACTTGGCACTGAACTCCACCGGCACCTTCAGCCTGTGCTGGGAAGGGTTTGGGATTTCTTCAAAGCTGCTGCTGGTCTGGGCTAAAACCTGCACCCTCTTGGTGTGGGAGGAATTGCTTTTAGGGGAAACATGGACTTGGACCCCCTCTGCAGGCTGCTCTGCCCTGGGGAGGTGACACTGGGTGCTGGGGAGACACGTGACAGCCATCTGGGAAGGTGACAGCCTCTTGCCATGGGCTGCTTCCCTGTACAGCAGAGGGGGCCCCTTGGGAGCTCCTGTGGCTGAGGCTGCATGTCCATCCCCTCTGCCCATCGGCTCCAAGGGTGCTGTGTCCTCTGGGATCTCAGCCATCTGCTCCAGGGATCCGGGGCCTGCTGAGGGATTTAACGCGGCCCAGGGGAGGGAGGAAAGACCTCGGGCATCCCTCCCCATTCCTGTCTTTGGGAGTTCTCCAGCTGCAGGTGACTCCCCACTCCCGGGAGGGGCAGGGGTACCAGTGGTGCTCCCAGAGGAGCAGGATTTGGGGACCCTGACCCACATCGGAGTCCACTGGTCACCTCCCATGCTGAGGCAGCCAGGCTGTGCCCGGATTAGCAGGTGCTAAGCTCCTTCTCAGCAACGCAGCTCTGTCACCGGGTGAGCGGCACTGCCACCAGCTGTAGGGACACCACTGTCCCTGTGAGCTGCCGACACCGACGAGCCTTGTGGACCCTGATGCCACTTCCCCCCCTGCAGTCCTGTGTGTGGCAGAGGCTTCAGTGGCTTGGGGTGGGGCTGCAGGGATAGCTGGCCATGGCCCTGGCAGGGGGTATCCCCCTCCCTGGCACCAGCGGGGCACGGGGGCCACGGCACTTGCTGCAGTCCCGCCCTGAGGAGGACGGGGTGCTGTATGTGGACTACAGGCCCCCTGCCCTGGACAGCATCCACCTGCCCCGCTACGTCCTGTACCTGATGATGGCAGCAACACTGGTGCTGGTGGTGGCATATGCCATCGTGGGGCACCTCATCAAGGACCTGGTGCACGACTTCGCTGGTGAGTGCTCCCCACAGCAGGGTCGGGCTTTGGGGTGGGCAGGGGCCAGGGGGATCCCCCCACCTGAGACTGTGCTGTGGCAGGGCTGGTGCTGCTGACAGCTCCGTCTCTGATCCTGCAGACTGGGCATTTGGGCCCAAGCCGGAGGAGAAGGCAGGGATGGACGAAGGCCCCGTGCTGGAGGCAGAGTGGCTGGAGGAGGACGAGGTGCTGGTGGAGCAGAAGGTGGAGGATGAAGGCAGCGGCACCCTGCCCAGCATGGACATTCCGCTGCAGTCGCTTGCTCCTCGCAGCTCCATCTCCTTTGCTGACTCCCCCAAGAGGTTCTTCTAGGGTCAGGGGACACCCCTGCCACCAGCAGGACCCCGCAGCCCTGCCTGACCATTGGGTCACGGCGTGGGTCTGGCCATAGGCACTGCCCAGCACTGGCACACAGCCTCCCCCTCCCTTCCAGCTGTAGCGCCGCTCTCGGGGCTCCTCCTGGGCTGTCACACCAATAAAGCCACTTGCCCCAGCCCTCACCCCTTGGGCCAGCACAACGCGGGGAGTGGCAGGGCTGGGGCATCCCAACCTTTGCCTGGGGTAACAGCAGCCCTTGGCACAGCCATGCCACCCCTGGCCATGGGCACAGGGCTGCTTGGGGGTGCAAACCCATGGTGTGGGGGCACAGGCGATGGTGGCAGGGGGCATGGACACGAGTGCACACTGAAACATGGAAACATGGATACCCCTCTGGCTGGGCCAAGTCAGCGTGGGCACATGGGTAGGGACAGATGGCTGGACAGCTGGATGCTGAAGCTGGCTGTGCCCCCACCACCCCCTCAGTGCCTTGGCACTGCCAGACCATGCTCAGTGGCACCCAGAGGTGGCCCCAAACCAGTCTCGGGGGACAAAGCTCCCTGAAGCCTCACTTGGATCCTAGGTGAGGGCACTGGGCATGGGGGCTGTTTTATGGACCCGCAGCCCCTGTCTTAAACGCAGGCTGAGGCTTGATCCCTGTGCCCTCAGTCTTCTTAACCCCTTGAGGAATTGCCACAGGCAGGGTGGCCCTGCCAAAGTCCACTGTCCCTCCCTGGGGTGCTGATGGCCACCCTCTGCCTCAGTTTTCCTTGTGCCCTCGTGGGTGGGCACCCTGCCATGGTCTCCCAGAGCTAACCCTGTCAGTGTTTCACTCTTGACAGTATGCTGGCACACACTCCCTGAAGACATGATGGGGTCCCACCTGGGATTGTCTGGGGACAGCTGGCTCATGCCCAGGGGAGGGCTGGGGGTGGCCTGGCATTGCCCACCCCTCTGTGCTACCCCATCCCCATGGGATCTGCCCCAGCCCTGCCAGCTGGGATTGGGGGAACCAGGCAGGGTGGGCACTTCTCCACCCCATCACCCATCTGTTCTTCTACCTGTGCACCCCCCCACCCACCCACCTGTCTGTCTCTGCCTCCATCCACCTGCCTACCCTGGGAGTGGTCCCCAGTCCTGGGCACAGGGACATGCCCGTCCTTTGCCACGGTGCTCCTGGAGGTGGTGGCCACTGGGTGCAGTGGGGTGCCAGTGCCTGAGCCAGGGGAGTGGTACCACCTGCCAGGGGTGACAGGAGTCACGTTGCCCTGGTGCTTGGCGCCACTTTGTCCTCTTGGGGCCAATAAAGGCGCCCGTTGTCTTGGGTGCAGAGTGCAGGCACGATAACAGCAGGTGACAAAAGCTCACCTCCAGGAGCAGGATCCAGACGTGCCCCAGCCCTCGGCCCAGAAATGCCGAAGCTCTTGCAGCCCCTCTCGCTCCTGCTCCTGCTCGTCCTTGCTTCCACCGCCCAGGGACAGACTGGTAAGTGCCCCTGTGCCACTCTGTGCCCTGGGGTACCTGGGGAGGTGGCCAGGCCTCCCCCCAGGCATCAGATCAGCTCCTGGGAGACCTTTCCAGTGGGACCAGTCCGTCCCAGTGCTCCAACAGTAACTTTTGGGGGCAGAGCAGAAAGATCTGGAGACACCCACCTGCTGCCCCAGTGCTCCCCACTGCACTGGGGACAGGTGAGCTGTGTCGGGAGTGGCTTCCTTTGTACCCAAGGGACACTGGGAAGGGGGAACAGTGAGTGTCTGCCAATGTCCCATCCCATGGGGGGGTCCCATCTCGGGGGGGATCACATCCTCTGAAGGATGGAGCTTCTCTGAAGCTGTCCCCATCCCTGTCTTTTCCCTTGCCTGTCCCTGGCCATACAGGCACGGACCCTAAGGTGCTGCAGCCGTGGCTCATTGGCCTCACAGCCGTCGTCGTCTTCCTCTTCGTTGTCTTCGTCGTGCTGCTCGTTAACCGGCTCTGGAATCTCAGGAAGAAGAGGTTGGATTGGTGTGGGGGGCGGGGGGTTCTGGCCAGGGGAAAACTGCGTGGAAGGTTGCCATGGGCTGGGGCAGGGTTGTCGCCGGGCACTGTTCAGCCTCTCTCCCCTCGCAGGAAGGAGAACGACCACCCGGAGACTCTGGAGACTGACAGGTACCACAGCCCGGGTGCCGCGGGGCAGCACCGGGACCACCCCCACACCGGGGCTCGGATGCCCTCGAGAGTAGCCACGTTCCGCCCGTGCCCTCGGCATGGCTGGAGGCGGCCGTGCCGCGGGGCACGGCCGCGGTGCCGGTGCAGTGCCCGGCCGACCGACGTTCCCTCCCTTCCGCAGGATGGAGCGCTCCAGCCACGTCAACCCGGCGGCTGAGGACTGGGATGAGCTGAGGGACGACAAGCAGCAGAGCAAGGCCACGGCCACGTCCCTTTGAGCGCCCCGCGCTCCCCTCTGCCCGCTCCGGAGCACCTCGGACCGGCGCCGCACCCTCACCCCGTCCGCGGGGCGGGGATCCGCGCCGGGTTTCGGCGACAGCCGCGGCCACCGTGGCACCTCCCGCCCGCGGCCGGTCCGGCTGGGACCAAGACGCGGCGCGGATCACCCGCTCGCCGGAGCTGAGCGGGAGGGCGGCGGCCGGGGCGGCAGCGGGGCCTCCCCGTGCTCCCCGACCCTGGGTCGGCGGGGGTCCCGGCCCGGGGAGACGAGGACAGTCCCCTCGCCAGACGTGCCCACTAAAGGTTTCCCCAGCCTACCCCGGCGTCAAGCGTGTCGTGTCACCGCGCAGGGGAGGAGGCTGTCCGGCACCCCTGGGTGCCGCTCGGGCAGGGCACAATGGCAAGTTTCGAGCTGCAGGAGTCCGGCGCCTCGGCAGGGCGGGGCCGGTGTCCAGCCCACATCGCGGCCGGACCAGCCCGGACCGAGGGGTGGGCACCGAGGGGACACGGGGGGGGACATCCCTGAGGCTGCCCTGATCAGTGCTTGGGGACCGTGGGCACCGCGGGGGTGAAGCGCAGCTTCGGCCAACGCCGATCTACGGGTGACGTCAGTGACGTCACACCGCCAGGCGGTGACGTCACTCGCATGAGGTGGTGACGTCCCGTGGCCAAGGTCTGAAGCGGAGGAAGCGGCAGCAGCTCCGAACTCCCACGTGGCCGCGGCTGCCCCCACCCGTGTCCTGTCCCCACGTGTTCTCTCCCCGCGGCTGCGCCCTGCGGGCTCCCGGCTCCGTCCCCCTCCTCTGCCGGGCCAAGGGCAGCCATGGGTGGGGCCCTCTGGGTGCCCCCTGCGGGGCAGGGCTCTGCTCCCCCCAGTGCCCCCCGTGCCCTCCTCCTCCGCTGGGACGCGCGTGTTCCCCCGCTTGGGCACCGTGCCTCAGTTCCCCCGGGGCAGCGAAGGAAGGGCGGAGGCGAGCTGGAGTTGAAGCATAGCTTGTTTAATTTTTATACATTTTTTTTTTGTCTTTTTTTTTGTTTGTTTTCATTTTTAATCTTTTTTTTGTGTGTCAGTTTTTTCTTTTTTGTTTTTTTCTTCTTTTTTGTCTCTTTTTTTCTCTTTTTTGCATAGGGGAGGGGGGGGAACAACAACAACAAAAAATACGGGGGAAAAAAAACCAACAAAACCAAAACAAAAGAAACAAAACAAAAAAGAAAACAAAAAAAAAAAAAAAAAACCAAAATCCGTATCAGGGTCAGTAAGTGTATGTAGGCAGGAGCGGCGCTATCGGTAATGGCTGCGTACAATGGTATAATCAAATATCGTGAAGCACCAGGGAGGCGAGCGGGGGTCGGGGGGGGTCATGCGGGGCCGGGGTGCGCGGGGGGCCCGGCCCCGGCTCGCGGCCCTGGTGCGCTCGCGGCGTGTATCGGCTGCGGCAAAGCGAAAGCGAGAATCCGGCGAACGAGTAAAATATAACTGCGGGGAGGGGGCACCCCCGGCCCCGGGGGAGCGGGGACCCCCGAAAAGGCGGGCGGGGCAGCCGGCGGCGCGGAGGCACTGCGGCGGGATTTTTGGTTTGGGTAAGAGGCGCGGTCCGGCCGGCTGCCGCCTCGGCGCCTTTTTGGGGCGGTTTTTGTCTTTTTGCCGCTCTTTGTCCAGGGGTGGGATTTCTCCCAACCCCGGCTCCACCTCCCGTCTGCCCCCGGGCATCGCGCCGGGCGCCCAGCGGGGCACGCGGTACCCAGAGCGGCACCCATGGACCGGGGCACTCCTGGGCATCGCCTGGGGCACCCGGAGGGGCGTTCGTGGGTATTGCTCGAGGCACCCTGCGGGGCACCCATGAGCACCACTTGGGGCACCCAGAGAGGCCCCCGTGGGCATCACCTGGAGCACCCAGAGGAGCACCCATAGGCATCACCTGGGGCGCCCAGGGGACACCCAGAGGGGCATCCCCTGGAACACCCGTGGGACCCCATGGGCACCAGCTGGGGCACCCGGCAGGGCACTCGCGGGTATCACCTGAAGCACCCACAGTGATACCCACGGGCACCGCACAGGGGACCCAGAGGGTCACCATGGGCCTCTCCCGGGCCACCCATCACCGGGGGCACCCAGCCCAGCCGGTGGCGGGATACCCGGGGGGGGGGCAGAAAGCAGCAAATTCCAAACTCCGAGTACAAAAAAAACCAACCAAAACAAAACAAAAACAGAACCAAACAAAAACCAAAATTAAAAAAAAAAAAAGGAAAAAGCCCAAACCCCATCAAACAAGACATATATATATATATACATATACATATATATATACATATATATATATATATATATATGAAATTTTATATATAGATATATATTCCTTTGCGATTTAAAGTACCTTAACTGTGTGGGGGCCCGCGCCCCCCCCCCCGGCC
>JAYDZK010000114.1:4415760-4431558 GCA_034509185.1 Euphonia xanthogaster | reverse complement strand
CCCCCGGCCCTGCAGCCCCATATATATATATGTGGAGATATATATATATATATATATATGTACAGGTTATTTGTTTTATTTATAGGTCACAAGGACTATTTTAATTAATTTTTTTAAGCCGACGAGCCCGACTAAAAACCCTCTAGGAGAGACTGTAGTGCATGAAACCCCCGCGGTGATTGTCGAGCGGAGCCCCCTCGTATCCCCATCCTGCGGGGGACCCCCCCAGAGCTTCCCCAGGGATGGGGCGTTCTCCACCCCGGCTTTGCGTTCACCCCGACCGTGGCCATCGAGGCCGGCAGAAGATAAAAAAAAAGAAGGGAGAATGATTGAAAAAATAGAAATAATAAAAATGAGTGATGCCCCCTCCCCCGCGGAGGGACCGGGGGTGTTGCATATTCCCTTTGGGCAGAGCCGGGGGTGCGGCCCCGGGGGTGTCGGGGGAGAAGTGCAAAGACCCCGGGGGCACGGGGGGCTCCCCGGCCCCGCAAGGGGAAGCCCCCGGCACGCCCCCCCCAGTGCCGCCCTACGGGCTGGGGGGCGTCGAGTTGATTCTTTTTTGCCTTTTGGAATTTGGTTTAAGGTGCTTTTCTTGCCGAGGGCGGGTTTTGGGGGGCTGCGCCCGCAGCCCGGCCGGACTTGCAGCCGGCCCGGGGGGTGGAGAGGCAGCAAAGAGGGGGCAGGGGACGGCCCCGGCGGTGTCCCCGCGGGGACAGGGGGCTCCGGGGCTTCCTCGGGCCTGAGGGGCGCCAGCGCCCCTCGCCTCCCCGGGGCTGGCCGAAGGGGCTGTCCCGGTGCCCCCCGCTCCGTCCCTCCACCGTCACTGTCACCGTTTAAAAATGCTTTTTTTTTTTTAATATATTTTTTGCTTTGAGCTGAGTCTTTTCCAGCCTTAACCCCCCCTTAATTTTTTTTTTATTTTTCTATTAAAAAAAAATCTCTCTTTTTTTTTTAATTTTGTCTTCTTTTCCCCCTCCTTTTTTTTTTTTTTTTTTTAATCTAATATTTCATTCCTCCCCCCACCCCCCCGCTGGACGCCGCCCCCACTCCCTCCTTGCATTGTCCTTGCAGAAATCAATACTGCACCTTGCATAAAGAAGCGTCTCCCAAGGCTCCCCTCCAAGGGTCTGGGACCCTCAAACCAGCCTCAACTGTCGGCGAAACCTGGCGGGACGCGACCACCCCGTCATCCCCCACTAATACTTTTGGACACCAAAAAAAAAAACAAAAAAAGGAAAAAAAATAGAACAAAACCAAAACAAATAAACAAACAAAAATTAAAAACTGTTGACGACGACGTTTCTTCATGCCCGAGCGGTGCCGGTGCCACCCGCCCACCGGTGTCACAACCCGCGTCAGTTCTCAGCCCCAGGGAGCTCGGGGGTCTCCAGCCGGCGGAACGCTGGGGTTTTAAGGCAAATTCAGGATTTTTAGGGGGTGTCGGGCCCCTGCTCGGCAGCGGGCACAGCAGGGAGAGGCGGCAAGAAGGCACCTCCTGCCTCTCCCTGCCGCGCCAGCCGGACCCCGGGGATGAAGCCGCTGGGGTGGAGGTGGGGGGAGGCTGTGACCCCCCTGACACCAGCCCGGGGGGCGCAGCTACATTCACACGGTTCCATTCCTGTCACGAGAGCAGCCGGGCTCAGCCCTCCTGGCCCTGCGCCCCGCTGAAAACCAATGAAAAAGTGGGGGTCCCCTAAGGGGGAGCGGTGGGAGCCTGTGCCCGCCCCAGGTCAGCCCTGCGGGTCCGTCCCCGCTCCTCCCGCACGGAGCCCGGCGCGCCCCGCTCAGTCCTGTCGCGCCCGGACACCGCCTCCCCCCCGACTCCTGCGGGGGTCTCTGGCCCGGGGGTCCCTGCCGCCTCCCGCCTCGCTGCCTTTGGTTGCTGGAAGCAGAAAAAACAAATCAAAACCCCCCAAAAGGGAAGGGAAACAAAGAAAAGAGAGGCAAAGCAAAGGGGTGGCCGCCCCCCCCGCCGGACCCCCCCCAGCTATTGCATATTCCGGTGTGTTGGCGCAGAGGATGCATCGGTATTACCAACTGGAAGACGTTTCTGAGGGGGAAAATCGGTTAAAAAAGAAGAAGAATAGAGAGAAAAAGGGACTTTTCCGGCCGAGAAGAAGCCATGCAGGAGGCGAGGGGCGGGCAGCGGCCCCGGCCCCCCCGGCCCCCCGGGAGCCCCGGGCATGCAGCGACTCCCTCGCACTGATATCGGGTCCAGTAATACTTAGGCTTCGAAGGCAAGGCACATCATGTGGTATAAAATTTCGTGCAAATTAGGAAAACATGGATTTTTTTTTCTTGTGTGTTTTTTTTTTTTTTACGGCTGTTTTTTTTCTTTTATACAGATTTTTTTGTTTGTTTTTTTTTCCTCTTTTTTTTTCTCTTTTGCTGAAGGGGAAGGTAGAGCCGGTTAATAAGAGTCTGCCATGCACAGCATCAGCCAGCCGCGGCTGGGTTGAGCCAGGTCACCAGATCCTGTTAAAGCACCATGCAGTTTATTTGTCTTTTTTTTTTTTTTTTTGTCTTTTTGTCTTTTTTTATGTGTTTCTTTTCTCAGATCTTTAAAAAAAAAAACAGGTTTCCCTCTCCGCCAAGCGCTTTTTTTTGTTGTTTTTTCTTTTTTTCTTTTTTCTTTTTTCCTTTTTTTTGGTGGGTTTTCTCCTTTTCTTGTCCTTTTTATTATTTTTCTGTCTCCCGGGATTTCCTGCGTCAGCCCTTTCCCCCGGTGTCTCGTTGTGCCGTCCCGGGGGGTTGGGAAGCGGGGAGAAGCGGGGGGGAAGCGGGGGCCACTGGGATGGGGGATGCGATGCCGCTGGTCGGGGCGGCTCCAGGTGTCAGGGGACGGGGCCAGGAGGGTGGCGACGGTGGCCTCGGTGACATCCCCAGCTCCTGGACCTCCACGGTGGCTTCTCTCCATCACCACCCTTCGGGTGTCCCCTGGGCCAGAGATCCTTTGGGGACCAGTCTCCTCATCTCGCTGGGGACAACGGGCACCTTCGTCCTCTTCCTCCTCCTCGCCTCGGCCGTCGCGGGGGTCCCTCTGCTCTAAGGCACTGCCACGTCCCTGCGTCCCCTTCCCGGCCACGCTGTCACCGCACGGGACGAGGACGGCCGAGCGCTTCCTCCCGCGCTGCCCCGGCCGGGGGCTCCTCCGGGAAGGCCGGGACCCCTCCCCGCCGCAGTTCAGGCACTTGACGCGGGGCTGGGGGCTCCGGGGGACTTCGAGGGGCTCCGAGGGGGGCTGGCTCTCCCCTCGCCGTCGCTCGGGTTTCTTTGCTCCATCCTTTTGTATCCAAAAAAAAAAAAAAAAACCAAAAAAAACCACCAAAAACAAAACCCAAAAAAACAAAACCACCAAACCCAAAAACCCCAAACCAGCCGTCCCGGCAAGCCGGTGCCGGGGACTCCTCCTCCTCCTCCTCTTCCTTTTCCCCTTTTTTTGTGATTTTGTTTTCTTTTCTCTTCTTCCTTTTTCCTCTTCTTTTTTTTTTTTTAAGATGATTCCCTCTTAAAAGTGCATTTCCTACAAAATGTGCAACACGAGCGCACCCTGCCTCCCACCTGGTACCTGTCCACAGGAATGCATAGCTCAAACACACGGACGCACGCCCCCCCCTCCCCCAGCCCCGCCGAACCCCTGGGCGCGAGGACACGCCGGGGACACAGGGACACGGGTGGGGACACACGGGGCGCGGGCCGGCGCAGGCTTGGGGGAGGAAGGCGACCAGAGAGATGGGGACCGGTGCCTCGGCGCGACGGTGGCCGCCGGGCTGCCACAGTCCCCGTGCCGCGTCCCCGATGGAATCGGGGTGCCACCGCCGCTGTGACGTGTGGGGCCGTGCTGGGAGCGTCCCGACACCGTGTCCGAGCAGAAACCGAGGTGCCACCGCCGCCGAGACCATCTCTGGCCGTGCCCATGCACCCTCTGTGGTCACAAGCCCCTCCTCCTGTGCCACCCGCTCGATCCACTGTGTCACCGCACAACCGTCACCGTGTCACCGCAGCACGATGTCACCGTGTCACCGCAGCACGATGTCACCGTGTCACCGCAGCACGATGTCACCGTCCCCGGGGCGCTCGCAGAGCACCGAGCGTCACCCGCCCGACCGCGAGCGCGCCCGCTCCTCGGGGCCGCGGCAGCGGGAGGGGTTCCCCACCCCAGCCCCGGGATCCCCCGACAGTCTGGGGCCGGGGGGGTCGGCGGGGGAGGTTTTGATCTTTTTTACTCACATAGAGGCAAGAACGAGAGAGTCAAAGCCGTTTGCATATTCGGCGAGCGGCCGGTGGGGCTCGGCGCCGCGGCCCTGCGGCCGCTCCGGGAGGCACCGCTGGCACCGCTCGGGTCAGGTCTCAGCGCGGCGCCGGCCGACGGGGTAAATAATAGTGTTTTTTTCTTTCTCTTTTTTTTTTCTTTTTTTCCTGTTTCTTTCTTTTCTGGCGCATCGCCGGGGTGGGGGGAAAGGTCCTCCTGGGATGGGTTGTTGGTTTGTTTGTTTTTTTGTTTGTGGGTTTGTTTTTTTTTTTTCCATTTTAAAACAGTTTGACCCTTTTCCTTCTTCCTTTCCCTTGCTCTTTCCTTCGGGTGTGGGTTTTGCTTGTCGTCGTCGTCGTCATCGTCGTGAGGCCGCGCTCTCCGTCGTCACCGCAAGGCTGGGCCTGGTGCTCGGGGACGGGGATGTTCCTCTGGGGGTGCCTAAAGCAGAGGAGAAGGGAGGCGAAGGGGCGGCACGGCGGCGGTTATCCCAGGTACCAGGACTGCCGGGAGAGAGGAGAGAGGCCGGCGTTAGTGCTCTGCCCCCGGAGCTGCCCCGTCCTCCCGCTGGTCCCCAGAGCCCGAGACAGCTGCCCCTGAGCTGTCCCTGCACTGTCCCTGCTCGGCGCACGGGGCTGGCGTCCCCACTCCTGCGCTGAGTTTGTCCGTCCTCAGCACGGCGGCCACCCGCATTCCCCTGGGGCCGGTCCCTCTGCACCTTCACGGCAAAGGGAGGCCCAGAGCCGCTGGGGAACGGGGAACAGGTAGGGGGATGGCAGGGCTGGGGACCCCGCGAGGTGGCCCCCTGCCACCCTCTCATTGTTTCCCCCCCAGCCCCAAGTTCAAGTTCATTCCCGATTACCTCATGTCTGGTTTCCGTTGGAAACGAGACAGCTCGGGGCCGCTGCTTCCCTTAACCCTTCCAGGCCCTGCCACACATGACCAGAGCGTGGCAGGTCTCAGCTGCCCCTCCTGGGACACCAACTCCTACCCTCGTGCCTCAGTTTCCCCAGGGAGAGCATCCTTGAGCCTGGGGAGCCTCCCCGAGCATGACTAGGGACACCCTTTCACAGGGACCCTGGGGGTCCTGGGACTGCCAGGGGCTCTGACCCCTATCTCTGGACAGGGACTCTGGCCCCTTGCTCCTCCAAGGTTCTCCTGATGCTTCTCCAGGTCTCCTCTTTAGGGACCCAAGGCCCTTGGAGTGCTGCCCACCCCATGTGCAGGACTGGGGAAACTGAGGCAGGGTGGGAGTTGTGATCAGAGCCGGGTCCCCGGTGTTTTTCCTCTGGAACGGCACAGCATCCTCGGGTGTCCCAGCTCACGGTTCCCAAATCTCACAGCCTGGCACACAGCACCCCCAGGTACCCTGTGTCACTGGTTACAGCCCCCAGGTGCCCACACCCTTGCACAGCACAGCACCCTGAGTAGCCAGGGCAGCACCCCAGGATGCCCCAACATGGCACCATCCACACCCCATCCCTCTGTCCTGTCACCCGTGTCACCTGCCAGGCAGAACTGCAGCTGCCCCTGCAGGAAATGCTGAGGCCAGACCACTCGTGTCACAAGTGAGGCCAGGAGCTGCCACCCCTGTCCTGGCACCATGGCACTGCCTGTAGCACCAGTGCCAGCTCTAGAATCCAGGACTAATGGAAATCCCCTGGAAAGGCACACACGACCTCCTGCTGCAGCTGGAGTGGCCACAGGCACAGGTGAGTAAGAGCAGTGCCCATGCCCACACAGAGAGGGACCCACGGCCCTGGTGCTCCTCCTCTGGGGATGTTCTGGGCACCAAGGCAGGGTGGTGCCAGGTGATGCCAGGCAGGACGCAGCCAGAGCACGGCAGTGACTTCCTTCTATGACGGAGGACTCGTGGTGGCCCTGAGCCACCAGCAGTGCCTAAAGCCCTGGCACCGGGTGCCCGAAGCAAGGATGTCACGGCAGCAATGCCCATGGGCTGCAGTGGTGATGCCAAGGCAGTGATGCTCACAGCAGCAAAGCCGGCAGTGGCAGTGCCAGAGCTGCAGTGCCATCGTGGTGACGCCCACGGTGGCAGTGCACATGGAAATAACCCCACAATGGTGATGTACACAGCAGTGGTGCCCAAAGTGGCATTGCCACGGTAGCAACACCCATGGCAGTGACATGGTGGGGACGTCCACAACAGCAATGTCTGCAGTGGCCAGGCCAGTGGTGGCAATGCCCACAGCAGCGATGCCCACCACTGCTGTGGTGATACTCCTCGTGGCCTCAGACATGGTGGCAAGGCCACAGCAGCGATGGCCACAGAGGTTACATCCACAGCAGCAATGTCCCACGGCAGTGATGCCACAGTGGTGATACCCACAGTAGTGCCCACAGCAGCAATGCCCACAGGAGCAATAAACATGGCAGCAATGCCACAGTGGTGATGCTGTGGTGGCAAGGCCCATGGCAGCAATGCCACGGTGGCAATGCCCTCAGCAGTGATGCCACGGCAGCGATGCCACAGCATTGATGCCATGGCAGGGGCACCATGGCAGGGAAGCCCACATCAGCAATGTCACGTCAGCGACAGCCACAACGGCAGTGCCAGCACTGGCCATGCCCACGGCAATGCCCACGGTGATGCCATGGCGAGGGTGCCCGGGACGAGGGCAGGAGGGTCCCCCCAGCAGCATCCCCGCTCTCACCTGTGCCTGATAGATACTCCCAGGATCCCTTGGTCCTAATCCCACGAAGGAACGGTTCGCAGGGGGCGTGCCTGGTGCAGAGTAGGCTGGGGAACAAACGAGAGCTCATTAACGGGGCTGCAGGTGGCACTGCCATTGTCCCCCCAGGGGCCAGGCCCGGCCCTCTCCCTGGCACTGCTGGGATGGAGATCCCTGGCACCCGGTGCTGGCGACCAGGCGACATCCCTGGCTGTGGCCTGATGGCAGGCGAATGGAGCCCGGGGGTGCTGTGCTCGGATGGCACCACCCCTGCTTTCAGGGCGATGACTGAGGCTGGAGGGGCGAGGTGCCCCCCGGTGCAGGCGCAGATGGTGCCCCTGGCTGTGCCCGTGCTGTGGCTCCTGGAGCTGAGCTGCCACGGGGAGAACAATGGCAGTCACCAGTTCCACTTGGCCACGTCACCCTGCTGCCACCTCCATCCCTCAGCTGGGGATCCAGCAGTGGGACCTTCAGCCCTGCTGAGCCTCTGGGTTCAGCCCTGCTGGAAGCAGAGTGCTGCCAAGGGGAATGGCGGATTTGGAGCCAGCTGCACCCCTTGGGGACAGCCAGTGTCCTCTTAATGCATCCTGCCCTGAGCCTGCAGGAACTTGCACTCCTCTGTCCCTCCCCAAGGCTGTGACCCCATTATCAGCCAGGCCATTCCATGCTGTCCCCTCCAGATTGCCCAGGCTTTGGCTTCTCCATGCCATGGGACCTCCACACCTGCTGACCAGCTGCTGGCAATCGGCCATGGCCCATTATCCAGGGAAAATGGCTCAATCAGGCAGGGCTTGACTGTGTGAGGACACGGCAGTCACTTGGGGTACCATGTCCCATGGGTACAGCAGGATGGGAACAGGAACAACCCCCTCACAGAGTGTGGCGACGGCTCAGTGTCCCACCACTGCAGCACACACCTCCATGCCAGGCTGGGGTGACACCAACTCCCCTCTGGCTGTTGGGCCCAGCACCCAAAACCGCCCTGGCCAAGGAACTTATGGCCCCTGAGGTGGAGGGGAGGCCAAAGAATTTGTCAGCCACCGTGCTAACAAACCCCCAGGTGCCACCTGCCAAGCGCTCTGGGGGACCCGCACACAGTCCCTGCTCTGGTGTCACCTCACACCCCCAACAAGACCAGAATCCCCAGCGCCAAAGGACCCCCACGGCAGCAAGAGTACAACAGCCCACACAACACACCAGGCACACTGTCCCTAGTCCCAGTGCCACCCGCGTGCCAGCTGCTCCCCGTTCCCGGCAGCACAGCCACCACCATGGTGGGATAAACAGACACGGAGAGACCATGGCCTCCCCCACAGCACTGCCCACACCGAGGGTCTGGGCAGGACACTGCTTTGGAGAGCCCTGCCATGGCTCCACTCATGCTCAGAGGGACAGGGGCTTGAGCTGGTCCCCGGGACCAGCACACAGCCCCTTGGCTCAGCGGCCACAGTGGCCACCTGCCCAAAAACCCTGTCCGCTCCGACCTGCCTGAGACCCAGCAAACTCATGGCGTGCCAGCTGCCGCCCTCTCCCCGGCTGCGGGGAGGCCACCTCCGCCAACATCCCCCCAGCACCGGGACAGGGGGGCACCCTGGAGGGCTGTGAGAGGAGGGGGCCAGCCGGGCCGGGGAGCAGGGTGGGCGCCGCGGGTGCTTACTGGGTGATGTCGGCGAGGTCGTCCCTCCCTCGGAAGTTGTCGTGGTGGATTTGGTGTCAGGAGAGACGGCCAAGCGGGGCATGCCGGGGGGAGGTGGCGGCGCCAGCATCTGCGTGGGCAGGTAGTGGCTGGGCACTTTCACTTGACCACTTCCATTTAACTGGGGACAACACAGACAAAAAACAAACAGCACAAGCCATTAGGATGCACGCGCACACCAGCACGGCCGGGGAGCCCCGGGGACACCCCCAGCACAGGCACGGGGTGTCCCTCACTGCAGACATGAGTTTGGTGGGTCTCAGAGCAGCCCTCAGAACGGTCGGTGCTGGCAGCAGGCAGGAAATGACGGCAGGACAGGAGGGGTTTGGGGGCCTGTGGAGGCCATGCTCCATGGGGGTCATGACCCAGAGTGGCACACGCTGCAGCTGGGACCCCTCTCTACAGTGGTCTCTGAAGCACTCCCTGGAGGGGCAGGGGCACCCAGAGCCTCCAAAGGCTCCTGCACCAGTGCTCCGTGCCCAACCTGGCTGTGGGCTGCTCTTGATCTGCTGTCCATCAGCCCAGCACTGAGTCACCGCACAGGGGAACAGTGGCCATGCCCCTCACCCCAGCATCAGCCCCTGCTGGAGAGGGGAAACAGGCAAGTGGTGGGCAGAGGTCAGAGGGGCTCCCCAAGAGCTCTGCATCTGGGAGGACAAAGAGAAGCACAGGACAGTATGGGAGCAGGAACACACCCAGATTCTGGCTTTGGGTTTGAAGGGTGCCCTTCACGGGGTGTGTGGGGTGCTGATGGTGCAGGGTGCGTTGTGTGTTGGGGCCTCTGGGTGTATGGGGTGATGGTTTGGGTGCTGCACTCACTGGGTGCTGCATGTGCACGCTGCTGGTTACAGAGGTTGGTTGCTGATGGGAGCATGGGGTGTGGGGTGATGGCTGTGTGGGTGTGTGGGGTCCCATGTCTGTGGGGTGCACCAGGTGCATGGGAGTGCAGGGCATTGTGGCAAGGGAAGGCCCACAGCAGCACAGTGTGGCTCTGCCACCCCTGTGGGGACACTGGGGACATAGGTACAGCTCCAGAGGAGCTGACAAGTCACCTGTGGGCTCTGCAGGTGGATGGGGCACGTCAAGCCCATCACTCTACTGGACACACTGGCGGATGCTGACTCCAGGAGATGGTCACACACCCCTGGCAGACACCTTGCAACCCCCAACACCCCAACACCAGCTGACGGCTCAGCCCCAGCACCCCAACACCCACAGTGCCCCGTGCTGGGCCGGGGCACAGCACCTCCATCGCCGCAGACACGAGGTGCCGACACGGAGCAGGCGCAGCAGCGCTCCCGAACCAACGCACGGCACGGCTGGGGCCCAGCCCCAGAGAACACCCCGCCGGTGCCACCGGAAGACCCCGAGCCCCCCGTGCGGCGGCAGAGGTGACAGCGGCGGCGCCGGTCCAGGGGACTCTCCTCGGGCAGCCCGGCTGGCAGCAGCCCCCGGTGCCCACGGACAAGGCTGCGTCCTTACCGGTCCGGGCTGCTGGTTGGACGGGTCGCAGGCCAGCGAGACGAGATCTTTGAGCGGGTCCTGCGGGTTGAGATGAGGCGGGTACCGGATGGCCGTGTGCGGGAAGTAGGTGGAGGCCGTCTGGGGAAGGATGGAGGTGGTGGGGAAATGCAGCGCAGACGATGGGTGTGGGCTTCGGGCGATACCTGCGGGCGACAGCAAAAGGGGACACACACCTGTGTCACTAGCTAGTGGCTGCCCCAGCCCCCCGACCCCTCAGCGCGCACTCTGTGCCTCGGTTTCCCTGGCAGGACACTCACCACTGTGCACAGCGATGACGGGACGGTGGTGCTGCGTGAAGCTGCTCAGCCGGGGCGAGGAGTCCTGGGGTGATGGGCTGTTGAAGGGGGACTTGTCCATCTCTGTCTTCTTCACAGTGGGGGAGATGCCTGGGGAAAGCAGGGTGCAATGTCAGGACCTGCCATGGGACCCCAAATCACATGGCCGCTGCCATCTCAGTGCAGTGCTGGGGGAGCTCATTCTGGGGGGAGGGAGCACCCTGGGGTCAGGGTGGGCATGGGGAGGGTGGTGCTGTGAGCATGTGTGTGTGTGCTTGCAGGAGGATGGGCACCTCTAGGGGCATCTCTGTGGGCACACCTGTGTGCATGAATGTGTGTGCATGTGTGTATGTACCTGCACAGCTCCATACCTGTGTGTGTACTCACACAGCTGTGCACAGATGTGTGTTCCTGCAGGTGTGTGCATATAGCTCTGTGCGTGTGTCCCACCCTGATGGCAGAAGTGGGTGCCCTCATGGATGCCACTGTGACTCTGCAACCCCCACATGACACCCACCTCCCCTGGCACATGGAGCTGGGGGCTACAGGAGCTCCTGGGGAGGCAGAGAGGTGCCAGCAGGGGGGTGACCACCCAGAGACCCCTGGCAGTGGCGGCTGCCCAGGTCCCTGAGGCCACCCCGGGGCATGGGGCTGAGCGGGGGGGGTTTGGCAGGCACGTTAATCCCCTGCTGCCGTGGCTTTAGCTCTGGCCATTTGGCCCGGGCCTGGTAATGGGTTTAGCCCTTTCTCAGTCGGGCGTTAGGAGGATTTCCCAGAACATCCCGTACAGGATTGCCAAGCCCCCCACCCCACCGCCAAGGCTGAGCCCCCCCTGCCAGCCACCCTCACCCCTGCCCGGGTCAAGCCACTGGCAGGGGACAGATGCCCTGGCACAACCCCCTCCTGCCTCCATGCACCATTTTGGGGAGGGGGCTGCACATTCACCAGGACCCCCCTGCACCAGCCCCACGGGGCAGGATGGGGTACAGTCTCTGCACACATGGGACACAGTTTGGGGGCTGGACCTGCCTCCCCAAACCTCCTTCCAACAGGATCGGTGCCTCCAGCCCTCCAGCCAGGCACCCCCAGGCTGTGGCAGGGCTAGGGGTCTGTTGTGGAGCCCACCCTGCTGCTGAGGGAGGCAGGAGAAGAGCTAAGGGAGGAGGAAGAGGAGCAACTTCTTTGCCTGCACCTCGGGGTGTGGGAGCTGCTGTGCCAGCCCTGCAGCATCGCTTTAATTAGCCCAGCCCCCCCTTTCTTAATGAACAGCTAATTGGGGCTTGTCTAGACAGGAAAGGGAAAAAAACCACCAAGCCAGAAAGCTGTCCACAGTGATGTGGGGAAAGCTGTCCACAGTGATGTGGCTGGGGGAGCCGACTTGGGGCTGGGAGAGGCTGGTGTGGGGCTGCCAGACCAGACATGGGGCTGGAGGCTGGGTTGGCCATACAGAGAGAACCTGTGTTGAAATAGGGGTCCCTGTAGCAACACCACAGTCCCCACAGAGCCCTGCCCAAAGTGGGGGGCCACAGACACACCTGGGCACCTATGGAAAACCTGTGCCTGAATCAGGGGGGCTTGACAGCAACCCCACAGACACCATGGAAAAGCAGCAGGAATGTTCTGGGCGACTTGAGGATGGCATCGCAGCCCCTGTGGCCCGTGTGTCCTGACCTTAAGGCCCATAGGGACACTGGGGCACAGACAAGGCCCAGATGGTCACAGGGGTTCTGGCAGTGGTTTGCAGAATGCTGGGAGCAGGATGGGGGCCCCAGGGCACTGGTAAGGAGGTGGCACCTACCCCCTTCCATGTCTTCTGTCCAGTTGCGGCTGCTGCTGGTGGGGGAGTTGGAGGAGGTGTAGTACTCGCCCCCAGGGCTGGTGTCAATGTCATCCTCCATGGACCCTGACTTGTGCCGTTTGCTCCTGGGGACAGAGAAGGTCACAGAATCATGGAGTGGTTTGGGTTGGAAAGGACCTTAAAGCTCATCCCATTCCACCCCTGCCATGAGCAGGGGCACCTTCCACTACCCCAGGGTGCTCCAAGTCCCATCCAATCCGGCCTGGGACAGCCACAGCTGCTCTGGGCACCCTGTGCCAGTGCCTCCCCATCCTCACAGAAAAGTGAACCTATCTAGCCCTGCCCTCTGGCAGTGGGAAGCCATTCTGCCTTGTCCTGGCACTCCATCCCTTGTCCAAGCTTCCTCTCCAGCTCTCCTGGAGCCCCTTTAAGCACTGGAAGGGGCTCTGAGCTCTCCCTGGAGTTTTCTTTTCTCCAGGCTGAACACCCCCAGCTCTCCCAGCTTGCCATGGGTCAGTGCCAGCCCGTGGCAGGACCTGGCTGCCCCTTGCCTTCCCCACGGCTGTGCTCGGGCTGGCCCCAGCTCCACCCTGGCACAGCCCCGGTGGCACCTACCCGCTGGAGGAGGTGCTGGGCAGTGTCCTCCTCATGCCAGTGCTGGAGGGATTCAGGTCATAGGCCAGGTGGCCCTGCAGCTCCCCCAGGGAGAAGTTTGGCCCTGTGCCTGTCACCACCGGCGCTGCAGGGAGAGAGGGGGGGTTACTGGGGCTCGGTGGGGAGGGGAGCCCCAGCCCACTGTGGGGTGGGGGGGGCAGTTTGGGAGGCTGCTGTGCCCAGGCTGCCGAGGGTTGGGCTGTGGCAGAACAGTCACACTCACTTCGGGACACCTGGATGAGCTCGGTGACACTGAACACCCCCGAGGTGACGAAGCTTTCCTGGAAGTCTGTCGAATCTGTGTGGGAGAGAGGAGGGCGTGCTGAGGGGGCAACAGGACCACCCCTCCCATCCTGCACTGCCTTGTCGCGATGCTTGAGGGCACCCCAAATCCCATCTGTCCTCCTCCTTAGCCTCCACTCCACTTCCTGCTCCAGCAAGAGACCACCCCAATTGGTTCTCTCTGCTGAAGATGGCCTGGACCTGCTCAGTGCCTCAGTTTCCCTGTGGCTGAGAGTGCAAGAAGGGCTTGAGGCTTCACCCCCACCATGAGAGCTCCATGGCAGCTGCTGTCCCCAAGGGCTGTGGCCTCCATGGGACTCTGCTAGCTGTAGGACAAGGCTAAGGCTATGCCCAGCTCATTGCAGGGCCCAGGCAATGGCTGGCAGTGGCTAGCAGCTTGACCATATGTCATAGGCCCCCCTCCCCTGCCATGGCAGGGATCCTGGGGACAGTCTGGGGTGTCCCTTGTCCTTTGCCCAAGCCCTGCCCTCTGCACTCACCCAGCGTGATGGGTTTGCTGTCCTCCTGGTCCGAGCCAATGCCTGTCCGGGGGCTGCTGCTCTGCTCTGCATCTGCAAGAGGCAAAGCCCAGGGTGAGCCCCCCGTGCCAGTGGCAGCCTCCACGCCGGTGTGAGCCAGGGTTGCCACCAGCTGACTGCCCTCCTGTTGCCCTGCTGGGGGAAACTGAGGCATAGGCTGCCCAGCAGCTCTCACCACACAGCAGGGCCACCACCAAGCTGGTATGTCCCCAGCCACTGAGGAACAGTCACCAACCAGCCCCTCTTGCCCTCCCCACCAGCGACAGGAGCAGGGACAGCCGCACATGCAGGGTCTGGGCAGTGCTCCCCACAGGAGGGGAACCCCAGGGCAGGGCTGGGTGATGGTCCCCTGGCCCTGCTCCTGGCTCCTCTCCTCTCTCCAGCCACAGCCGGGACCCAGTGCTGCCCCACCAGGCAGCACCACCACAGCATGGCACGACTTGTGGGGCACCTTGTTCTGCCTCTGCCCAGCTCCTGCAGGGCAGCAGGGCTTGGGACAGCACCTGTGCTGACCCCTGGAGCCCTGTCCAGCCCTGCTCCCTCTTAGCTAAAAATATCCTGGCTCAGACACTGAGCTCAGCAGCCCCGGCACGGCCTGGCATAGTCCAGACCCTGCAGTCAGGAGCATCCTTCCTCACCTGGCTGCTCCCAAAGCCCCTCCATAACTTTTGCTATGTATTTCTCCCCCATACTCCTTCTTCCCCGTTTCTCCATTCTCCTCCTCCTCCTCCCACCCCTTGGCCTCCGGCATTTCTGTCTGGCAGCCTTGGCAGATGTCAGGAAAGGGCTGAGACAATCCAAAAACACCAACAAAACCACGCAGCTGCAACTGCCAGCCCATGTGCCCGCCTTGGGATTTTTCCCTTTCTCCCTGATTTTCTCCTCCTTTTTCTCCCCTCAAGTCCCTTGCACTCACACGTGGCTCCCACACTGGCTGGGCAAGTTATCCTTGTGGGCCCCATGCCACCCTCCACCCTGACACCCCTGTGTGCTGCACACCAGGCAGGTTATCCACGGGGGCAGTGGGACTGTGCCACCTCCCAGCCTGACACCCCCGTGTGCCCACACCCCCCGGGACTGCTCAAGGCCGACGCCAAATCAGCCATTTTGTCTCCCTGCCCAGCTGCCGCCACCCCCTCCACCCATCCCGTGCCAGCCTGGCACCACGCTGGCAGCGCCACAGCATCCTGCCCTGATGCTGCTCACCATCACCAGCCCCCCCATGCCCGCACCCCAGGCTCCCTCCAGGCAGCCATTTTAGGGAGCAGAAACTCCCCCTGGAGACGGGTGCAGGGTTTTTTCCTTCCCTTCTCTCCATTTCTCTTTTTCTAGCCCTTTTCCCCCATTTTGAAGCTGCTGCGTGCCCAAGTATGGGGGTGTGGGTGGTGGGAGTGAGTGGGGCACAGTCCAGCTGGGATGGGGGAGTGGCTGTGGACCCCCCCGCGCATCCACGGGCACCGCGTGGCCGGACACGGCCCCTCCTCGCCTCTAAAAACAACAAATCTGGCGGCGGCTCTGGAAGTGGTTAGCGTGGAGTGGAGCCAAGGCGCGGGACGGAGGCTGGCGGTCACAGCCCGAGGCCGGCCTGGCTCCCCACAGCCCCCCACCGTGGCCTCAGGGCTCCCTGGGACCCCGGTGCCTCCCACATGGCCCCACTCGCCCAGTCCTGGGGTGCTTGGCCTCTGGGTAGCTCCCCAGGCCGTGCCCTCACCTGGTGCCTCTGAGGTGCCCACGCGGCCTTTGGCTCAGCCCAGGGACCCCCACCACTCGTCCTGAGGTGCCCCACATGGACCTTTGCCCACAGCAAACCACCCCGGCCTGGTCCCTGTTCCCCCAGGGCACTCGGGAGGGCCATCACTGGCCCTGGGTGCCCCAGGTGGGCCCCACGTCCCTGTACCCCCACACCATCCTGACCTGGCGCTGCCAGTGCCCCTTCACCGACCCCTGCAGCTGAGGGACCCCGGGGACCTGCCCCCACACCGAGCACTCGGCTCCCGCCCGCAGCAGCCCGAGCAGCAGCCGCCACGTTCCCGAGCTCGGAGCTCTGGCAGCAGGGCCGGCCCCTCGCTGCCCCCTCGTGTCCGGGCT
>JAYDZK010000114.1:4402284-4413813 GCA_034509185.1 Euphonia xanthogaster | reverse complement strand
CGGCCGGCACGGGGAGATGGCAGCGGCCGGGGGGAACCCCCCCAGGAGGGCGGCGCGGCCGCCCCCTCGCTCAGCCCTGCCAGGCCTGGGCTCCATCCAGGGCTGCCGGCGTCCGCGGAGGCGAGCGGGGACAGATGGCAGCGGGGAAAGGGATGGGGAGAGTGGGACAGACAAAGGGAAGGCTGAGCCCCCCCCCTTCCCTGGGACTGTCCCCTGCGGGGTGCTGGCATCCAGCCCCTGAGCCCTGGGCTGGGGGTACCTGGGGGCGCAGCTGCAGGGAGGGGGTGGGAGAGAGGACAGACGGATGGGAGAGGAAAAGGAGAGAAAGGAAGGGAGGGAGGGAGAAAGGAAGGAAGAAATTAAGGTGGAGAGAAAGGGAAAGGAAAAGGGACAGGGAAATGTGCTGCCACTATCTTGCTGCCCCAGTAATTCCAGCCCCGTGGTGGAGCCCCACAGCACAGCCAGCCTCCCCCCCGAGTCCGATGTGCCCCCAACATGGCCCCTCCGATGCTCCCTCAAAACCAGCCCCTGCACCACCACCACGCAGGGCTGAGGCAGCAGTTCTCAAGCCCTTCCCCAGGACTGGCCAAGACGCCAGTGCAGGGGCCAGTGTGACAGGGGACCGTCCCCATGCCCCAACTGGCAGTGCCAACCCTGATCGGGGGTGTAAGGGCACACTGGGGGCTTGCCGGCGTCTGTTCCCCCCTCCCGCGGCCACGGGCGGGAGGGAGCACCGTGGGCATCTGCCGCCCCAGCTGTCCCTTGCCAGCACAGCACGAAGCCGGGCACCCGGCCAGGATGGCAACTGCGGCCCCGGGGAGGGCACGGCGCTTGCCAGCGCGGGGGGACGGCGGGTGGCGAGGGCGGGGGACGGCAGGTGCTCGTGAGAGGAGCTCGCTCATCTTTTATTCATCGGGTGCCTAACGGTGCGCGGAACCGCTCTGGCCCCTTGTCCCCTCCGGCGGCACAGGACGTGGCACCCGTGCCAGGTCCCCGGCAGGCACGGCTCAGGCTGCCGGGGCCGCCGGGCTGAGCACGGCCCCGCTCGCTTCAGCGGTGACGCGAGGCCGGGGCTGGCAGCGGGCACTGCGGGGAAGCCGTCCGGCTCCGGCACGCCGCCGGCTCGGCGCACTGCGGGAGAGCCGGGGAAGCCCTGACCTCCCCAAGGTCGCCGGCACATCGATCCGGAGAGCTCGAGCACATGGAAACCGCCCCGGCCGTGCCAGCGCCAGGCTCGCAGCGGGGCCGGGCTCAGGAGCAGCGGCACCCCGGGCAGTGACGCTGCAGAAGACAGGGGTGGCGGGGGGGCGGCACCCTGGGGAGCCCCCTCCCATCCCGCTTCTGCAGCACGCAGCCGTGGGGACAGGAGCTCAGCCCCTGCGGATTCTCTGCCGTCTCGTACCCTTGTGCCCTTTCCTGGGGGGGTCTCCTCTTGGACTTGCCGGGCTCTGCCTACCCCCTTCCCCTCAACCCCGGCCTCCCTAGCTGTTTGGCTGGCAATAGAGATACCGGGAACAGGGGGAGGGTTTGCTCCTGTTCATCTGTGTGCTGGGGGGTTCTCCAGCCTGCCTGCCCGCCGGTGCCCAGCTCTGCGAATGACAGATCCCAAATATTGTGAACCCCATCAATCTTCTCATGACCCTGGCGATAAATATTTGCGCGGGGGCTGGTGGAACGGCGGTGCCCGGGGAAACGCCTGCCCCTCCATCTGGAGGGGCTGAGCAGACGCTTGGCACGGCCGGCCTGGCACGGCCGCAGCGCGCCTGGGACGAGAGCCCTGGCACGGGCTCCCCGGCAGATTGGTGCCATCTGCCTCGCGCCGCACCCAGCGGTGAGGCTGGTGGGGGGAGATAAGGGGCTGCCAGGCGGTGGGAGACGCAGATGCTGGCACAGTGCGGGGGTCCCTGCCTCCCCCCAGGTGCTGTCCTCTGGCGGCAGCATGGCCAGGGCTGCCAGGAGCTCGATGCCACCCTAGGGCCCACTGCCTGCTTGCCCTGGGCACCCATCTGCTCCCACCCCGCTCGGCCCGGGGACTCAGCCGAGGGGCACTGCCGGGAAAAGCTCACTGCAGGGCAGAGCCTGGACCCCCTGCCCCCTGAGCATGACGGCTGGGGAGGGGTGTGCAGAGAACCTCTGAGGGTGTGAGGGGCCAGCACCGCCCCTGTTCTGCCTCTCCCCGGCTCTGGGAGCCTGGGTGGGGTCAAAGGATGGGGGCTACCAGCCTGGGGATACAAGGATGAATAGATGGGGCTGCAGGGATGGAAGCACCATGGTGAGGGCGCAGCAAGGGAGCCCGTGGAGGTGGGGAGCACTGGTGGGAGGTGCAGGGAGGGGGCACTGTCCCCCTCCCCCCCCCCTCCCCCCGACTGGCTGCTGCCGACAGGAGCTGCTGGGAGGAATCTCTCCGTAATGCTCCGAAGGTCCTGGCACCATCGGCTGGAGAGATTGATTACCATTTTACTGCAATGCTTTTGACTTTCACCAGCGACCTCCGAGCTCCCCCCAGCCCCCCCGCCCCCCCCGCCGCACACCCAGCTCTGGGCTGCAGCGCCGTCCCCTCCCCCACTGCGGTGTGCACAGCCCAGCCCTCACCCAGCCCCGCACTCATCCCGCACCCATCCTGCATCCAGCCCTGCTCCCATCCTGCATCCAGCCCTGCACTCATCCTTCATCAAACCCTGCTCCCATCCCGCACCCATCCTGATCCCATCCTGCCCCAAAGGTGCCGGGGGTGCTGGTCGCAGGACTGGGTGCAGGATGGGAGCAGGGCCGGTGCTGCTCTGGGAGGACCCAGGCACTCGGCACTCCCTGCACCCCACGGCCACTCCCGAGGCCAGCAGGGCTGGGACGGGACCTCCCCGCAGCCTGGCACGGGTCCTGCCTCAGTTTGCCCACCCGGGGGCACGGAAAGCCGAGGACAGGGGGAAGAGCCGAGGGGCAGAGCTCGCCTTTGACATGGGCCCGGGGAGCCGTCCGGGCGCTCAGCCCCTGCCAAGGCTGCCCCAGACCGCGGGTGGGGAGCGGAGGGCCGGGGGCTCCTCCATCCCCCCCCTCCCCGGCGTTGCCAGAGCAGCGGCTGGGAAATTGTGCTGACACCGGCAAAACCGGGCGGCGGGGGCGGGGGAGCGCGGGCGCACGTGCTCGGGCTGATAACGGCGCTGCGGGGGCTGCGGGGAGCCCGGAGCGCCCGGCCCGGGGGGGCTCTGCGCGGGACAGACCCTCCCAGCCCCCTGCCTTTGAGGCTGGGGATGCTGCGGGCGGCGCGGGGGAGCGGGCAGGCAGGTGAGAGGAGGCAGGAGAGGGCAGGAGCGGGCAGGCAGAGGGAGCAGGAAGGAGGGAGGAGGCAGAATCAGGCAGGAGGGGGCAGGTAAGAACGGGCAGTGTGCCGGGCAGGAGCAGGTAGGAGGGAGCAGGAGGGCAGCCGGGCAGGGAGAAGCTCCCTGAGCCCACCAGGCTGTGGTACAGGTGATTCCCAGCACCCCTCGAGTGCTGTCACTAGGCTGGCCATGCCATGCAGGGTCCCATCGATGTGGTGGCTTCTTCCCTGCCTCAGTTTCCCCACCAAGGTGGGAGGCTGGAGACCCCTCCCATCAGCCACAGCCTGACAGAACATGCCCATTGCGGGCTGGGACCAGGCCATGCCGAGCACCCTGCAGCACCCGAGGGGTCCCACACTATTGCTCCTGGCCCATACTGGTCCCCCTTAACCAGGGCCAGAGCGACCTTAACAGTGAAAGTGAGAGGCTGCCAGGCCTTATCAGGGAGTATTTACAGCCGCTGTGTTCCCAATTAGACAGTCAGGTGACTGCGGCTGCTGGGGACCCAGACACTGGGGTCAAGGTCACTGGTGGAGGGCCGGGGGGTGGGAGAGGGGCAGCCACCTCCCGGGGACAGCAGCTGGACACAGCATGGCCAGGGAGGCACACCAGGTGGCAATGGGGACCCCATTGCAGAGGCTGTGGGGGTTCTGGTCCCTGCCTTCAGCTTGGCCACTGTAGGGCTCCCAGTCCAGCATCAGGGTGCTCCCAGTTCAGCCCAGTCCAGGCTACTCCAGCCCAGTGTGACACTGCACCTCCAGGTGAGCCCGCACAGGGTGCCCCCAGTCCAGCCCAGTATGCAGCAACCCCATCCCAGTGAGTACAGGGTGCCCCCAATTACAGCATGCAGCAGCCCAGCTCAGCCCAGCACAGCCGTGTCTCAGCCCAGCACATGAGACCCCACTCCCTGTCTGGGTGCACAGGACACCCCCTGCCCCCAGCCTGCACCCCGGGCCCCCATTCCCAGCAGAGCACCCCCCCTTCCCAGTGCCCCGCTGGGTCCCTCGGTGCCACGGAGCGGGCGAGTCACGTGCGTGGGCACAAGTGCTGGCAGCACACGTGCTCACACACCGGGGGCACGGCTGGGCGGGCAGGTCCTGGCTGCGTGTGCAACCACGGATGTGCTCCATGCCAGCCCAGGGTCCCATCTGGGCCCTGGGGCAGGGTCTGGCCCTGGCTATTCCCTGCTGGAGGCTGTGCCCCATTTTTCCCCAAAGCCATGAGGGCCTGGTAGTCCTGCCAAACCCCTTCCCTGGGTCGTGGGGGAGGTCACATGCCTGCCCTGCCTCAGTTTCCCCAGTGACACCCAGCATATCCCACGGATGGCTGGGCAGAGCGTGTGCCCACCATGATTCACAACGCTGGCACCTGATTTTCTGGCACTGCCGGCACCACAGTGGCCTCTGTGGTGTCACTGTCTGTCCCTGGGCTCTGGCCAGTACCAGGCAAAGAGCCACAGCCCCACGTTCCCCCTACTGTGGTGCTGATGAGGGTGGGCTCACGGGGCTGGGGGACATTACCTCGTGCTGTGGGCATAGGCAGGAGGTGCTGCCAGGAGGGGACCAATATCCTGCCACCCCTGCACACCTGGGTAGCCTGGCCTGGCCAGAGGTGGCCACGAGACCCTTGATCGCCCATAGGGCTGCAAGTCACAGACCCTCCTGTCTGTGAGCCAGCTCTGTGCAACAGCCCAGCCCTCACACAGCAGCTCCCCTGGCTCCTCACACACCTGGGGGTGCTGGCGGACGGCAGGGTGAGTGGGGGACCCCAGCTACTGGCAGGGTGTTTGTGCTAGTATGTCGCTAGCCAGGGACAGCAAACCTGCCCAGCTAAAATCCCTACTTCTGAGCTTCCCTTTCCCAGCATGCAGGGAGGTGACGTGAGCTGGTGGAGAGGACAATGGCTCAGGGACCCAGACTGAGAGCTGCTGCCTGCGCTACATGCTGTGACTCAGTTTCCCCCTTTTGACTGATGGCTTTGAGAGCAGGTTTGACCCTCCTTGCTGCAATGAAAGCAGCCAGTTCTCCCAGCAAGTCCATGGCACCCCCAGGCAGGTGAAGGGCTGGGACCCTGTATCCACAGCAAGAGCTGCCCCCACCAACGTTATTGCTGTGCCCTCCCCAGCCAGCCTCGCTGCCCCGTCCCTGCTCTGGCATTGAGGGGTTGGCACCATAGTCCATGGCAAATGGGCACTGCTGGACGTTTTCCAGCTCCAGCCCTTGGGGATGCACCAGGAACAGGCTGCCCCTTCCCTGCCCAGGCTGCCCACCCACTCCTCTTGGCTAGGCACAGGATGTGGAGTTAGCTCTGGGTTTAACCCTCAAAACTCCATGCTGGGAATGCCCAGCGACAGCAGCATCCTCGGGGACCTTTGTGTGCTCCTGCTTCAGGGCAGCTGGGGTCAGTCCTGGCTGGGGAAGAGGGGCTAGGGTGGGGGACACACACCCAAGAAGCAGTTTGGAGAGGGAAGCACTGCAAGGTCTGCAATGGGAAAGGTGTTCGGGAGCAGTGTCCCCAGCTGGAGATGGGGATGGGACAGATGGGGAGGGAAAGCTGAAACAAACCCCCCGGAGCTGGCTGTGGCAGGGCACAGCCAGGCTCTGCCCTGCAGGCAGACGAGCACTCACCTCTCTCACGGACGAAGTACGCCAGGTAGAGGTCGAGCTCCTTGACGGAGACGCTGATGTGGTGGGGCTGGACGCAGAGGATGGGGTTGGTGCACTGGCCCGACTTGACCAGGCGCTCGCCGTCGGTGCTCTCCAGCGGGATCCCTTTGAAGAGGATGACCATGACCAGGTCCAGGCGCCACACCTTGTCCGCCTGCCGCAGGCAGTCGATGCGGCGCATCTTGCCTTTCTGGTCGGGGTTGGAGAGGACGCAGCACGAGGGCTTCTTGCCCGTGATGGAGAGCATGAAGTCCTCGCGGCACTCGGGCCGGATGTCCTTGCGCAGCTTGGCCAGGAGGCGTGAGGCCCATTTCTGCTTCACCTCTGGCTTCTCACTCAGCAGCTCGTCCTTCACCGCCCTCTCCTCATCCTTCGTCATCCTCTTCTCGTGCTTCTTGAAGTACTTGCGCTTGCGGGCCTGCAGGTTGAACCAGGTGTAGGCGAAGGCCCTGACGTGGGGGAGCAGCGCCTCGATGAAGGGGTGGAACTCATCCTGTGGGAGCAGAGGGACAGGGGGTCACTCCTGGCCGAGTCCCTCCAAGCTCCATCCCGAGATGGCTGTGGAGCCCTGGGGACCTGCCAAGCTCATTCCCACTGGGCTGCATTCCAGTGCAACCAGAAGAAAAAGCTGTGGCAGAGGCACATGCCCACCAGGGTTGGGGATCCTCTCACCACTCAGCGAGGTTATCCCCATTCCAGCAGACCGCCATAAATCCCACCGGCTGCAATTTTCCCCGGCCAACAACCTGCAGGGAGTGGCTGGGCAGTACAGGAGCCAGTGCCACAAGGGGACAGGCACAAGGTTGGCCAGCTCAGCAGCACCCAGACCCTCTCCCCTTTGCAGGATCTGCACGGTAGGATCTGCTCCCACCAGGTGCAGAAATCCCACCTGAAATCCCAGCTGACACTGTGCCCACCGGAGCCGCTGTGCAGGCGTCAGGCGCTGCCAGACCACAACAGCCCAGTGCCGGGTCCCCCGTGCCTGCAGCATCCCGGCTGCTCCCACTCGAGCTGTGGGTGCCTTGGACCTCTCCACTCCCTCTGGACCAGTGAGAAGCTGCCCCAGTTTGCCCCAGTTGCAGCCAGCCCGGCGGCTGGCGCCTGGCCCGGCACACAAGACGTGCTCTGACTGCCTTTTTCCATTTGGTGAGCGCTGCTGGATGAGTCCAGCCCCAAAAAGAAAACAAGGAAAATGCATCCCCATCCCTGGCCCCTCCTTCCCGCATCCCGTTTTTTTTCCAATTTGGAAAATCAGTGCTTCCTGGCTGGGGGCCCACAACCCCACCATGGGATGGAAAGGTGTTGGGAGCCTTCCCGGTGAGGAGCAGCACAGCTTGGAAAGCACCAGGCAGAGGGTTGAACATCCCTGTGTGTAGCCAGGGCAACACCAAGCTGGTCCCCAAGGGCAGGATTTAGCCCTTGGGGTCCCTCATGACTGTGGGGAGGAGGAGGAGAAGGAAGGAGCTCAGCTGGATTCCTGCCAGGGCTGAGAGGGGGGTGGCTGGTGACAACTGCCACTGCCATGCCACAGGGTCATGCCTGGGGAGGGAGCCAAGGGCAAGTGCTGCTCTGAGGTGAGGAGGTGGCCACGGGCAGAAGCTGGGAAAGGACAGAGCTGTGGCTGTGGGATGGGGTGAGCACTCCAGATCTAGCCCCACTCATCCCGGAGCACCAATGCCATTCCCTGGCTGAAGCAGCTGTGTCCCAGAGTGACCCTGCCTGGAGGGAACAATGTCCCCTGAAACAGGCTCCCAGCAAGGATCGGCCCCAAACAGACCCTGCTAACTCCCACTTGTTCCCAAGTCCAGCACAGATCCCATTAACCCTAAATCTGCTCCACCAGCACAAACCCCGACAACAGCAAGCGTGGGTCCCTGGGTGTCCCCTGAACCAGTGACCGCTACACAGACCCCACAGTCTGTGCTGTGACCTGGCACAGACATCCCAGTGCAGACCCCACTGTCCCTGATCCCAGCACAGACACCAGTAAGTGCCAGCCCCAACCCTCAGCACAGCCCCACTAACCCCCCAAAAATCCCTGCAGGCACAGATCCTTCCTCATGGGACACACCCTGCCACCTCTGCACCTGCCCCTCTCTGGACCCAGAGCTGCCATGCCCAACGAGGGACAAGGGACTGTCCCCTCACTGGGGAGCCCATTGTGCCCATAGGGACCCAAATCTGCAGGCAAACCCATCCTAACCCTGGGGACCCATCCCTGCCCAGGGGACTGATCCTGCCAGAGGAACCTCTCTTTGCCTGGAGAACCCGACTCTGCCTGGGGAACCTGTCCCCACTGGCTGCTCCCGGGGCCACCAAAAGGTCTGGTTCCCTCTTCCCTCCCCAGCAGCAGCCGCTAATTCAGTGCAGCTGGGCAAGGGCTGGGCATGTGTCTTAAATCAGGGAAGAAGGTCAAAGAAAAGTAAGACAGGAGCCGAAAAAAGCAGCAGTGAGTTCCAAAAACAATACTTGGCCGGGGCGGTGGGCGGCTGATCTTCCTTGGTGGCCGGTTATTCAGACGAGCCCGACAAATTGCTGCCATCCCCTGGCCCCGCCACCCTCCCCAGGCAGCCGGCGGCAGGGCTGGCCGCAGGGCCGGGGGGACACCGCGCCATTGTCTCCATCCCTGCTCTCCCGCTTGGGGAATGCCGCCCCGGGCACCACTGCAGGGAAGCGTGGCAGGAACCAGGTTATCCGGGTTGGGTTGGGTGAGGCGGCACCCTCGGGTGCTGCTTGTGCTCGCTGTGGGGGCCGGGAGCTGCTCTGCCTCGGCGCGGCAGCAGCAAACCCCAGGTTCTGTGCCCTCCCCCGCCACGGTGCCGAGAATTCGCAGTTCCCATTTGGACCCACAACTGAGACCCTCCAAAAACCCGCTGCGTGCAGAAGCCCCTGCAGCCCTCGGTGCCCCCGAAGCCGTGGCAGCCCCCCCGCCCTGGCCGGGATTACGGCCGGCCGGGAGCTGCACCCAAAGCCAATCAGCCCCTCGCCAACTTTCCCTCCCGCCCGGCTTAACCCGCGCCGCGATGCCGCGGTAAAGCGGCTTTAGCAGGGCAGGCGAGGGCGGCTGGGGGGCATCAGGACAGCCCCAAGGGAACGGCTGCTACGGGGGCTGGGGGGACACGCTAAAGGACGTGGGGACCGTCCCCAACCGTGCAGGCAGCGAGCCCCACCGCCGGGCACACCATCCCGGCTGGCACCAGCCGGCTTCACACCGGATTCACTCGGGAAGGCAGGGGCAGGGATGCGCTGTCTGTCTGTCCGTCCCAGTCCCAGATTCCCACCGGGTTCCCCCAGTCCAGCAGCCCGAGCGCCGGCAAAAGACTGGTTAAGTGTTTCTCCTGCTGTTTTTCCTTTGCGGGGCTGGGAAGCAGAGACGTGCTGCAATACCCCAGACGAGGCTGCTCCCGGGGCATTTCCGGATGGGAATCTGGCAGCAGAGCCTGCGCTTGGGCCTCATCCAACCCAGGCTTGTAAAGCCCTGCAACCCAGGCAGGAGCACGCCTGCGCCGGGCGCTGCCGGCCCCGCTCCGGGCCCCCCTGCACCCCCTTTCCAGGGGCTGCTGGAGCGCTGGCTTTCCATGCCAGGTGCTGCGAGGGGAAACTGAGGCACGGGTCAAGTCCGGCTCTGTCTTGCGGTGGAGCGGGGAAAGGGGAAGGAGGGATACTCTGTGTGGAGCTGGGCATGCCATGGAGGATTAACTCCTCCGCAGCCCAGGGTTTGTCAACGCCAGGGATTGGGAAGGGGCACAGCTGAGGCGCTGCCTCTCCTCGTGCTTCTGCTGCCGGCTCGGCAGCACCGGGGGGACACTCCGGGGACAGGGGGGATGCTCCGTGCCACGCAGGGACACGGCACCTGGCACGGGCACCGCGGCATGGGCTGGCCACCCTCCGAGCATCCTCCGCTCCAGCGCCTTGTCCAAACAGGTCGGGCTCAGTGAAACAGCCTGAATTTTCCAATGAAAAAAAAACAAAACGTTTCCTCAGGAAATTCCCGAGCAGTTTTCACGGGGGAGGCGCTGGGGTGAGGGGCGGAGGAGGAGGAGCGGGACGGGAGGGGTCAGACACCTCGGCAGTTGGTTTTGCTCCCCCACCAGCACGGCCTCGGCTGCGGAGAGGAGCGGGATGCCATCCGCACCGCGGGCAGGGCGCGACACGGGACAGCCTCGCTGCGCGGCAGCCCTGCAGGGACCACACAGGGTTCACTCCATGAAAGGATGCTCAGCCGCCCCTCCAGCAGCCGCACACCTCCGAACCGCTGCCGGCTCCCACGGCCGCCGCTCCTGCCAGGCCCCCGCGGCCCTGCGAGCCCGGGCAGGGGCTGGCAAGTCGGGCGCCGGGCCCCGTGCCCCCATGGGAAGCCTTGGCGTGGTGGCAGGGGGGGGATGCGACTACAGAGGTTCCGGTAACCCTGAAAATCCTGGTACCTTAAAAGGGCACAGCAGGGACTTGCTTTCTCCTCACCAGAGCCCACAGATGCCCTTAGCATGGACCGGAGCCTCCGGTAGCCGCTTATAACTGTTCACCGAAGCGGCTCTGGATAATGAGTTAACCTGGTAATGAGACCTGTTGCTGAGACAGATGCAAATGATTGGGAAGTGCTCATTAGAGGGGATGGAAGGAGGCACTTAGGCCCTGAAAGGCACCCAGCCCTTCCCAGGGCTGCCCTGCACCCTATTAGAGCCCATTTTGCAATAATTGCTGCAGAGGAGGAAATCTATTTGGATTCATCATAAAGTATTTATTAACAAGAGCTTATTCATAATTTTTGCTGCTCGCCGGTGTGGTGCGGCCGGGCGTCCCGGCCTGCTCTGCATCGGAACGCGTCTCCCCGGCCCGGGAGAGAGAGCGGCAGCGCTGGGGCGGGGCAGCAAGGGGGGCACGGGGGCAGCTGAGGCTCCCGGGGCAGGTACGAGCTGTGCAGGCCTTGCCTGTGCACCCCCGGCCCTACGACACGGCTGCCCGTGGGGCAGAACACTCTGTTACTGCCACGTTTTCCCCTAGCTCCTGGCCGACCCAGCCCCTCACTTGCAAAACCCCTCCTGCAGCCCACGCCGGGGCACAGAGCCTCGGTGCCCAGGGCATCTGGCTGGCACCACCGGCACAGGTGAAGGTGAAGGCAGGACACTGTGCAGCCTCCTCGCAGTTTCTCTCTCCAGATCCTGCAGTTTTTTTCCCCCCAGAGCCAAGAGCATCCCCCAGCCAACACCCATGCACGGCTGGGGGCTGTGGGTGGGCTGGACTGTTCCCACTACAGGTTCTGGGGGAAGGGTGAGCAGAAATGGGGCAGAGAGGGGCTCCCAGCCCTCATTTGCTGCTGTGATGCCCAGCCCTGCTCAGGATCAGCCCAGGAGCGGGGGATGGGCTGGTACAGCCCCTGGTGCTCACCACGCACCAGGACCACGGTGACCACGCACCGCTCACTGAGCCGCCCTGGGGTCCCCACACCTGGCGCTGCCCAAAAACCCCCGCCTGGTCCTGTGAGCCCCCACGGAGCAGGCAGGTCCCCGCCGCCCCCTGGGCCGGGCCGGTGCCCACCTGCCCGCGCC
>JAYDZK010000114.1:4390472-4402210 GCA_034509185.1 Euphonia xanthogaster | reverse complement strand
GCGCCGAGGCCGCGGGTCACAGGAGGCCGCGGCGGCAGAGAACCTGCCAGTTGCTTTGGAAAACATCAGGAAGAAAAGCAGCTCTCTTGGCAGCCCCGGGCTCCGGTGCCAGCGCTGCCTGGGCCCCCGCCAGCCGGCACAGCCCGCCCCGCAGACGGCAGCTGGGGGTGGCCCAGGTGGGATGGAGCCGGAGGGGGCTTCTCCGGCGGCACGGTACGTGCCCCGACACCGTGCCCAGCACCGCCTCTGGTCTGCCTGCGTGCACCCCCACCCCAGCAACAACTGGCATTGCCGGTCCCCGGGTTTCCTAAATGCGCCCCAAACTGGGAGCAGCGTGCCCAGCACGCAGGGAGGGGTACGGATGCCCCAGGGATGTACCCGGTAGCAACACGGCTAGCACTGGGTGGTGGAGGGGCCAGGAGGGTTCTGCTGAGGGAGGCTCGGTAGTGTGAGAGCCCAAAGCCACTCGCTGCCTTCCTGGAGACTCACTTGGACTTCCCAGATGCCTCAGTTTCCCCAGGTGCCGTCTCTTTGCGTCCCCTTTGGGGTTTGGGAGCCGACGGCTCAGCCACTTTCCCAGGGTGACCCCACCTGCCCCCAGGGTGAGGCGCTGCCTTTCCAAAAATAAGGAAACTGAGGCATGTCACCTGCCAGGCCAGCCCACAGAAGAGGCAGGATGCGACGGTGACTGCTGAGGTCTGGGAGAGGTCTGGAAGCAGCACTGGGGGACCCAGCCTATGGCCACGGAGATGTCCCCTCGTCCCGGGAACCATCCCGTGGCCAGCAGCACCAGAGCCACGTGGCTTCCCAGCCGAACCCCCCCCCCCTCCTCCCCCCCGGGGGCTCCAAGGAAGGGAAATGTTTTATGGAACTGGAAAAAAAAAAGAGCATTGCCAACGGGTCCTGGAGCTGCTTGCTCCTCCGCCCTGCCCTGCATCAACGTGAGGCCCTGGGGGTGGCCTGTGCCCCCCATCCCTGCTCCTGGCACATGGCGGGGGCTGGAGTGTCTGGGACCCAGCGCTTTGCCCATCCCACATCCCAGGGTCTTAGCCTGGGAGCTGCCAGGATGTGACCCGGGGGTGGAATTTGGTCCCAGGAGTACAGAGAGAAAATGAGGCAGGAGATGTGTTGGGGCTGGTAGCACCCTGTTCGCTCTGGGGAGGGGGCACCACCAGCAAGGGTCCCTCCAGCCCCCCTGTGCCAGGCCCAGGGCTCTGAGCCCGGCTTTAGCCCCTGACGCAGGAGGTTTTATTTCCCTCCCAACATATTTTTAGCCCTGCCTGCTTTGTCCTGGCCTTTCTGAGGGGGATTAATCATGCACCATTAAAGGTGAGGGGTGCAGAGAGGTGTCCCCAGCTCCCTCCTGGGAGTGCCTGCTGGGGGGGGGTTGGTGCTGGGGGTGTCTCTGCACCCCATGATGGGCAGTGCTGTGATGGTTTTACGGGGCTCACTTGGCTGCAAATCCAATCCCTGGAGCAAGTCAGTGGTTAAAAATAGCCCCGGCCTTTTGCCGCGGCATGGGCGACCTCGCAGGAGGATCGGCCACCCCGGCGCCCTGGAGGTGAAGAGTTCACAGCCCCCCCACGGCCCCAGCACCTTTGCTGTGCCACGGATGTGCCAAAGGCTCAGCCCCTCCTCCAGCATCTCATCGGCTCCCTGGGTGCTCGGGACAACCTGCCAGGACCCTCCACAGAGAGATGGGGAAACTGAGGCACGGGGTGGTGCCTGGAGATCAAAGAGGCTGGGCGTGTCCCCAGAAGGTCAGCTCTGAGTCTGGCCAGACCCTGCACGCCGAGCACTGAAGGACGGGACTAGTTCAACGGGGTGGAAGGGGAATGTTCATCTGCTTTCGGCAGCTCAGCAGAGCCTTCCTGGGCAGATTCAAAGGCTGAGCCCGGCTGGGTCCTATTTCGGGAGGGTTTTGGACGCCTCCCAAGTGACAGAAGTGGGTGGGGGCTGACCTGCACAAAGGGACTCTGTTCAGGACGCTGGGCTCGGCGGTGCCCGGCGCAGAGGCCGTGCCTATGGCCGGTCCCCTGGCTCCCCCGTGATGGGTCAGCAGCCCGGGCTGGGCAGGGGGTGAGTGCACTCCTCCCGTGCCGGGTGCCGTTCCCCACCTGGATGTAAACTGAGGCGCGGGGCGGGACTGCCCTTGCCTCCCGGGTGCTGCTGTAACCGCTAAGTGACACTGCCATACCACGGAGACAGCCATGCCAACCTGCCTCGTGACGTGGGCTCCAACAGCCACCCGCCCTGGGCTACTTGCCCAGGCTGGCCCCGAGCCATCCTCTAGGGGAGTCCAAGGTCCTGCCGTGGGGTCGGCGCTTTGGGAGCCAATCCCCCTGTCACAAATCCACGACGGAACAGGAAAAACCCCCTGACAGGCCAGATCCCACCGGCTCCGTGCCACCACAGGGCACACTGGGGTACCAGCACCACTGGCCCTGGGAGCCCTCCTGCATCACCTCACCCTCCCCTTGCTGGCCACCTCAGGACCTGGGGGCTCCAGAGAGCTCCAGGGCCGCGGTGCCACCACCAACCCGAGCACATTGGCACACTGCCTGCCAGCAGAGCTGTGAGCGCCCACGGGCACCGGCAACACAGAGCCCGGGATGGGGCCTGAGGTCCTCACCAAGGTCGTGCTGGGCAAGCTCCCATCCCTGTCCCCACATGGGACACAGCAGTTGTGGCTCGGCCCCAGCTGCTGCTGGTGACTCCTCTCTCCAATTCCCTACCACAAGGCGAGGAAGCTGGTGAGCGCGTCCCGGTTCCCTCCGGCGGTACCTCAGGATGCGATGCAGTCATCGTTAATGCATCTGGACTCATTTATGGGGATGAGAAAATGTTTCCAGGTTTCCCACAAAGTCCCATTAAGATCCCAGTCCCACTCTATTTTTAGTGCCCTCATCAACAATGCCTTTCCCAGCCACCCCGGAGCTCCAGAGCCCCATGGGGTTGGCGGGGGCACCCTGGGCACACACCTGCCTGGCTCGGTGGGGAGCTGAGTTGCACCCAGACTGGGCAGCTGGAGGGGGCAAACCCTGGCCCTGCACTCCCACCCCAGCAGCTTTCCACCCATGGGTGTACCCTGGGAGTGGGGGTGCCCCAGCCTGGCATTTGCCTGGGAGCACAGAAAGAAAGAAACGTGGTAGGAAGCAACAGAAAAAGCCACCCCATGTCACAGCGTCAGCGGAGGCTGCAGGACCCCAGTCACCACGGAGGATGGAGAGCAGCTGGGTCTGAGCATCGCTGCAGGTGTAGGGTCACACCCTGCAGCACCAGATTGTCACCTGGTGATGGCCAGTGGCTGTCCCAGCCAACCCGTCCATCAGCAACCCCCAACGCCCTGGCAGCGTCTCCTCCCAGGCAGCGGGTGCCCACAGGGCTCTCGGTGCAGCTGGCAAGGGCGCCAGGATCCTGCCCTCGGCGCTGCGCCCTCCCGGGCTATCTATAGCCATGACCTCAGCGGGAACCGGGGCAGGACCCGGCCGCGCATCGTCCCTTCTTGGCAGGGCCACCGCCTCAGCCCCCACCCGGCACAGAACTGCCGCCAAGCCGAGGCTTTTATCCCGTACGTTCGCTAATCCGGCGGGATTCGATGTCAGGGGCTGCCCACGGGAGGCTCACAAAGGCCGTTTCCAGGGGTGCCCAGCCAAGCGATGGAGAACGCCAGCCGGGAAGGGCAGACGGCGGTGCTGGGTGTCACCGCGTTAGGTGACAGGCTCTGACCCCGGGGGCTGGACGGGAGGGAATGTGTGTGACCCGGCTGCGAAGAGGTCGAGCAGGGGACGTCCTTGCGTAGGCAGGGGTGACATGAGGACACCCCGCAGCTGCGCCCCGCAGGCGTCGGGGTCACAGCCTCCCGCAGAGCAGAGGGTCGTGGGGAGGACCTGCTCACTCTGCGCCGGCTGCCCCGGGGGAAGCGGGAAAGGAGCGGCCCAGAGGAGGGGAATTTCCCCAGCTTTTTTCTCCAACAAACTCCTTGGCTTGTGCAATTAGAGAAATTTGTTTAACAAACTCCCGGGGGAGCGGAGCGGGAAGGTGGGGTGGCGCGCGGCCAGGGCGCTGCTCACACAGGCCCGCTCCCTCCCCGCCTGCGCCTTTGATCAGCAGCGCACTGCGCAGGGGGACGGGAGCCCTTCCCTGCGGCCGGGGCCGCGATGTGCCACGGAAACGCCCCGGACCCTGCGGACACGCTGCCCGCGGCAACCCTTTGCCACGTGTTCCCTCAGCTGCTGCTTCGCAGCCCCCTCCGCTCATCACCCCCATTGCCATCTCCCTCGGGCTCGCCGGGGTGGCACGACCCTGGCACCTTGCCACGCTCAGCCTCCAACCTCGCGGCCGCAGGTGCGCACACGTGTGTGCCCCGCTGTGCCCGCGCCCAGCGCAGGCTCCGGGCGCGCACCCGCCCGCTCGCTCCCGCTCTCTTTCTCATGCGATGCCATTTCCATCAAAAACTCTTTACTCGGCACTTTTCCCCTCATTGGTATTCACGCCGCGCTCTCGCTGTCCTGGCGCACAGGTTACTAAAGGAGATTTTGCGGCGCAGCGTGGCGGGGGTCACATTTCAGCCTGCGCCGTCTCGCTTTCCCAAATCGCTGGGCAGCAGCCAGGGACGGCGGGAGGGGGTGCAGGATCCGGCACATCACAGCTCCCGCCGGGCAACCGTGGGACCAAACGGCCTCGTCGCCTGTGGCAGCGGGGCGAGGCGGGCTGGCGGCGGCGGCTCTGCAGCACACAGTGATGGGTGGCTCCCTGGGGACAGCCAGCAGGTCACCGGCGCTCGCCGTCCTCCCGGCAGCCCCACGTGCCTGTGCAATGTGGGAGCACCTGGAAAAGGGGGTCTGAGCAGAGAAGGGGACACACACTTGGCGTTGCCACCACTTGCCAGCACCCAGATGAGCCCTGGGTGACATCCACTGTGGAACTGTACCCCCAGAATGACATCCTGGGGTGTGGAGGGAGCAGTGGTGCCTCTCTTTTTCAGGCCTGGTTTAGGGAAAGGGGAAATGTCTGGGTGGAAAATCAACATTTCTCTCTCATGGGCTTTTTTTTTTTTCCTTTCCTTTGAAAGTAAAAATATTTCTTGGTTTTTTTGGGATCAGAAACATGTTGGGGGTTTTTTTGGACAACAGCCGGTCAAATACCATTTCCCCGTGAAGGGAATGCAGGGGCCCTTTGCAAGGAGAGCAAAAACCTTCTTAAAAAACAAAATAAAACCCCCAGTTTAAAAAAAATCCACCCAGCTATGGACTTGAATAAGCTTCCAGGGAAGAGGGGTCAGCAGGAGGGCCGGATCCCGGCGTTCCCATGCCAGGCAGTGCTGCTGGAGTGGTGGTGGTGGTGGGGAGGGCAACGTCCACGGCAGGCAGCCCAAAGCCCAGACCTGGGGATTTCGCCCAAAACGCTGCCCAGCGCTGGCTGCCAGCCGGTGAAGGAGGATTAATGCGCTTTGAGAGCAGTGGTGAGTTAACCGAGAAATCAATCCTTGGCAGTGGCTGGCCCCAGGTCCCCCAGCGCGTGAGCGCTGCCGCACCTGAGCCACGGGATCCTTTCCCAGCTCCTCTCCAGGACTTGGGAAGCTCCGGGTCTTGGCGGCCGGCGCAGGGCGCTGGGTCCCGGCCAAGCTGGCACAGAGCGCCCGGCCGCGGGGGATGCCTGCCCAGGGCCGACGTGACGGATGGCGAGCTCAGCCGCCCGCCCGGGTGCGAGCCAGGCCCCGGGATGCCCGGGGGTACCCTGTGCATCCCCTCCCTGCAGCTGGTACGTCCCAGGGGTCTGCATACCCCTCCTTGAGGGTGAGATCTCAGAGTGTCTGGCTGCCAGGGCAGGGAGGGAGGCTGAGCTCAGGCTTTTGCCTGCACCAATTTGTTGCATCCCAAAGCATCTTGGTACTGAAAATCCATGAGGATTTGGCACTGGGCGCACCTGGCCCGCCATGAAGCTTTGCCCCACTCAGACTCAGCCCCACCGGCAGCCCTCAGCCATGCCGTGTGGACGTCACCAGTGATGCCACATGATTCCGGCAGGGCTCGGCACCCACTGATGCCCTGGCTGCTCCCATCGCCTTCGCCACCCTGCCTCGACCTGCCCGGCACACCCCAAGGTGCTGTGGGAGAAATCTTCTCCTCATGGGTCCCTAAGGAGCACATCCCTGCCACCCCAGAGCCCTGCTTGCACTGCCCAGCTTGGGTGCAAGGACTGTTGGGGACAGCAGCCCCCCCCAGCCACCTCTCACGGGCAGCCAGCCCCCTCGGAGATGCTCTGTGCTGGCACTGCCATCTCTGCGCCGAGGAGCCAGAGCACAGCCAGGGGTGGCAGGCAGTATGCCAGCTTCCCAGGGAGGGATTTTACCTCCCCAACAACTTTCCTTCTTTCCCTCCAGTGAGGGGCTCTGGGGATGCTCCCCACTGCTGTCCCCATCCCCATCCTGCCACCAAGGGCTTGGCTTGTGGTTAGAACAGGTGGAGGCACAATGGCAGTGATGGGAGGAAAATGGGCATCCCTTGGGCATGTCCAGGGGCCAGGCACAGGGATGGCTGGCACAGGCACCATCGGGCAAGGAAGGTGGGTGAGCAGACAGGGCAAGCTGTCCTTGTCCCTGGGGCCATTCCCAGAGAGCCCTGCCTGGCAGGGACCTGCCTCCACCACCTCCAAAGATGGGACACACTGACCCACCCTTTCCCCATGAGTACCAAAACCCTACTCAGGCCCTTGTGCACAGCCTGGGGTCAGGACAGGTCCCTCGGTGCCACTGTGGCAGCTCTCCCCCAGGCCCCTGAGCTCCCATTCCAGGGCTGCCCAGGGCTCCTCAGGGAGCCGCCTTTCTCTCTCTTTGCTGTGCCCTGATAAGGGCTAGCTGGGCCAGCCCTTGCCATGGTTCCTCTGCCCAGCGAGCCTTGCCACGCCAGCACTGCCTCGGCCACACCGTCCACGCCACAGCCACCCCTGCAAGGGGGGAACACCGCCGGGTCCAAACAGGATCAGGGTATGGCTGCTAGCAGCCACGGCCAGCCCTGCCAGGCTCAGGGGAATAGAAAAGGGAGCTATTCCCAATTGCTCCAAGAGCTCCGGGCAGGGCTCTGGGCTCTGGCAGCTGGGCTTTGTTCAGCAGTCTGCAAAGGCGTGCGCACACCCGCAGCGCTGGGCACGCGCTGGGATCGCTCCCTGCCCTGGAACAGAGGGAACTGTGGGCATGAAGGACCTGAACCACGGTCAGGGAGGGGACCGTGGGCAGGATGAAGCAGCCCAGGGAAGGGAGAAATCGGCAGGTACCTGGAAAAAGGGCAGCTGATTTACTGCACGAGGCCCCAGACAAGTTCAAGGTGATGAGGGGGAGAGCGGCACAGCCTGAGTGCCGGCCAGCAGCCCCTCACACAGCTGCCTTTATCCCGTCCCTCCCCGTGTGCCCGTTCTGGCCCTCCGACCCAGCAGCAGAAACCTCCCTGAAAACAGGATCTGTTTTTCGCGGGTGAGGATTTAAGATGGGATCGGGCAGGAGCAGCGGGGCAGGGCTCGCCAGGGCAGGCGGGCACAGCGGGCGCCGCAGGGAAAGCGAGGATCTCCCGAAGGTTGCATTTAAAGAACAGCCTCATTGTTTTTCCCAAACAATACTCAGCAGATGGGAGAATTGAAAGTGTGTTGCAACCTTCCCTCTCTTCCCCCGCCATGCCCGGCTTGCTGCTCCCATCCTTTGGCAGCTGATCTGAGCTCCCGGCTGGAAACCAGTTCTCCAGAGCTACTGGTGGAGGGGGTGAGCACCGGTGCTGAAAAGCCCCGGCGCTTTTGGGAAGGGGGCTTGCCAAAGGATGCCCCACTGGATGTGCCCAGCAGGCAGCTCCCCGCTCCAGCCACACGCCTGCAGCAGTGGTGGCAGCCCAGGGATGTGTGGAGCCCAGCCATAGCCGGGGAGAGGTGGGATCCCCTCGGATGCCTGGAGATGTGGCTGTGATGGTGCCACGTGGCTGCAATGCTTCTGGCAGCCCAGCTCCACCCCCCAGGCCCAGAGTTGTGCCCGTTTGCTGGTACCAAGGTTTGTGCCAGGCCAGCTTAGCCAGGTGCTCCCCGATGCCCCTCGGATCCCGAGCCACTGACTGTGGCACACACGGGGGTCCGTGCCTGGCCACTGGCTCTCGGTCGGGCAGTGTGGGTGCATCACCTCTGCCATCCCAGAATCAGCTCTGCACCCCTAGCATGGAGCCTGGCAGAGGGAAGAGGATCTCTGACCAGACCCTGCTGGGATGCCCGGCTTCCAACATTGCGGTAGCTTGGGAGGATGGCGCCCATCTCACTCCATTCCCATCCTGCAGGAACCAGGGTGGGGAGCTGGAGGTGTGCTGGGGGCACTGCCAGGTACCAGGCACGAGCCAGATGTGTAGGAGCATTACCAGTCATAAAATCTGCAATATTCCCCCACAAGAAGTATCCCAAACGTCCTCCACTGAGGATCCAGGAGCCCAGGATAACTGTTACCGCTTTGGAAATCCCTTCGGCTTCCCGGGAGCAGCTCCCAGGGGACACACGTGCAGGTCCCTGGCAGGTGCTCAGCTCCAGGGTTATTTTGGAGCCTGGGCAGCCGGACACCCCCCGGCCCCCGCCCCGCTTCCCCGTGGGCAGGGTGAGGCCTCGTGCGTGGCGGCGGTTCCGGTGCTGCTTCCCTGCTAATCTCGGCAGCTCCCTCTTGGCTTCCCGGTCTGGCCCCGATGGGGGACAGAGGTGAGCTGCGGAAGCGGGAGGAAGTCCCCAAGCAGGGACACAGAGCCGGGAGGGCACAGAGCCACCCCCTAGCCTGACGGGAGACACGGCCGAGGCCGTGGCCAGAAGCGTGTCCCGGGCTATCAGCCTTTGCCAGGGCTATTTTGGTGCTGCTGGGCTCCCCAGCTCGGGCTCGTTCTGGCCGGGAAGGGCGCCTGCCTGCCTGCGGGGTCCCGCGGTGCCAGGGCCGTGCCGGGCTCCAGGGGCCGGCGGTGCTGCTGGTGGGGAGATGCGCAAAGGCCAAGGCAGGGCGGCTCCCGCGCACGTTCCAATGTATCCACATCACCATCCGCAGCTCCCGAGCCCGGGCGAGCCTGCCCGCCGCGCGGGTGGGATGGGAACGGGAACGGGAACGGGAACGGCTGGGCTGGAGCTGGGGACGAGGGCTGGTCCCACCCGAGCCGGGCTCGATCGGAGCTGAGCCTGTGTCGGGCTGAGGGGGAGGACACCAGAGCCTTTCCCGTGCCCGGGCAGTGGGGCAGAGGATCCGTGGAGGAAAAACCAGCTCCCCTCCGTCGGCCGGGAGCAGAGCTGGGAACAGCGCGGGTTTGTGAGGAGAAAGGCTCCTGCCAGCCCCGGCCCGGCCAGCGACCGCACGGCTTCCCACACCACACCAGCACCATGAGCTGGCAACGACAGGCGCTGCCAACCCAGCACCAGCTGCAGACTCGGAGGGCTGGGAGGTGGTGGGACCCCTGAGAGGGATGGAGTCAGGGTGGGAAAGGCGGGATGGCAGGGAAAGGGAAAAATAGAAGGAAAAAAAAAATGAAAAAAAAAAAAAAAGGAAAGAGATAAAAGCAAGCAAGGAAGCAAGCGAGAAAGAAAGAGAGCAAAGGAAAAAATAAAAAGAAAAAATAGAAGGTAAAAAAAGAAAAAGTAAAAATACAAAATAGAAAAAGAAAGAAAAAGATCTTAAAAAAAAAGAAGAAGAAGAAGAAAAGAAAAAGGAAGAAAGAGAAGTAAATAAGCCAGATTGAGGTGTGACCCTTGCCAAGTCAACCACACAACAGGGAGCACCACCTCAGGGTCATCTGAGCAGCCCTGGCACTGCCCACCCTGGCCGTGTCCTCACCAGCCCTACGCTACGGCCGGGGGGAGCCGGGGCCGGACCCCGCGCTGCCCCCGCACCTCAGCGGGCCACGAGGGGACCCCACGGACCCCCACGGACCCCCGTGGGCAGCACAACCCGAGGCCCGAGGCAGAGGCAGCCCCGCAGCCCCGTGCCGAGGGAGGGGGGCTGGCAGGGGCAGGGGGTCCTGCAGCAGCCCCCCCTGCCCTGCCCTGCCCTGCCCTCCCCCCCCCAGAGCAGAGTCCGGGGGGCGCAGCACGAGGCCGGGCCCGGAGCGGGCAGCAGCTGCCAGCAGGGAACAGGTTACGAGGCAGAGAAAGCTGCCTGCTCAATAATTAAATAAATATCGGCGATCAATAAGCACAATGCACAGGCAGAGCCGCAGTGGTCGTGCTGTGGGCAGGGGGGGGTTCCTGGGTGTCCCCCCCGCGGCCATCCCCGCTCCTGGGGGGCTGCAGGGACGCCCCGCTCGCCTGCACCGCGGGCCCGGGCACAGCCGCCCTGCCGCGTGCCACCGGACCACGGCGTGGCCTGGGGTGACATCAGTGTCCCCACGCACGGCTGGGGGCTGCCCCTCGTCACCCCGACGGGGGCTGGCATCGCCCCTCGCCTGGCAGACCGCGGGGGTGCCCCCACATCCTGCCGCGCACGGCCCCCCTGCCCTGTCGCCCGCCGGCGCAGCGTGGCACGGCCGGGCGCGCATTGTCCCGAAGTCGGAGGGTTCTGAACCAAATGCCCGTGCCCCCCCACCCCTTGCACCCCACCATGTGCAGCCAGGCTGGGGGGAGGGAAGGAAAAAGTTTCACGCTACGCAAGAGGCGGCACGGCCGAGCCCGAGCCTGCAGCGCCGACCCCCCCAGGCTCCCCGAGCCCACCGAGGACCCCCCGCACCCCACGGAGCCCCCCCTCACCCCCAGAGCCGGCGGCTTCCCCGCACCACCCACCTCTGGGCGCAGCGACCAAAAAATAAAACCCAAACCACAACGCAATCTTCCAACCCCCCCACGCCCCAAGTGAAAGTGAAGGCTGAAAAAACCCAAAAAGCACCAGAAACACCATAAAAAAACCCTGCAAAAGGCGAGGGAGGGGGACAGGAGGGGAACGCGGCTCCTCTGAGCAGCCCTGCACGGCCCCAAGCCGCCTTTCTCTGTTATGATTATTTTTAGGGAGGGAGGTGTTGCATTTTCTTGGGTTTTCTTTTTTTTTTTTTTTTTTTCCTTTTTTTTTGTATTGCAAGTGCTAAAGTCTGTTGCGGCGAAAGGAGCAAATTGGGGGGAGGGGGACGCGGGCGGGGGGGGTCCCGGTTACCTGGGTCAGGCAGAGAGGAGACGAATACATCCCGAGCCGTGCTGGGAAAGTGCCTAATTGCAGGGCTGAGACTCGAGGCGTAAAAGTTACTGAGTCATTTCGGAGGCTGGAGCAGTCCGGGCGTTTTTTCTCTCTCTCTCCTCCGGAGCGGCTCTGCGGGGCCCGGGGGGGGGCAGCCGGGCACGGGGGGGCGGCCCCGCGGGAGGGGGGGCCAAGGAGGAAATAAAAAGATTCCAACTTCCACCCCCCCGCCAAAAAAAACTAAAAAAAGAAAAAATAGAAAAAAAAAAAAAAAGAAACCAAACCAAAACAAACCAACCCTTAAAAAAATAATAAAAAGCAAAATTCCCCCCCCCTCACTTGGAAAATAAAGCGCTTTTTTGTTGTTGTTGTTTGTTTGGGGTTTTGGGGGGGGCGGTTTAAAGAGGCAGGAGGGTCATCCTCGCCCCGGGGGGGGGTCGGGGGTCCGCACCCAGCCTGCAGGCACGGGCGGCGGGGAAGTTAGAAGGGAAGCGGTTCCATCCGAGACCCAGGCAGCGGAGAGAGAGAGGAAAGAAAGAATGAGAAAATGAAAAAAAAAAAAGACAAAAAAAAAAAAAAAAAAAAA
>JAYDZK010000114.1:4344417-4363545 GCA_034509185.1 Euphonia xanthogaster | reverse complement strand
GGTCGTGGGAACGGCTCCATTCACGAGCGCCCGGCGCGTGGATTTATGAATGAACCGGCGGGGGCGCGCGCGCGGAGCGGGAGCCGGGAGCGCGGTGGGGGAGGGGCGGGGGTGTGGGCGCGCCCTGCCCGCACAGGGATCCCCCGGAACCCCCCGGAACCGCCCGGGATCCCCCGGAACCGCCCGGGATCCCCCGGAACCCCCCGGGATCCCCCCGAACGCTGGTCCTGACCCCAAAACCCCGCCGGGAGGGACGGGGCTCCCTCCGCGCCTCCCGCAGCCCCGTGGGGACGGCAGGGGAGAGACGGGGCTCCCCCCGGAACCCTCCCGGGCTTCCCTCATAACCTCCCAGCGCCGTGGGGCGGGAGCTGCCCCCATAATTCCCCACTGCCGGGGAGGGAGGGGGCTCCCCTATAAAACCCCCCCGGGCTCCCTCCGTCCCCCTCCCCCGCCGTGGGGAGGGGGCTCCCCCCTCGCCTCCCAACCCCAGCCTCTCCATCTTGCCGCCCCCTCGGAGCCCCCTTCTTTCCATCCTGCCCCCTTCACGTCTCTTCCCACATCCCCCTCAAGCACAGACCTCGCCGTGCTCACCCCCCAGACACCCCTGCCCGTGCACCCCACCCACCATCGCATCTCTCCCCATATGCCCCCTTATCCAGCCCGCCCAGGACCCCACCCCTCACGCCTATCCTCAGGCACCTCCATCCTGCAGACGCAGCCCTCTGCATTCCCAACCACCCCCTCATCAAAAACACCCCATCTGTGCCCCCAACACCCCACATCTATCCCCAATCCCCAATTACACCCTGAAGCACCCCTGACCCCTAAAATCCCTCCACTCCCAAAATCATCCATCCCCATCTATCTCTACATTCTCTCAATCCCCCCAAAATCATACATCCCCATCTATGTATCTCTACATTCTCACTCCCCCAGACCCCATGCACCCCAAATCCCACACTTTCCCTGTTTCCCTCTGGGAACCCCTAAATACCCCCCTCAGATTACAGCCCGAGCCCCAGCCCCACCTCCTGCAGCCCCCTGTGCCCCTGCAGGTTTTGCCCAACCTGGCGTGGGGATGCTGGTGGGAGTCAGGGCAGCTGGGGGGGTCAGGGTGGGAGCCTGGGGGTCTGGTGCTGTGTGCCCAGTTAGGGGATCTGGTGCTGGTCACCCTATACTGGGATGAACTGGGGAGTGCACAGGTAGGGGATCCCAGCACACTGAACCCTGCCCAACTCAGTGCCCAAATGAGTCCTGCAGGCTTGGCCTCAGCCTTGTTGGTCAGTCTGGATTGAATGCTCAGTAAGGGGGGACAAAAGTCGGGAGGGGGTCCCTTTACCCCCTTCTCAAGGCCCTATGACATCCTGATGGGGATGGGGTAGCACTCGTGTGTCTTGGGGTCATAGGATGGAGGTGGCAGAGTGACAGCTGGGACAAGAGGGGGCATAGAGTGTCTGGGATTCCCCTACCCAAGGCTAAATCTGGAGGAAAATGGGGCTCTCCCGGTGCTGCCTGAGTTCATCAGGATGGGAGCTGTGCCCCCTTCCACCCCCTGATGTGTCCTTGTCCTTGAGGTGCTGTCACAGCCCCCTCTCTGGTGGCAGTGCCACAGCTGGTGTGCCCCTATGTGCCCCCCCAGCCAGACCCAGATTTCGGGTACTCTCCTCTGGCAGGGGGAGTGCCTCTTGACTGCCATTTAAAGGACTGTCACATGTGGTGACACCCTCGGTGGCACTGGGGGTGGCTGCTGAAGCAGCTCCGAGTGGGCTGGGGCTTCCCCCAGTGCCCCGTCACCACTTGCTGGTCACGCTTCTCATGCTATTTCCGGGGGTTCCGGGGGCGGGGGTGCCACCCCAAAGCCTCCCCCCGGCTTTTCCTGCCCCTCCTGGGGGGGCTTCGTGCCGGGGCGTGTCCCTGTGTGACAGGCACTGGAGTGACCTGGGAGTGTGGGGTGAGTGGGGACAGGAGGGGGTGTCTGGAGTGGCGGGAGGCAGACGGACAGATGGACAGGCGGGCGGATGGGCATCTGGAGAGACAGATGGAGAGACGGAGGGACAGATGGATGAAGGGGATGGGAGACGTGATCACGGAGGCTGAGGGGTGGGTGGGTGGACTGACAGAGGGGTGGGGGACAGAGGGAGAGGAAGGACAGAGGGGTGGGTGGAAGGAGAGACGGGTGGGTGGACGGATGGAAGGATGGATGGAAGGATGGATGGAAGGATGGATGGATGGATGGATGGATGGATGGATGGGTGCATGGAAGGCTGGACAGAGGGTTGGATGAAGGACATAGGGATGGACAGACAGATGTATGGGAGGATAGACATAGGGATGGGTGTGTGGAGAGACCGGTGAGTGGACAGAGAGTAGGGTGAGTGGACAGAGTGGGGTGGACAAGCAGAGGCATGAGTGGGTGAACAGAGAGGGGAGTGGACAGAGAGACAGGTAAATGGATGGACAGAGGGATGGACACACAGGAGATGGACAAATGGTGGGTGGTGGGAGTGGGTGGACAGACAGGCAAATGGATGGGTAGAAAGATGGGTGAGTGGAGAGACAGGAAAATGGACAGAGGGGTGGGTGGGTGGACAGAAGGATGGGTGAATGGAGAGACAGGAAGGACAGAGGCGTGGGTGGATGGATAGAGGGGTTGGAGGATGGATGGACAGCAAGATGGATGGCAGATGGTTGGGTGGATAGCTGGAGGGATGGGTGGGTGGAGAGACTGGTAAATGGACAGGCAGCAGGATGCATGTGTGGACAGGCAGAGGGGTGGACAGACAGACAGGCCTGTTGGGGCATGCCAACAGCCCAGCCCAGTTTTCATGCCATTCCTGGCCCAATCTCTGCCAGCTGCCTCCTGTCTCAATTTCCCCAACTGTTCAACACCCCCTGAGAGGAGCCAGATCACCCCAGCCTGGGAAGACCCCAGCTTATTGATGTCACATGAGTGTCACACTGTCCTCAGCTCCTTGCCTGGGGACTCAGGTTGAATTTAGCCCCAGGGTGGCACCCCAGGACTCACCACCCCTGTGCCAGCTTTAGGGACCCTTTGATGGGTGGGAGGGCAGCACATCCTGCAGATGGTGACAGCAGGACTTCTCCCTGGCAGGAGATGACAGCCAGGAAAGCCACGTGTTCCCTGGGTAATTGTTTGTTCCTGTCAGCTCGGGTATTTTTGGAGCTTTTCCTTCCTCTGCTCTCCCGTTCCTTTTTGGAAGCAGCAGCTGGTGAAGAATAGTGGGTGCCCCTGGGCCCGGGGGAAGGGGGATCCCTGTCAGCCACAGGCAGGTTCTGGTTCCAAATGCTCTGTTAGAATAGGATAATATCAATTTATACTATGTATAATATAATGTATAAATACATTCTATTTCATTTACATAATCATTACACACAGTGGTGCCAGCCATTCCCAGACAGCCCCCAGGCTCCCAGCTTGGTGTCACTCGAGGATCTTTGGGACCCCGGAGCTTTGTGCCAATCCCCCAAGTGTGAATTCCCCATCTCGGGAGCCCTGTGATTCCCTGGGAACATGGCTGCCAGTGACGTCGCTGGTGACCTTCCTCGGGGCAAAAAGCCACCCAGCGTGTCACCCTTTTGGTGGCACAGGGCAGGCAGCCGAGTTAGAGGGGCCCCAGTTGCTTTCCGAGGTGATGATTTCCCTTGCCTCAGTTTCCCCGAGGTGCCCGGTGCCACGTGGCCTCCTCCCAGCCCTGCCAGGCACGTGGCGCTGGCGGCAGCCCCATGTCCCCTCCAGCGCTGGTGGCGGGTGATAAGCGGCTGGCGAGCGGCACGTCTCCGAAATCAAATTACCTTTGATGTCGCCAGGGCTATTTTCATCCCTGCTCGGTCACGTTGGTCCTGCACCCGCTGGCACCCGCGTCATTTAAGCGTTCTCCGGGTGCTGTGTCATTCCCTCCCCGCCCGGTCCCCTCCCGACAGCGCCGAGGACACCCCTGGGCCCCGACGCCCCCCCGGCATTGGCAGCGTCGGTACCGGCTGTGCTCGGCTCCCTTTGCCCCCCCCCCACTGCAGCCAAAAGCTGGGGACCGACCCCCACCCAACGGGGTAAAGCTGGGGGGTGTCAGCCAGAACTGGGGGGGTTTCCCGTGGAGCTGAGCAGGCTCAGAGGCTCCCTGCACCCCGCAATGGGCAGGATGGGAACCAGCCCCACAGTGCCCCCATGGGGGACACAGGGCTGGGGTGCAGTGGGGGTGTTTTGGGGCTGTATAGGATTTTGGGGGGGCATCTCCTCCACCCCTGGAGCTGTTTTGGGTCAGGGAGAGTTATAAGCCCCGGACCCACCCGGTTTCCTGCGGGAAATGTGGGTCAGTGGTTTGGGAGAGCCTTAACCCTGGTCCTGCTGGGCTGGTGCCACCCAGATGGGACTCGAGTGGGGAACAGCGTCCCCCAGACCACAGGTTTTCCTCTGGATATGGATGGCAGCATCATCTGTTTCTCCAAATAAATCCCAAGTCAAAAGTGTGGGGTGAGGGGGGGTAACACCCCCTCAGCAGAGGAAGGCTGGTCATTTGGGGTTGCGAGCTGTCCCAGAGTAGCAGGTTTTTGGGGGATCATTTTCTCCCCTCTGGTGCCCACCTCCAACTCATGTCTGATCCCTCACCCTCGCTTGGCATGGGGGATCCCAGCACTTTTCTCACCTGGCAGCTGGGGGGTTGTGGGGGTCAACCAGGACTGGGGTCCTCCCACCCCCTTGACCCCCTGGTGGGGATCCCCAGCCTTTCCCCAGGGTCTCAGCCTGATTTTCTTCCCTCCCTTTGTCCTCACAGTTAAAAAGGCCAAGTATGATGGGCCCCAAGGTAAGTGAGACCCCACCTGAGGGGAGAGGGTGGGGGGCTCTTGGGTTGGTTGGGTGTAGCAGGATCAGGGGAGGGGCTGGGGAAGGGGGTCGAGGGGACCCTTAGCTCTGGAGGCATCATTTGGCAAGTTGGGGACACACACACACAAATGGGGGTGCCCTGGACGGAGCGTGGGGCTCACATCCTACCAGCCCTGGCAGATGTAGGATCCCTCCTGGGACTGGGGTGCTGAGGGAGGTGTGTGTGGGGGTGGCAGGGGGACAGTGTTGGGCCATGGCAGAGGGCAGTGCTGGGGAGTGGGGACACACTGGGGGTCACTTCACCCTCTGCTTGTTCCCACAGAGAAGTTTAACACCTACGTGACCCTGAAGGTGCAAAATGTCAAGAGCACGACCATCGCGGTGCGGGGCAACTTGCCCTCCTGGGAGCAGGACTTCATGTTGTGAGTGTCCAGGGGTCCCCTGAGCTCCCCCATCCCTGCTGCTCCCCCTTGCCCCCATAAAGAACACGGGGCATCCCCCACTGCCCTGACCCCAGATCTGAGGGACTCACCTGAGTCCTGGGCCCAAAGGGACAGGTAGAAGCTGAGGTGGTCCCAGGAGGCTGCTGAGATCTGAGGGGGGTTAACTTCATGGGGGTAACGTGATACCTTTCCTGTCCCCAGTGAGATCAATCGGCTGGACTTGGGCCTGACTGTGGAGGTTTGGAACAAGGGGCTCATCTGGGACACCATGGTGGGCACGGTGTGGATCCCCCTCCGGACCATCAGGCAGTCCAATGAGGTAGGGAGGGAGGCACAGGCATCTCCCTGCTGAACCCCAAGGGACATGTGCCACCCCCAGCTGTCCTTTGGGCCAGGCAGAGCCTTCCCCATCCTGCCTGGGGCCACACCCTGTGTGCTGGAGTTGTGGGGAAACAAAATGGGGGGCTGGGAGCTCTCCTCACCCCATTTCTACCTGACAGGAGGGCCCTGGGGAATGGCTCACGCTCGACTCCCAGGTCATCATGACTGACAATGAGATTTCGGGCACCAAGGATCCGACTTTCCACCGCATCCTCCTCGACACGCGCTTTGAGCTGCCGCTGGGTGGGTGCCCCAGCCCCGGCCCCCAGGCTCAGCCTGTGTCCTTCCTTACCCTCAGCCCCAGGGGTGCTCATCAGCTTTGGAGATGAGGCTGAGGGTCTGATCCTGTGGCCCCAAAAGCTTGCTGGCTGTTTTGGGGAGGTCTGTGCACCAGCTGGGGTCTTTGCCCTCACAGATATCCCTGAGGAGGAGGCCAGGTACTGGGCCAAGAAACTGGAGCAGCTCAACGCAATGCGGGACCAGGATGATGTGAGTGCTGCCAGGCCTGGGGTGAGGGGGATAGGGGCAGTGCTGCCAGCAGGAGCCCTCACCAGCCCCTCTCTCCCCAGTATGCCTTCCAGGAGGAGCAGGAAAAGCCTCTGCCTGTGCATGGCTCACAGTGCTGTAAGTGCTGCCCTGTCCCTGCCCCGCTGTGGGACCCCCACACCCCCCTTTTCCCACACTGAGGAATTTTAAGGGGTGGGCTCCACATCTGCTTTGGGGCATTGGATCCCAACCCAAGTGGGGTTCAACTTCACCCCATACCCAGTCCCCATCCCCATTCCTGTTGTCCTTCCTGTGTTTGCCAGTGTTTCTCTGCTGTCTCCCAGCTCCACAGTGGCTGAGTCTTCCTGTGGGTGGAGGGGAGCAATAGGAGCAATGGGGCTGATGAGGACAGTTCCACTGGGGCAAGGGGCAGCAGGCTGGTGTTGGGGGCTGCTGGATGGGGGCCCTGCAGAGGCACTTGGGGTGGCAGCTCAGTTTGTCCCCACACACGCCTCCGTTCCCCCTTCTGTAACCACCCCAGGGACCTGTATGGTTCAGTGCCCCTGTGCCCAACCCCAGACCCCGTCCCCTGTCAGTGCCACCATGCCTGGCCATAGCATTGTCCCCAGTCTGGGGCAGTGACACCATGCCCACCTCAGGCACTGTCTCCAGTCCAGCTTGGTATTATCATGTTCAGGCCCAGGCAGTGTCCCAGTGCCAGTGTGCCCTGTCCTGGATGCTGTCCCCAGAGTAGTGTCCCCAACCCAGTGTGCCCTCTGGGGAGATGCTGGTTCTTTCCAACCAGCTGCCTCCATCTTTATTGTCTCTGCCCCTTTCTTTGTAGGCAACTGGAATTATTTTGGCTGGGGAGAACAGCAGAGTAAGTATCCTGCCCACTCCTCTCTTCCCAGCCTGAGGGTCCCCAGCACATCCCTCTTTGCCTGGCCCAGGGCTCAGAGGACCTAGAGCTTGGGTCTAGCCTGTGGCCTTGTGCCATGACTCTGTACTAGGTGAGGACAGTGTCACCAAGTGCCCTGTCCTGGGCAGGGCTGTCCCCATGGGCTGGTGGGGATATGGCACCGTGGAGCTCTGTGCCCTTGGGGTGTCCCAGTGGCAATGAGCAGCTCGGGCTTTGCCTCTGTGGTGGAACATTGGTGGGGCAGAGGGAGGGTCCGAGCCCCCATCCTCTTCCCCCTTCTGTATGTCCCAAATTCCCCCTCCACCTTCCCCTCATGCCCCCAAACCCTTCCTGTGCTGACAACATGTCAGCCCGCCCCTCATCCTGCCCTGGGCCCACCTCCCCAGCACGGTCCCACAGCGGTGGGGTCACAGTGGTGGCCCTAAAGGGTCTGTGCAGGGTAGGGGGCAGATTTGGGCTGTTCCCTGCCCCACTCACTGTGGCCCCTTGCAGATGATGACCCCGACAGTACCGTGGATGACCGGGACAGTGACTACCGCAGCGAGACCAGCAACAGCATCCCCCCACCCTACTACACCACGTCCCAGCCCAACGCCTCCGTGCACCAGTACCCCATGAGGCACCAGCAGCAGAGCTCCCGCGACTCCTACACTGACTCCATGCAGAGCTACGAGATGGACTACTCGGACCAGGCTCCCATCAGGTAGAGTGGCCACAACCAATTCACCCTGGGACCGGCTCTCTTAACCTCCCCCGCAGGTGACGGAGGCCAGCAGGTCCCCAGGGTGACGCCAGGGATGGCGCTCCCAGTGCGGTGGGTGACAGAGGGAAGGATGAGGTGAGGAAGAGCAGGATGGTGCTAGCCTCATCCAAGCCTTTCCTTCTCACTGGGAAGTTTTCAAACTCTTTTGGGTCACTGCCCTCCTCTGTCCTCACCGGGTTTGGGGCCCCCCACCCCTGGCTGTCCCTGCTGGGAGCTGGACAGTGGAGCGTGGGGTGGCTGGGGACACAGATGTGGCAGAGCCCAGCCCAAAGCGCCAGCGCCATCCAGGTGGACAGAGCCTCCCTGCCAGTGTCCCCACGGCAGCAGGGGGTGGCGGGTGGCGGTGGGACCTCGCTGACCATATTCCTCTCCTCCCCTGGCAGACGCTATGGTAGCGTAGACTCTGCCGCAAACGGACGCAGCGACGCTGAGTCCGGTTCTGAGTCGAGCAGGCGGACCAGCCGCCAGCCTTCCCTTGAGAGCAGGCGGTCCCTAGACCTATCGGATAGGTGGGTCGCTACCTGTGCGTGTGCCGTGTGCCGTCGCAGAGTGCTGTGGTCGGTCCTTGCAGCCATGGTGAGGCCAACACCAGTCCTGGCAAGGGCGGCCTTGTGCCACCCTCCCCGCCCCGAATCAGCCTCCTACAGGGACAGCTTTGGGATGCTCCAGGTGTCCCCCCAGCCCCTCTTGCAGCTGCACCCCAGTTCATGGGGTGAGAACCCGGCATCCTGGTCCTGCTTGCTGGCACTGTGACTGTCTGGCAGCACTGCTGCCTGTTCCTTGTTGTGTCAGCAGGTGTGGGACTGGGCCCTTGGGGACTCAAATGTCACTCCCTGTTCCTGGTCACCTGCCAGGGTGTGCCTGTCTGGGCAAAAGCTTCATGCAGTGATTGGGATCCTGCGATGTGCCAAGAGCACCTCTCCCAGCTCTGGCCAGGATCAGGATGGGGAGGTGTGGGGTTTCCAAGCGTGAGCTGTGTCTCCTGCATCCCTGTGCCCCAAGTGCTCCTTCCCAAGGTACCTGGATGATGCCAGTACCCTTCCCAGCTGGGACCAGCCTGAGCCATCCCCCAGCACTCTCTTCCCTGCAGTGTCCCCTGGCTTCCCATAGCCTGGCTCAGCTGCTCTGGGCTCTGCCCAGCCCAGCCCCTCACCTTTGTCCTCTCACGCACCCCCTGAGCCCTGGCTGCCAGTGCTGGAGACGTGGTGTCGGCCTCTTCCTCGGCATGTCCCTGTCCTGTCTGCATGTCTGCTTCTGTCAGCCTGTCCCCACGGAGCCACGGGGCTGCCCTGTCCCTGGCAGCCTCCTGGGCCACAGGGCCCCTGCGGGCCTCCAGTGCAGGCAGCTGTGAGAGGAGGGGGCTGGGGGGGCAACTGGGGTGGGGGAAGGAGTCTGGCCTGGCAGCAAGAGCAGAGAGGGGCCCCCCGGGTAGGGATGGTGTCAAGAGGAGTGAGGGGGTTGAGGGGGTGTCCTGGGGTGGGGGTGCCTGGGAGGGCTGTGCAGAGCACGGGTGACAGGTCTGTGTGTCAGGGGCAGGACAGGGTGAATGGCAGCAGCAGGAGGCAGGATCTGGCTGGGGGTGCTGCTGCCCCCACCCCTGGCTGGGGTGAGCCCACTGTCAGCCCATCCCCACTGTCAGCCCAGGCATAGGCAGGGAGCTCAGAGTGCCCCTGCTGGAGGGGCTGGTTCCAGCCGACGGAGTTTCCTGGTTCTGTGCCCAGGACAAGGAGCCCAATGCTCCCGGTGGGAGCTGCACATCCTCCCGCCCCTGGTGCAGGCCCCGGGGCTCTGCCTGGGGTGGCACAGACCCACGGGAGCCCTGTCCTTGTGTCCCCTCGCCCCTCAGCCCCACAGGGAGCAGCCGCTATGCCTCGTCGGCCGAGCTGAGCCAGGGCAGCTCCCAGCTGAGCGAGGACTTCGAGAACGAGAGCCTGAGGGACTCGGAGCTGGACGAGAGGGACGGGGACTCCTACCACTCCTGCCACAGCTCCGTCAGCTACCGCAAGGACTCGCCGCGCTGGGACGAGGAGGATGAGGATGACCTCTACCTGGAGGAGGAGGAGGAAGAGTTCATTGAGGACTACAGTGAGACTGAGGAAGGCTACCCCAAGGAAGAGGAGTTGGAAGAGGAGGAGGAGGAGGAACTGCGGGAGCAGGACACCTATGAGCCCCCTGAGCATGAAACATACCCGCCACCACAGAAACCCCTGCCACAGCAGCCACAGCAGCAGCAGCAACAGGTCCTGCAGCAGCAGCAGCAGCAGCAGCAGCCCCAGCTGGTCCCACAGCAGAAGCCTCAGCAGCAGGAAAGGAAGGAGGAGAGGAAAGAGGAGAGGAAAGAGGAAAGGAAGGAGGAGGACACCTCTGCTCCCCAGGAAGCCCCTGAGGCCCTCCAGGCCCAGCGGGCAGAGGAGGAAGTTCCCCTGCAAGAGGCAGCCCTGGAGACTGAGCCCCCAAAACCAGCTGAGAGGTAGGAGGGGAAGCTGACCTGTGGTGTCCCTGGGATGGCTCTGTGCCTGGAGGCACTGAGGATGCTCTGGAGGTGGCTCAGGGGTGGTGCTGGTGCTTGGCGCAGGACCAGGGACCTTCTGCTGTGTCTGGAGCTTTTCCAGGTGCCTGAGCCATCGAGGTGGGGGAAGCCCACCTTGTGCCACCCAGGGAAGAGCCAGCACCCTGGGCATGCTGCCTGGGCCCAGCCACCCCCTGTGCTAAGCATGGCTCAAGGTGTTCAAGAACCTGCTGGGGCTGCAGGGCTGCAGGTTTATAGCCTGGGACAAACATGGGGCTGGGGGAATGGGATCTCGAGGCTGTGATTCCTCTCCTCTGGCACAGGCTCTTGGCACCCTGGGTAGAGCTTGGTCAGAGGAGGAGATTTGCTTACAGAAGTCAGTCCTCTCCCTAGGCCTGGTAGAAGCTTATCCATGGCCTCCTGTGCTGTACAAGTGAATAATTGGTGGTCAGGTTCCTGATGCAGCATGCAAATAATTCATCTCTTGGGGACAGATTATTAAAATATCATTTCCATTTTCAGTGAGTGTCACTCCTCTGTGTGGAGGTGAACTGCTGTGATGGGCTTTTTCAGCCTTTTATTTAGTTTAAATTACACACCAGGAATGGAGAATCTCAAATTTAAACTAATGTGTCATGAGCTGGTTTTAAAAAAACTGGATATTTAGGCCCAAGACCTAGCAGGAATCTGAGGGCCTCAGGTCATGTCTGCCTGCAGTACCCACTGGGCAGGGGATTTAGGGGTCCTGTGTTAGGATTTGGGGACTGTGGATTAGTGCTGGGGACCATGGATTGTGCTGAGAACGCCAGATTGTGTTGGGACCCCCAGATTAGTGCTGAGGGCCTCAAATTAGCACTAATGACCCCAAATTAGCTTTTGGGACCCCAGAGTAGCACTGGGGATTGTGGATTACTGCTGGGAACCACAGGTTAGTGCTGAGGATCCCAGGCTTGCTCTGAGGATCCCAGATTAGCACAGACAGAGCCCCCAGATCTGAGCAGGTTCATCTCCTGAGTGCCCCATGGCCTCTTCCCAGAGCAGTTCTGGGTTCCTCCCTCCAGTGTTGCATCACACCAGGCTCTCCAGGAGACTGGTATGTTTGGAGCATTTCTTTGCTTTTCCTCTGTGTCTTGATTTTGTAGGAGAGGAGAAAAAAAACCCCACAACACTCAGCATGTCCAGGCAGACACTTTTCCCTGGGTTTGGAACCATGGGGTGTTGAGTGCTCTTTACCCAGGAAGCTGTGGTGGGAAGTGGCCAGAGGACATTGTGCTGGGGAGATGGGGGGCAAAGGATGTTTAATTCACATGCTTGTGTCACCAAGTGTCACTTGGGTGCCCAGGGCAGGGTCTCCTGAGGGTGGGGAAGCTTCTGGCTTCTCCCCAGTGCTCTGCCCTGATTGTGGCTGCCCTTTGCAGCAGGACCTGCTGCCTTTTCAGTCCTTCCCGGTACCAAGAGGCAGTTTTGCTGTGGCCACACTGTCTCAAGGCACATCAGGATCCCCCAGTCGCAGCCTCAGACCTGCTGGGGGTGTGGGGGCTGCTCCCCCCTCCCTGGTGCTGTGCTGGGGGGTGACAGGGGATGTGTGTGCTTGCAGGGAGCCAGCAGAAGAGGAGGTGCAGGACCCCAAAGCACGAGCCAAAGCCAACTGGCTGAGAGCCTTCAACAAGGTCTGCATGCAGCTGCAGGAGGTGAGGACCCCCTGGCCACTGCCACGGCTCAGGGCTGGGGGCACAGCCCCTTTCCACTCCTGGGCAGCTTCCAGGGACATCCACAGACTTGGTGGTGCCAACACTGGTGCCCACAACCCCATTGCCACCAAGTGGGACGCCCCAGAGGGGCTGGGAGTGCTGAGGATCCCCCGTGTGTGCTGCATGTGTGTGCTGGTGCGAGACCCCCGCCCTCTCCCCTCTGTTGAGTTGACAATATTTTGTTTTGTTTTTAGACTCCATCCTCCATCTTTTCATTTTGTTTTGGCTCTGGATTCGCTCCCCGGGGTCTCGGTCCCCCTCCCCACCGCTTCTCTTTTCAGTTGTCCACCACCATGGCCCTTGCACCTGCATCTCCCCTTCCTGCAGGGAAGGGGTGTAGCCTGCCTGCAGGTAAGCATGTCCACCTGGAGCCTCCCAGCCTTGTGTGTGCCTTCCTTGTGTGTGTGCATAGGCTCAGGGACTGCCCATGAAGGAGGGGTCATGGTGTCTCTCCGCCCTTCTCCAAAATAATCCCCTGCCTGCAGGGGTAGCTGGCACTGCTGGATGATCCCTGCACACACACCCTCTTCCATGTGCTCTGGCTTTTCCCTGCTCTTTTTCCCATCTGCTGTGGGTCCCTGAGGACCTGCTGAGCTTTTGTGATGCTTCTTCACTCCCCCAAGCCCTGAATTTTCACACAGTGTAGCCATGCCCCCTGCTTTGCCAGCCTCCTCCTCTTTGCTGAAGCCCACCCACTTGCTCACCCAGGTCAGCCTCCTGAAGAGGTTTATTCCCAGTGCTGGCTCTTTGCTGGGAAGAGCCCCCTTGGTTTTGGAGCACACTTTTCTCTGCCCACCCTGCTCATCCTTCCATGCTCCCCCAGTGCTGTGAGCATTCACTGCCCTGGGGGGGCTGTCCCCATGCTGGTGGCTCTTGCTGTGCCCTGACACTGTCCCTTGTTTTCCAGGCCCGCGGGGAAGGTGATGGAGAAAAATCCCTGTGGTTCAAAGGCGGGTGAGTACAAGGGGAAGCTGGGTGCACTGTGCCCCTGGGATCTCAGCCCCCCTCCTCATTAGGATGTGATTAATGAGCTCAGCATCAATGGGCTTGTGTGGGGAAGGGTTGCCAAGCTGTGGGCATTTAGGGAGGCCAGTCTTTGGGAGCTGAATTTTGGGGCTGCTCAGTGCTTTTGGAGCAGCCAGCAGACATGACATTGCTCTGTGACCCCAAGAGCTGCTGCTGAGGGGGAGAGCGAGGAGGTGAGTTGAGATGGGAGTGAGGAGGGGTGGCAGCTCCTGCTTCCCTCATGGAGTAGTGTCATGGGGAATCCTGAGCCTCTCCCCTGGATGAGCTGGAGGTCTCAGTCCTGTCTTGCCCTCGCAGACAGCCCTGCCGTGGACCTGGGCAGAACCTGGTAGGTTGCCTGAGAACCCTCAGATCACTCCAGGGATTTCTTTCCAACAGGGCTGTGAAGTTCCATTCCTGCCTTAGGTTCCCTTGAAGCAAAACTTGAGGCTTACCTGCTCAGTGCTCCTCTTTGGGGTCCCAGAGGGAACCCCAGCTCTCCAGCCTCACACTGCAAAGCCAAAGCTGACTAAGCCAAATGGGCAGTTTTTCTCCTGGGTTTCACTTCATGGTTAAGCTTCATGTGGGGAAAAATCAGTTTTTTACCAAAATCCCTTTCCCCCTTAGTTTTTAGTTCAGTGATTCCTACCCTGGCTGGGCTGGTGGTGGGGATGGGGATCCCATGGGTGAGTCCCTGGCCACACAGGGGTTGCTTTGCAGTCATATTCACCAAGTCCTAGATATTGAGAAGAAATCCTTTCCTGTGAGGGTGGTGAGGCCCTAGCACAGGTTGTTCAGAGCAGCTGTGACTGCCCCGTCCCTGGAAGTATCCAAGGCCGGGTTGGCAACCTGATCTAGTGGAAAGTGTCCCTTCCCTTAGCAGGGCATGGAACGAGATGGGCTTCAAGGTCCCTTCCAACCCGAACCATTCCGTGGTTCTCTGCAGTGCTGAGTGACCATGGGCCAACAGCAGGGGGGCCCTTCCTACCTCAGTTTCCCCTTGCTCGCTGACTCTCCTCTCTCTTGCAGGCCTGGTGGTGGGCTGATCATTATAGACAGCATGCCGGACATTCGCAAGCGAAAACCCATCCCCCTAGTTAGCGATTTGGTGAGGTTCCTCCCAAGGCACGCCCCCATAGCTGCCAGCTTTGCTCCCGCTGCGACCCACCGGACTGCGCCGCCCGTGCCCCGCTCCCCAGCTGCCTCTAACGTGGCTTGTGTTCTCTGTTTTCTTTCCTGTGGCCTGGCTGGGCCTTCCCTGCGGCAGGGGGGCGGCTGTAAGGTTTCTGCGCTGCATTAACAGCATGCCCGACATTAAGCCTGGACGCAAATCTCTCCCTCTAGTCAGCGATCTGGTGAGCGCGGTGCGAGGGGTTAAAGAGACAGCGCCCTTGGGGCTCCGGGCAGCCCTCCTGCCCCCAGCCCTGCCACAGGGGGCCGGGGGCGTCCCACACTGCCCGGGGGCTCCTGGCCCTCCTTGCAGTGGGGAGTGGGCTCTCCCTACCCGAGGGTGCTTCTCTTTAACGGAGCTCTGGTCCCTACCCCAAGCATCAGCCTGAGGTTTCTCAGGGCTGTATCTGGTTTCCCATTTTTTTTTACTGGTGCCGTGTCCCTGGTCCCTTTGTGTCCCAGCTGCCGTGCCAAGCTGTCCCTGCAGCTTGGACCTCACTGGTGCTGGACAGACAGGCCCCCGTAGCAGGGGAGGGCTGGCAATGGCTTTTCCAGGTTGCCCAGACCCTGTGTTCCTGTCCTCACTGTCCCAGTGTTTGGGGCTGGAGACCCCCAGTGGATGGGCCCCCCATGACGGGGTCCCCTCCAGTCCCTGGCGCTCTGTTGCACAGGGTCACTCTGCTGGTCCCCCTCCCACTCCTGATGACAAGAGACAGCAATTTTGGAAACAAAGACACCCTTGTCCCCCAGAATTAGGTGCCCTTCCCCTCCTTCCCCCTCTCTTTACACCTTGTCATCTCCACTGGGTGCCCTCTCTGGGGTGCCACCCTCCTGTTCCCAACCTGTCTCCCCACATTCCCCCATCCCCTTGCTGTCCCCACCTTGGTGCCCCACCCCAGCCCTCTTGGGCAGCTGCTGATGCTTCTGCACTGTGCTGTGTTGGTGTTTTGGGGGTGGGGGGTGATGGGGTGGGCAGTGTGTGGGGTTTGGGGGTCTGCTGCCTTTCCCTGCTGGGATTTGCAGGCTGTAACCAGTGCTGTGGCCTGGGGACACAGTCCCCCCACCACAGACTGCTCAGTGCTGGATGAGGGGGTGTCTCCCCAATTCCCACTGGTTCTGGCAGGGAAAGGGCTCTCCTGGGAAGTGTTTGCACTAATGGCTTTTCATTCCCCCCTCGCTGGCCCTGGCTGCCCACAGGCCATGGTAAGTGCCCCCCACCCCATCTCCCCAGGGGTCTCAGACACGTGGTGAGAGGCTCTGCCCCCCTGGAGCTGAACTGGGAATGTCACAGGCTGCTGCACTGGTTCCAGTCCCACTGCACAGCAGTGCTGGCATCAGTGGGGGCTGGGCTGTCCCCACTGCCCCCCTTGCAGCAGGATCCTTCCCTGTCTGGGCTTGGGGTCTGTTCTGGGTGTCTCACAGCCTCTGGGGGTGTAGGAGGGAGCTCTCATGGTCTGCTGGATCTGGGAACTCTGTTTCTTCCCCACAGTCCCTGGTCCAGTCCAGGAAAGCGGGAATCACATCCGCGCTGGCCTCGAGCACCTTGAACAATGAGGAGCTGGTAGGTGCTGGGGTGGGCTGGGTTGGGGATGGTGGGGAGGGGGAAACTGAGCCTGGGGGGGGCAGGCCAGCAGTGGATGTGCAGAGTCTGTGCCCCACCAGCATCCTCTGGTGATGCCTAAGCATCCAGGATGCTTGTGGCAGCCCCTGGGGATAGAATCATGGGATCATTAGGGTTGGAAAGGACCTATAAGATCATCAAGTCCTACCATCAACCCAGCACCACCACCATTAAATCAATGTTCCCAAGTGCATCCTCTGCCCTGCTTCAGCGTTTCTCCCCCTCTCTCCCCTGTCCCTGCACAGAAAAACCATGTTTACAAGAAGACCCTGCAAGCCTTAGTGTACCCCATCTCCTGCACAACGCCCCACAACTTTGAGGTGTGGACGGCCACCACCCCCACGTACTGCTACGAGTGTGAGGGGCTGCTGTGGGGCATTGCCCGCCAGGGCATGCGCTGCGCCGAGTGCGGCGTCAAGTGCCACGAGAAGTGCCAGGACCTGCTCAACGCTGACTGCCTGCAGAGTAAGGACCTGGGGCCCACAGCCTTGTCCCTTCTCACCTTGCAGAGGGAGGGGGGAGCAGCCCCAGAGAGCTCCGCTCCTGACTTGGGCATGGGAGAAGTGTTAGGCAGAGCAGACTCATGCTGGGCAGGAGATAGATCCCTCCAGGTTTGGATTAATTCATGCATGGAGTCGTAGAATCGTGGAGTTGTTAAGGTTGGAAAAGACCTTTAAGATTATTATGTCCAACCATCAGCTCAGCACTCTTGTGGTCGCCACTAAACAGTGTCCTCAAGTGCCACAGCCACGTGTTTTTTGTGCATTTCCAGGGGTGACTCCACCACTGCCTGGGCAGCCTGGCCCAGGGCTGGACAACACTTTTGGGGAAGAAGTTTCCCCTGATACCCAACATAAACCTTCCCTGGTGCACCTTGAGGCCATTTCCTCCTGTCCCTGTCCCCAAGCCCACCATGCCAGCCTGTGAGATCTCTTGTCTCTCTCCTGGGTACCACCAGCCCCCCAGCCCATCTCACCCATGCCTGTCCTTTCCCAGGAGCAGCAGAGAAGAGCTCCAAGCATGGAGCAGAGGACCGGACCCAGAACATCATCATGGTGCTCAAGGACCGGATGAAGATCCGGGAGCGCAACAAACCAGAGATATTTGAGCTGATCCAGGAGGTGTTTGGGGTCAACAAGACCACGCACACACAGCAGATGAAGGCGGTCAAGCAGAGTGTCCTGGATGGCACCTCCAAATGGTCAGCCAAGATCAGCATCACGGGTAAGCAGCTTGTCACCTTCAGTCTTGGGGACCATGGGAATGTCCCCATTGCTTAACCTCTCATTCTGCCAGGCAGCTTCAGCCCGTGGGGGGACACGGGTGCCTGTTTTGGGGATCTTCGTGTGGCCGTGGCACTGACTTCTCTCTGTCTGTTCTCTCTGCTGTGCTGTGCTGCAGTGGTCTGTGCCCAGGGACTGCAAGCAAAGGATAAGACAGGTTCCAGTGACCCCTATGTCACTGTCCAGGTTGGAAAGACAAAAAAAAGGACTAAAACTATCTACGGCAATCTCAACCCAGTCTGGGAGGAGAATTTCCATTTGTAAGTTCACCCCTGGTCTCCCCATTCCCCTCCCTGACCACTCGTGGTTGTGCCAGGCTGTGCTGGCTCTTGCCATGTCCCAGTAGGGTGGGGGGAGCCGGCTGGGCCTCATCCTGTCCCCATTGAGGTGCTGGGATCCCTTGGGGTTCTCTTTTATGCCATGAGGGTGTGACTCCAGGGGCTGATCCAGGCTGTGCTGGAGCTGCCCGGGTGTGGCACAGAGCCCGCTGGGAGGGGATCGGTGCTCCCGCATCCGCTCTCTTTCCCGGTTCCTGCTTTGAACAGTCCCTTTTGTTTAGGGAAGCAGTGATGGGGAGTAGCTGGAAAGGTTTCACTGCTCATGCTGGGGCTTGCCCTTTGTCACCTCCCCAGCGAGTGCCACAACTCCTCTGACCGCATCAAGGTCCGTGTGTGGGACGAGGATGATGACATCAAGTCCCGCGTCAAGCAGCGCTTCAAGAGGGAATCCGACGACTTCCTGGGCCAGACCATCATCGAGGTCCGGACCCTGAGCGGGGAGATGGACGTCTGGTACAACCTCGGTGAGCTGCACAGCCTAGGACCCTCGCCCTGGGCTCAGGGGGTGCCACATCCTGCTCAGCCTGGGACCCTCTGCCCTGGACTCCAAGGGGGAAGTGCTGCCAGCCATAGGCTGAAGGCTATTGCAGCAGGGCTGCTCTTAGAAATATTTAATATCAAAAGCCATTAGGATAAAGTGTGCTCCCAGAGTCATTTTCAGAACCCTCTACCCAAGAGCTTCTAGAACACCAGCCTCCTGCAGAAGGGAAACCGAGGCACAGAAAGGCCATGTCTCTAGTGGCTGGAAATGTGGCCAAATCACACCCCAGCATGGCTGCACACCCTGCTGGGTGTCCCCTCAGTCCTGGCCCTGTGCCAGAGCCTTGTGCCCCTCTTTGGGGCTGGCAGTGAGCAGGGTTGCCCCAGGGAAGCCTCACACCTTGTCCCTCTCCCTGCACCCGCAGACAAGCGCACAGACAAGTCAGCAGTGTCGGGAGCCATCCGGCTGCACATCAGCGTGGAGATCAAGGGCGAGGAGAAGGTGGCTCCCTACCACGTTCAGTACACCTGCCTGCATGAGGTGAGCAGCCCAGACAGGCACGGGGGGCATGGCCCCCTCCCCAGCTGTGCCACCCTGCCACCACCTGCCCTGGGGAGCTGACAGGACTCATTTGTACCTCCAGAACCTGTTCCACTTTGTGACGGATTTGCAAAACAATGGGGTGGTGAAGATCCCCGATGCCAAGGGGGATGATGCCTGGAAGGTTTACTTTGATGAGACAGCACAGGAGATCGTGGATGAGTTTGCCATGCGCTATGGGGTGGAGTCCATCTATCAGGCCATGACGTGAGTCCTGTGCCCCCATCCAGTTCAGAGGGGCTGCACCCACCCCCCAGGTGGAGGGTTACTGTCCCCATCTTCCTCTCCTGCTGCCATTGGCACTCACCTCCCTGCCATGGCTGCAGACTGGCCCCAAACCTGTGCACCCATCCTTCCCCTTCCCAACACACTCTGGCACAGCCTCATCTGAAGTCCTGTGTCCAGTTTGGGCACCACAAAATCAGAAGGATCCAAAGCTGTTGGAGAGTGCCCAAAGCAGAGACACGGAGCTGGGGAAGGGGCTGAGGAGCAGCTGAGGGCACTTGGCTCCTTCAGCTGGAGCACAGGAGACTGAGGG
>JAYDZK010000114.1:4328436-4344282 GCA_034509185.1 Euphonia xanthogaster | reverse complement strand
GTTCTTGGCCCCGAGGGTGCTGGGCACTGCCCGGGCTCCCCAGGGAATGGTCCCAAGGCTGCCAGAGCTGCAGGAGCGTTTGGACAGCGCTGCCAGGGCTGCTCGGGGTGGGGGTGCTGGGGTGGCTGGGCAGGGCCAGGGGCTGGGATCAATGATCCCCGTGGGTCCCTTGCAATTTGGGATGCTCTGATATTCAATGACTTATGCACCCCAAACCCTGCATCCCTTCCCATGGCCCTAAACCCTCCTCTCTCCGTAGGCATTTTGCCTGCCTCTCCTCCAAGTACATGTGTCCCGGCGTGCCGGCGGTGATGAGCACCCTGCTGGCCAACATCAATGCCTACTACGCCCACACCACGGCCTCCAGCAACGCCAACGCCTCCGACCGCTTTGCAGCCTCCAATTTCGGGGTAAGTCCCATGGTACGTAAACGCTCTTTTCTTCTTCTCTCCTTTCTTTGGGAGGGGGTGGGGGGCTCGGGAAGCAAAACGAGCTGTGCAAAACACCCCACTCCAAACTGCAGCCAGGCAGCAGTGGGGTCAGCCCCTGCTTGCCCCAAAAGTCATCCCGCTCCTGTACTTCAGGAAGGAGAAGAGCTCCCACCTTCCCAGGAGAAGGGCTAAATTTGCTTCCCTATTTATTATGGGAGTCTGAACAAACTGAGTGGCAGCCTTCCAGGACGGGGGGGCCACCTTGGTGGCAAAATCAGAAGCATGCGGCCATGACCCACCCCTGCACTTCCTGGGGGGTCTTGCACAGCCTCGTGTGCTTTGGGGGACCCTGGCCTGCTGCAAACTCAGCCGGTTGTGCCAGCACCACTGTGTGCCAAGTGGGGCGAGTTTGTGGCAGGGCTGGGTGCCCCTCGGGGACGTGGGTGAGGAGGGGCTGAGCCCTCACCTTGGCTCCCCCGGCCATGCCATTCCAGAAGCAGGGAATGGTCGCTCTGGGTGTGCATGGGTCGAGCCAGGGTCAGTGCCCAGCCCCGGGTGCAGCAAGGTGCTGGGTAGCCAGGGACACAGCCAGGGCCGAGCACAGCTCCGGGCAGCTCTGGCTCACCTCCCCGTTCCTGTTGCAGGGGGTAGCTAGAGCCGAGAGAGCTGTGCCTCCGGATCACGCAGGAGGAGGAAACCAAAAACCCGCCTTTTCTCTGACATGGAGGATTTTAAAAACTTGTCTCTTTCTCTTTTTTAGAGAGCCTAAGGTTGGGTCCTAAAGTGCCCGGCCGTGTCGCTTTAACCCTGAGTACCGTCGTGTCCAGTGTTAGCGTGCTGCAGCCGCTCCTTGGGTGTTGGGGACGCACGGCCCGGCCCAGGGCCCGGCTGGGCCATCCCCGCCAGCACCGGAGGTTTGCGGTGGCCAGCACAGGCTGTGGCCATGGCCGAGCCATGGACTCGCTGCCCCTCCCAGCCCTGTGCTCTTGTCCAGGACTCAGACGCTGCTCCAGAGCCCTGCGGGTCAGCCCTGACCCGTACAGCCAGTGCTGAGGGGGGAGCCCAGGGCTCTCATGGCAGGCCCACATGGCTGTCCAAACCTCTCCACCAGCAGGCACGCAAAGGGAAATGCTCCCCGACAACATTTTGGGGCCAATATTGGGAAGAAATTCTTCCCTGTGAGGGAGTGAGGACAGAGGTTGACCTGAGAGCAGCTGTGGCTGTCTCATCCCTGGAAATGTGCAAGACTAGACTGGACAGGGCTTGGAGCAACCTGGGATAGTGGAAGGTGTCCTTGCCCATGGCAGGGAGTGGGACAGGGTGGTCCTTAATGTCCCTTTCAACCCAAACCAGTCTGGGACTCTGTGATGAGTTGCTTTGCCATCAGCTGTGACCCCCGATCCAATCCACTACCCAAGATGGAATTTGCATCCTTCTGCCCTGTGCTCCCTGAGTGGGAATTGGGCTGAGCTGAACTACAGCCCCTCAGCCCCAGTGGAGAACCCCCACATGGGGTGTTCCCTGCCCATGTCCCTTGATGCAGCCCAGTGGGGTGAGTGAGGAGTCATGGAAATGTCCATCCAGCTCCTGGGGCCACCCTCAAGATGGGCAACCACTGCACATCCTTTCCCTGCCCTTTTTCTTGAGCTCTTGGAAAGGCCCAATTGAGGGGCTACTGATCCTGCAGCCCCTCTCCCAACTCTTGTCCTGAGTGCAGGCTCAGAAGTGTGCCAGTGGGCAGGGCAGACAGAGCAGCCTGTCAGCCTCCCAGCAATGACAGGGGACACGTGGTGTCACCTCTCCATCCTGAACCTCACCTGGCACATCCACATGTGCCCCAGGAGCTGCTGAGGGCTCAGGTGAGCCCCTGCCGCCAGCAAGGAGATGCTCTTCTCTGCAGGCATGTCCTGCCCATTCAGGGCTCAGGAAGGCAGGAAGGAAGGCAGGAAGGAAGGCAGGAAGGCAGGAAGGAAGGCAGGAAGGCAGGAAGGAAGGAAGGAAGGAAGGAAGGAAGGAAGGGGGATGAGCGAGGGCTGAGCTGAGAGCAGAGAGAGGCTGCTGGGTGGGGGGTCGGTCCCTGCCGCCTTGCCCCTGCTCACCTGCCCCCGGGGCGTCTCTCCACAGAAAGATCGCTTTGTCAAGCTCCTGGACCAGCTGCACAACTCCCTGCGCATCGACCTCTCCATGTACCGGGTAAGGTGCCTGCCCTGCCTCAGTGTCCCACCTGAAGCAGCAGGTGGCTGCTCCCTCACCCTCACTTGCCCTTGTGAATTTTGAGGGACTCCCCTGTTTCTTTTCCAGAACAACTTCCCTGCCAGCAGCCCCGAACGGCTGCAGGACCTGAAGTCCACAGTGGATTTGCTGACCAGCATCACCTTCTTTCGGATGAAGGTACTGCTGGGGCCCCGCTCTCCCTGTCCGTCAGGGGATCTGACTCCCTTTGGCCCTGGTTCTCTGTGGGTTCTCTGTGGGTTGTGCTGGCCTGTGGTGCTCCTGGGTGGGGTCTGGGGGTGCTCCAAACACCATGCCCGCTCTGCACACCAGGTCCAGGAGCTGCAGAGCCCCCCACGAGCCAGCCAGGTGGTGAAGGACTGTGTGAAGGCCTGTCTCAACTCCACCTACGAGTACATCTTCAACAACTGCCACGAGCTCTACAGCCGCGAGTACCAGACAGACCCGGTGCGTGGGCAGGGGGATGCTGGGCACTGACCTCCCCATCCCGTGCCCTCCTCCTTTTCCTCATGCTCCTGCTCCCTCTCCAGAGTGCTCAGTCCTGTGCAGAATGATCCCCAGGCCTTGGAGTTTGAGCTGTGGGGTTGAGATCAGGACGGACAAGAGGGGGTTGCGTGGGGCCTCCAGGGTATTCCCTCCCGCTCCCTTGTTAGCCCCGACACAAAATTGATTCCTGCACTGGGGTGATCAGATTTTCCACTGTGTCCCTACCCCTCCAGACTAAGAAAGGCGAGGTGCCTCCTGAGGAGCAGGGCCCCAGCATCAAAAACCTGGATTTCTGGTCGAAGCTCATTACCCTGATTGTCTCCATTATTGAGGAAGACAAGAACTCCTACACACCCTGCCTGAACCAGTGAGTAGGTGCTGGGGAAGGGGACACTGCTGTGCCCACAGAGGGTGCCCAGGTGGAGGCAGGAGGATCTTGAGGCCTTTGGAACTGGTTGTGACATCTATTCTACAGATGGGAAAGCTGAGAGTGCTGGGAGGTGTGTGAGGGATGTCTGTCCACATGGAGGGCTCATTCACCCTGTGTTCATAGCCTCGAGCTGTGCTGGGGAGGTTCAGAGTGAACATCAGGAAGAATTCATGGAAAGGGTGGTCAGGCATTGGATGGGGCTGGCCAGAGAAGTTTGGAGTCCCTACCCCTGGAGGTGTCCAAGGAAGGCCTGGATCTGGCACTCAGTGCTTTGGGCTTTCACTGGTTGGACTCGATGACCTTGGAGGTCTTTTCCACCCTAAATGATTCTGTGATTCACACTCTCCCCTCACCCCAGGTTCCCCCAGGAACTGAATGTGGGGAAGATCAGCGCTGAGGTGATGTGGAACCTCTTTGCTCAGGACATGAAGTATGCCATGGAGGGTGAGTCCCACCTGCCACCATGAGCCAGGGAGGAGGGAACCAGGCAGGAGCTGTCCTCAGCTCACACCTCACCTGTTCCCTGGGCAAACCCTTTTCATCTCCTCATCAACACCATGCATGGCTTACTGCCCCCCCAGAAGCACTGCAACCTTTTCACCCTGGAGCTGCCCCTGGGGAGCCACGCCCCAGATTTGGGACTCCCAGTGAGCCCCAGGCCCTTTCCCCTTGCAGAGCATGAGAAGCACCGCCTGTGCAAGAGCGCAGACTACATGAACCTGCACTTCAAGGTGAAGTGGCTGTACAACGAGTACGTCACCGAGCTGCCCTCCTTCAAGAGCCGTGTGCCCGAGTACCCCGCGTGAGTGCAGCCCTGGGGCCGGGCGGGGCACTGGCACCACGAGGGCTGCTGGCCTCACCACGGGTGGGTCTCTCTTCCAGCTGGTTCGAGCCCTTTGTCATCCAGTGGCTGGATGAGAATGAAGAGGTGTCGCGGGATTTCCTGCACGGAGCACTGGAGCGGGACAAGAAGGATGGAGTATGAGTGGGACTAGGGGCACAATCTCAGAGGAGAGGGGCTTGTCCCTTGATGCCCAGTATGTCCTGACTGGGGCCAAAATCTCCCCCACACATCCTGCTGACACCTTGTCTCACTCCTACAGTTCCAGCAGACCTCGGAGCACGCGCTCTTCTCCTGCTCTGTGGTGGACGTTTTCTCCCAGCTCAACCAGAGCTTTGAGATCATCAAGAAGCTGGAGTGCCCCGACCCCCAGATTGTGGGGCACTACATGCGACGGTTTGCCAAGGTGGGCACCTGCCAGGGCAGGGGTCAGCACCACCCCTGGGACCCCAGTGCCAGCCCTGCCTGGGGCTCCTGGGCTACCTGTGCCCCCTCCATCCAGCTATGGGCAGCCAGTATGCTACCAACACACACTGGGACACTCCCCGCTCTGCTAGCACAGGATATTAGTTAATTAATGATGAGATAATTGATAAGTTATTTGCTTAATTAATATAGATTAATTAAAACTGGCTTGCTGCAGTGTAGGAGGGAGTTGCATGCAGGCTTGGTGGCTGTTGCCTTTGCAGCTGTGCTGGAGCAGCCCATGGAGACCAGCTGTGCTGGATCTGACTTCCAGTGGCTGTGCCCATGTGGCTCCTGGTGCATGAACATGAGCCATGTGTGCCCAGGTGGGCGAGGAGTCCAATGGCACCTGGTCTGTACTAGCAGTGGTGTGGCCAGTAAGGCCAGGGCAGTGACTGCCCCCCTGTGCTGGGCACTGCTGAGGCACCACCTCAAATCCTGGGGTCAGTTTGGGGTGCCTCATTACAAGAAGGACATGGAAGGGCTGAAGCATGTCCAGAGAAGGGAATGGAGCTGGGGAAGGGTCTGGAGCACCAGGAGCAGCTCCAGGTGCTCCTGGAGAAAAGGAGGCTCAGGGGGGACCTTCTGGCTCTGCACAACTCCTGACAGGAGGGGACAGCCAGGGGGGTCAGGCTCTGTCCCCAGAGAACAGGGACAGGAGGAGAGGAAACGGTCACAAGTTGTGCCAGGGGAAATTTGGGTTGGATGTTGGTAAAATTTCTTCCCTGAAAGGTTTGTCCAGCCCTGGTACGGGCTGCCCAGGGCAGCAGTGACGTCCCCGTCCCTGGAAGTGTTTAAAAAACGTGGATGTGGCACTTGAGGATATGGTTTAGTGGTGAACATGGTGGTCGTGCCGAGGTGATGGTTGGACTTGAATTTATAGGGCTTTTCCAACCTTAATGATTCCATGATTCTGTGATCCACGAGGCCAGAGGGTCTGGGGGCACCCTGTATGTATCCAGTTATGAGGTTGTTTCACTGCTGTTGGACTCATGGTTTCCTTCTCTCCCTTCTTACCCTTTGCTGCTGCTGTCTGGGTGTCTTCCTTGGTGCCCTGTTTGGCTGCAGACCATCAGCAATGTGCTGCTCCAGTATGCTGAGATCATCTCCAAGGACTTTGCCTCCTACTGCTCCAAGGAGAAGGAGAAAGTGGTGATGTATCTCCCTTTTGCTGTCCCCACATGTCACCTCAGCCCCAGGGTGGGTCGGTCCCTTCCTGATGGCAGTTCTTGACAGACTGCCAGGGTGGCTTCCATGCCATCCCTGTCCTCACGTCTCCCAGTGCAAGGTGGGAGGGTCCTGGGGCTGTGGGCAGCTGTCCCAGCCTTATTTATTGGTGCTGATCTCCCTCTCCATCCCACCCCTCCAGCCCTGCATCCTGATGAACAACATCCAGCAGCTCCGTGTCCAGCTTGAGAAGATGTTTGAAGCCATGGGGGGGAAGGATGTGAGTATGGGGAGGGAGGCCACAGGAGGGAGCCCCGTGGGGGTTGGATCATTCCCTTTCCCCCTGAGGTAGCCCCGTGTCAGTTCCCCAGTGCTGGGAGCAGACCCCTTCCTCACTCTTGTGTGGGGTCACCCTGTCCCACCCCATGGCACCCTGCTCTCTCACCATATCAGACTGGGAAGGGCTTCACCCTGCCCAGGGATGCATTTGGGATGCAGAAACTTCCCTGAGGGCTGATTCAGGAGGCCTGTCAGCTTCAACAACCTGTTGCTCCTGCAGCTGGACACAGAAGCCAGTGATATCCTTAAGGAACTGCAGGTGAAACTTAACAACGTCCTGGATGATCTGAGCCGAGTCTTTGCCACCAGGTACAGCTGGGTGAGAGGGCAGGGGCAGTGGGCAAAGGAGAGCTCTGGGGGTCCAGAAGCTGTGTCCAGGGGCTCTGGGGGGGATATGCTGAGCTGCCTGCGTGTTGTGGTCCCCAGTTTCCAGCCACACATCGAGGAGTGTGTGAAACAGATGGGTGACATCCTGAGCCAGGTGAAGGGCACCGGCAACGTCCCCGCCAGCACCTGCAGCAGCGTCGCGCAGGACGCCGACAACGTCCTGCAGCCCATCATGGACCTGCTGGACAGCAAGTGAGTGTGGGGGCAGCTGGAACCCCCACCCTGCCCCTCCTGGCCTAGTCAGGCAGTGTGGGGGACCTGCAGAGTCAGGGTGACACGGGAGGGGTGACACATGGGATGTCCTCCTGCAGCCTGACGCTCTTTGCCAAGATCTGTGAGAAGACGGTGCTGAAGCGGGTGCTGAAGGAGCTCTGGAAGCTGGTGATGAACACCATGGAGAAGACCATCGTCCTGCCCCCGCTCACAGACCAGACGGTGAGTGATGGGCAGAGGGACCAGGGACCCTGAGACACAGGTGACTGACTGGGGCCACTGTGGGACATGGCTGGCCAGGTGCCCTCATGGCATGCGAGAGGGTGGGGACTTCACTGACGTCTCCAAACCCGTGTCCAGCTCCTGGCCAGGGAAAGGATGGAAGAGAGATAGGTCATCCTTGCTCCAGAACCTTCTTGGTTGGCTTTGGCAAAGGACCTTCCTGCCACCTCCATTGTGGCATCAAGAGGGGACACTGGCCCTTTCTTATCCATCCTTCTCTCAGAGCTGGGACAGCATCCCATGCCACACTGATCTACACTGGCTGTGGGCATGCTCCCTGTGCCAGGAGGTGAATCCAGGGGCTCCTGGATTGTGGGGACATGCTGTCTGTTTGCCTTGTTGAGGGGCTGGGAGTTTCATGAGGATGGGGGGACATATTTCCCAGCAGGGCTGAGCTGTTCCTTGCTCCTGGGGGGTTTAGGAAAGCAGAGCAGGAGTGATCCCTTTCTGAGGCCATATCACATTGCTGTTTGTCTGCCCCCCCTGCACCTCAGGTGGTTCCTTTGAAGTCAGACAGGAAAGGGTGACACTGAGTGCTCTCAACCAGCGACACACCTGTCACTCTTTGGTGGCTTTTGTCACCGTTACAAAGCTGGGCTCAAGCTCCTCCTTGGAGTTCCTGGAGCTGTCAGTGTTTTTGTCACCTTTCTGGGACTGTGGAGCTCCTGTGCTGTGTGTGTGAGGGACAGCACAGTGGTGACATGTCAGCCCTCAGTGGTGCCACCTCACTGTCACTGTGTCACAGCCCTGAGCCTGGCTCAGGTCAGCCCCATGTCACTTCTGACTGGGCTCACACACCCTTGGCCAAAGGTGGCCAAATTTTATAGGGATGCTGGTGCCACTGAGTCCCAGTCCCCATCCCAGTCCCCATCCCAGTCTCTTTCCAGCCAGGCTGTGGCGACAGTGGGGTCTGTGCTGGGGCAGAGGAGAGGGCATGGACATGTGGCTCTGTTGGGTGATTTTCCTGAGGGCAGAGAGTCCCTGGAGAAAGCTGTGCTGGGACTGGTCCCTCAGGCAGGGGACATCCTGCCCAGGTGTCCCTGGGTGCCAGCCCAGAGGGTGGCTGGACAGGTTGGTGGTTTGGGGGTCCATGTCAGAGCCAAGTGTTGACTGGGGTCCCTGGAACTGAGTCCTCGGGGGGCTGTGCAGGCCTGGCAGGGCAGTGACCCTCAGTGCTGTGGCCGGGGGACAGCCGTGGCCCTGCTGGGGGCGGGGGGCAGCCAGGGCTGGCGCTGGGGAGGATGGAGGAGGCGGGGGCCGGCACTCACATCACGGTTGTTCTCTCCAATTGCTCCTCTCGCCTCTCAATGGCAGATGATTGTAAGTACGGCAGCCCCCTGTCTGTCTGTCTGTCTGTCCGCTCTGTGTCGGTCCTGGCCTCGCCGGTTCTTGTCTTGTGTGGCTGCCCGTGCCCTGCCCACACCCTCCTTCGGCTCCTGACCTGGTCCAGCTCCTGGTCCCCGCCCCTGCCTGGCACTGGCTCCTGGCCGGCACGTGCCAGCCCCTCCGGGATGTGGTGGGTGGAGAGGCCTTGGACAGATTGGCAGTGCCGGGTTGTGGGGAGGGACAAGGGGGAGTGATGGGGTGGGAGGGGACGGTGATGGCAGTGCCATGTCATCGGGGACTGCCAGACCTGGGCTCCGTGCTGAGGGGAGGAATACCACGGGAGCCACGAGCAGGGAGCGTGTGTGCCTGCAATCAGGGCTGCTCATCCTTTCCCTCGTGCCTCAGTTTCCCCTCGAGGCCCTGGCTGGGGTCTGGCTGTGATGGGGGTGAGGGCAGAGGTTTTCCCTGCCAGGAGGAGGAGGAGTCTCTCGGGGGACGCGGCGGTCCCTGGCCCGGGAGCTCGGTGTTGGGGCAGGCTGCTGGCACAAGTCGTGAGGCTCCTTCCCTGGTCGGGATGTGACCCTGGGAACCCGGACTGCTGGTTCCCCTCTCGGCGTTGCTGCTGGGTCCTTGCATGGCTTTGACTGAGCAGTTTCCTTCTGTCCTCTTCTGAGCAGTCTGTGGCTGTGGGTTTATGCCCCTGGGGGCAAGGGAAGGGCAATTCCCCTGCCTCCCCCCCTCCCCCCTTTTCCCAGTCCTGTCCCCACCCCTGTTGTGACCCAGGACCTGTGCAGGAAGAGCAGTGGGAGCCAGCTGCTGGGTGCTGGTGCCAATCCCTGCAGGGACAAACACCCCTCTGCTCTCCCCCAACACTTTTTGTGTCCAACAGCAGCATTTGGGGAAGCCTTGGGGGCAGCCTGGGGCTGAGTGTCCCCTCAGATCTCATGGGAACCTTATGAGGACCTCATGGGGACCTCGTGGGAGCCCCATGTCCCAGCTTTGCTGAGGCTCTGGGGGACAGAGCAGTGTCAGCTCTGTGTGGGACAGCAAGTGAGTGTCCTCTTGTTCACCCATCACCCTGTGCCAGGGCCAGAACCCCTCCTGGCAGCCCTGTTTGGCTGTACCTGTGCTGCTTGTTCCTTCTGAGGCTTCCCAGCCAGCTGACCCCATGCTCCCCTTTCCTGACTCCAGCAGTCCGTGCTGAGAGCCGAGTTCATCCCCACGTGGCACTGTGGCTCATCTCACACAGTTCCTCTTGCCTGGGCCAGTGTGGAGCTGGCACTGGGCCCAGCTCCACAAACCAGAGCTCTGCGTGCCAAAGCCAAATCCCAGCTACTCCCTCCCTGCTCCCTCCCCAGTGCTGGGAGCACCTGCCAGAGCTGAAGCAGGATGTGTGGGGGCACCAGAGCCTGCCCACACACAGCTGGATCCTGTATTCCAGCCAGGATCATCCCTCACGGATTCAGCATCTCTGTATCCCAGCAAGGATCATCCTCATAGATGCAGCATCCCTGCATCCCAGCAGTGTCCCAGTGTGAGGACAAGTTCTCCAGCAGTGCAACATCCTGCTCTCCAGTGGTGATCCAGCACCCTGATGACACCAGGCCCTCACTGAGTATCCCGGTGGGGACCAGTCCCCCACTGGCTGTCCGTCAGGAGCTCGTGATGTCTCTGCCACCTGTGCCCCTGTGTCCTGTCCCACGCTGTCCCCCCACCCCACACTCAACCTCTGACATTGCTTCTACAGGGCACGCTCTTGAGAAAACATGGCAAGGGGACAGAGAAGGTAAATAGCTGTGGGCTCCGTGTGTGTCACCACCCCGGGGCCACACTCGTGGCCTCACACCTGCCTGCTGTGCAGGTCCAGGCTTGTCCGTGCTTCCTCTGTCGTGCTGTCTGGATGTGCTGTTGCCTGCGTGGTGTTGTGGTGAGGTGTGCTGTGCTGTGTGCTGGGGACAGCCCCAGTTCTGTGTGTCCCCGGGGTAGGGAGTGGGGGCTCTGTGGTGTTCAGTCCCCGTGGGGCATCCTCGTGGGGAGCACTGCCCCACAGCCCTCAGCACCAGCTGCCTGGTGGGACAGCAAGGGGGTGAGACCCTGTGCATGGGAGACCCTCCACACACCCCCATCCCACTGTGAGGGGCTCAGGAAGAGGGGACCCCCCATGCTGGGCCTTGCTGGGCACAGTGAGGGCCCCGGGGCTGCTGGGATCCCCTGGATCTCTGAGCCTGCTCTCCCTTCCTTGCTGAGCCCCAGCCCTGCTCCAAGGGCTTTCTCCAGCACATGGGCTCTTCCCCTGTCTAGGGGCTCCTCACCACAGGGTGGGGGCCCAGCAGTGACCCCAGCCTGCTCCCCAGATCCTGGTTCTTGGGAAGAGCCATCCATCTGGGCAATGCCTGCAGCTCCCCCTCCTCTCCTGGGGGACACTGGCTCCTGCCCAGTCTGTTGAGTGTGCTGGGTGAGCTGATTCCCTCTGATCTCCCAGCCCCAAATGGGGTGGGGAGCAAACCTGCCCGTCTTCAGGAGAGACCTGGCACACTCATCTGAGCTCTACCAGCGTGGGCAGGGGCTGAGCCTTTGCAGCTGTGAACTGGTGCCCAACCAGTGGCACCAGCAGAGAGTTGGGCAGAGCCAGACGAGGCTACAGGGCCAGAGCCCTCCTGGCCAGGGGATGGGGGGGACCTGGAGCCGCGGCCAAATGCTGCTGGGGCCACCAGTAACTGTCCCTTGCTGTTCTCTTCCAGAGCAGGGTGAAGCTGCCCAGTCACACTGAAGTAAGGACATGGCTCTTCTGCTCCCCACTTGGCACTGCTCTCTCCCCTTCCCTCCTCCCTGTCCCTTGTCCCTTGTGCTCTGGGTTGGGGACTCTCAGCTCAGTACAGTGTCCTGTTGTGCTCTGTTTTGGGGACACCAGTGTCCCCTGCTCCCAGCCTGTCCACTGATTGAGGGAGATGGGAACAGTGAGGGTGGAATTAATGGGACAGAACTGGGTGGGCAGAGGGGTGGGCACAAAGGATTAATGGGGGCATACCATATGTGGGCATGGAAGGGGCAGACCTCTGTAGAAGATACTGGTTAATGGGAGACATGCTGAGGTTCCTGTGTTGGGAGGGACTGGAACTACTGGTGCTGGGAGAGGGAAGGTAGTGGAGGTCTCTGGGCCCCAGTTTATCCAGTTGTATTTGCACACTGGAGGAGCTGAGGAGGAGAGCTTGTGCTCAGCCCAGTCAGAGGTGCCAGCCCAGGGCAGCGAGCAGGATCTGCCCATCCAGGGGGCTGCTGTGCCTGTGGGCCCCACGGAATGGCCCCATGGCCCCTGCCATGGTGGGGGCACAGGTCAGGCAGAGGTCTCCCACCTGGGGGAAGGGGCTGGGCAGGGCTCCGTGTGGCCAGGGGCTGTTTGGTGGCTGTGGGGTCCAGGCCACGTCCTCCCGTGCCCGCTGTCCCTCGCTCTCGCGCTCTGCTCCCACCGTGTCTGGTGCCCGAGTGGTCCGTGCCCTGCTGTGCCAGGCCCTGCTGGATGCAGGAGCAGGTGCTTGGAGCACAGGAAGCAGGATGGGACTCTTGGGCCGAGCTGCTTGTGCTGAGCATAGCCAAGGGTGATGCCAGGGTGGCGTCCTGCCCTGGGGTCCCCAAGCTTGCTCAGCTGTGCTGAGAACTTGGGGCTGCCAGCCTGGTACCTGTGTCGCCTTCCTGGCTGCTGTCCCCTGGAGGAGCCCCTGGATCTGCAGGAAGCTTCTGGCATGATGTGCCCAGCCTGGCCATGCCACCCCCAGCCCGGCTGCTCACCGGGGCTGTCCCTGTTTCTTTGCTCTCTGCAGGGCACACAGATGATTTTCAACGCGGCCAAGGAGCTGGGGCAGCTTTCCAAGCTGAAGGTGAGGCCTGGGGGGCTGGGGTGCTCTCTGTTCCAGGGTGAGTGCCAGTACCACTGCTGCCAGGACCCCAGCACTGCCCCCTTGCTGGCTGGGCTGGGGTCAGCGGGGTCCTGGTGCTGTGCTGAGAGCAGGATCTGTGTCCCCCAGGACCACATGGTGCGTGAGGAAGCCAAGAGCCTGACCCCGAAGCAGTGTGCCGTGGTGGAGCTGGCACTGGACACCATCAAGGTGAGGGCACTCTGGGGCATTTGGGGTGCCCACGAGGCTCTGACCCCGAGGCCCAGGCACAGGGACAACCAGGGGGACCCTCACAGAACTGCTGAGCATCCTGAGGCCTTTCCCCCTCCAGCAATACTTCCATGCTGGCGGCGTGGGGCTGAAGAAAACGTTCCTGGAGAAGAGCCCTGACCTGCAGTCGCTGCGCTACGCCCTGTCCCTCTACACCCAGGCCACAGACCTGCTCATCAAAACCTTCGTGCAGACCCAGTCGTCCCAGGGTAGGACACGCTGCCCTCGTCCTCCCCAGGCTGCCCCGTGGCCAGGACCCACCTTGGCTCTGTCCCAGTGGGCTGGGGGTCCCAGCCAGGCTCATGGGGGGGAAGAGAAGGGTGGGGAAGGAAAGGGCTTTTTCCTCCCATGCCTTGCAGGTGAAGAGGGGCCGTGGTGCCCAACAGCAGCCTGGCACTCCCCAGTTCCCCGCCAGCAAGAGCAGTGGGTCCCCAGTGCCAGGGCATTGGTGGACTGGCATGGAAATGGGGCCTGTGGGTGGGGGGAAGGTCACCCTCTGGCCAGGTGTCACAGTGTTTGTCCCCTCTGGATGGCCCCAGGCACCCAGCACTGACAAGGGTGCATGGGACCTGGATGCTGTGCCAGGGCCTCTCCTGGGTGTGCTGGGTGCCCAAGCCCCTGATCTGGGCTCTGGTGTGCTGGGGTGCAGTGCAGGATGCTGGGCACCTTCCAGGGCAGGATCAGCCCTCAGCTCTAAATGCTGCCCTTTATTCTGTCCCTTGGCTGCTGGAGGAGGGCCCTGAGCTGCTCGGTGGTGGTCACGGGCCACCGCAGGGTGCCCCAGCCAGGCTTGTCTGCGTCCTCGGGGAGTGGGACGTGCGTTTGCTGTCCGTGAGTCTCCTTCAAGGGACGTCTGTCCTGTCTGTGCCTCCTGTGCCAGCCTTGTCGGGGGCGTGGGGTTGGGTCTGGTGGGTGCCAGCACCCCTGGGTGTACCCTGTCCCCAGGAGCCCACACTCGGAGCTGGGGGTGCCTGGCACTCCTGTGTCGCTGCAGTGTTGTCCGGGTGCTTGGCCGTCAGTCTGTCTGCGAGATCTGATCTCTCTTTCTCTTTGTTTCCCCCCCACCCCCACTGTTCCTGTTCCCCACATATATCATCTCCTTCGTCCTCTCTTCCTCATCTCCTCTCTTCCTCATCTCTTTTCTCCTCCCTTCTTTTGCATCTCCTCCCTCCTCTCTTCGTTGTCATCTCCTTCCTCCTCTCTTTGTGTACTCTGTGCCGTCTCTGTCTCTTTCTCTTTCCTTCCCACTAGTTCATGGTGGGAAAGGGATTAGGTTTACCCTTAGTGAAGAGGTTTATCCTGAGAAGGGTACGTGTGCTACTCGCCCGCCCCTGCCCCTGCCTGCCGCCGGCCTGGGCTAGTAACAGTCCCAGCACTGCGGGCTGGGCTGGCCTGGGGACCCCCAGAATGGGCAAACTGCCACTCCCAGGGCTGCTTTGGGGGGAGTTTGGAGGAACTGTGCTCAGCCATATTGACCACCCCCAGAGCGGGTCGGGGTCTGTCCCTGTGGGAATAGAGGTGTCTGCCCACACGCTCTGGGCACCCCACATTGTCCCCAGCACTGCTGCCTGGTGCTGCGCCCACCGTGACCTCCCCCTGGGACATGTGGCCCTAGGGGAGGCCATGCCACGTCCTGTGCCCTTCCTGCCCACCCTGCTGCCCTAAGGACCATTACTAGCCCTGCTCCGGCGCGCCCCGTCTGCCTGTCCTGGGGCGCAGGGAATGAGCCCCCCGCGGGCCCTGCTTGGCCTCCATCACACCCTGCTGGGGGCCGGGGCCGCACCCCCGCTTGGCCTTCCATGCCCAGCCCCGCTCCCCACCCGCCATTGCCTCCATCCCGGCTCAGCATGCGGGGGCGGGGCCGGGGGATGGAGGGGAATGTGCCACCGCCAGCCCTGGCACGGCCTGGCACCCTCAGTGACACGTGGGGACATGTCCTCCTTCCACTGCTCTGCCCACCCTGAGAGCTGCCCACTGAGCCCTGTTGGATCTCTGTCGCCCCGTCAGACCCACAGAGCCTGTCCCTCTGCTTGCACCCACGTCCTTCACCCACGGGTGCATGCACAGCTCTGGGGTGGTGTGGGGTTGGTCCCCAGGCTCGGGGACCCCTGGGCTTGGTTGGTCCCTGGGATGGAGGGGTACGAGGGGGCGGGTCAGCCTCGACACACTGGTGGGGCTGTGGCTGCCCTGGCTGGGTGCCTCCTGTCCAGGGCTGTGCCCATGACACTGTCACCCTCTGTGGCCAGAGCACGGGGAGCTGGGCCACTGTCCTCTGCCCCATCCCGGACAGGCCCCTCAGCCCTGCCTGAGCAAGGGGGGGTTCACAGGGGTGGGGTGGCAGAGGCAGCGTGCTGCTTGGCGTATCCTGCCATGTCCATCACAGCTGCTGCACCCACAGTGCTGTGCCCACAACCCTTTGGGACACACCCTAATGCCCACCCCTTTCCACCCCACGGTGGGTGACCTGCCTCCTCAGAGGGGTTAGTGTTGGGCAGGGCATGTCAGGAGCATTGGGAAAACAGGCACTTCCATCTCCTCCCTCTGTCTGTCACAGGCTCTGGCGTGGATGACCCAGTTGGGGAGGTGTCCATCCACGTGGAGCTCCTGACCCACCCCAGCAGTGGCGAGCACAAAGTCACCGTCAAAGGTGGGTCCTGCTGGCCAGGTGCCGGGGTCTGGCAGGTGACAGTGCTCCGTGAGCCTCACCTGTTCCCTCCTTGCAGTGGTGGCTGCCAATGACCTCAAGTGGCAGACCTCGGGCATCTTCCGGCCCTTCATCGAGGTCAACATCATCGGGCCCCACCTCAGTGACAAGAAGAGGAAATTCGCCACCAAATCCAAGAACAACAGCTGGGCCCCCAAGTACAATGAGAGCTTCCAGTTGTGAGTGGCACCACGGGCTGGGGATGTGGGGACAGGCTGGGGGAAGTGACCCCAGCATGCGGGGCCCTCCTGGGGTCTGCCAGGGAGTTTATTCATCCCCGATGGGATGCTTTAGGTATTTTCTCATTGGTAAAAGCAGGGAGAGGGGAGCAGGAGTGCAAAGGAAAAGGCTTTTCTAGAGGTGGGGACAGCAGCCACGTA
>JAYDZK010000114.1:4257999-4270681 GCA_034509185.1 Euphonia xanthogaster | reverse complement strand
AATCCCTCCCTGGGCCTGCTGCCCCCAGGACAGGGTGGCCCTTTGGGCTGCCAGGACACAGCAGTGACTCAGATCCAGCTTGGCACTGACCAGGATCCCCAGGGCCCCTCCCATGGCGCTGCTCTCCAGCCTCTCATTCCCAGTCTGTTCCAAGGGCAGGAACCAGCAGTGGCCATCGTTAAACATCACACGATCGGGGATTACTTACTGCCTTTTTTTTTTTTCCAAGTCGGGGCTCACTCACTCGTTTCAAACTCCCTCGTTTGAAAAGCAGCAGGAGATTGAGGGAGGATGTGAGACTTGTCAGGGATGCGAGGGAAGCCCACACCCCCACACCGGGCTGCAAATTGTCCAGACTCGAGTGTAGAAACCGGGAACAATTTCCAAGACCCAGGTGCGCCTGTAGGTGCTGGGTTACATTTACTTTGTCTAAAAAGGTTTAAGATCCGTGCGGGTGGAGGTGGTGTCTTTAATGTGATCGATGCTGAGCTTTGCCCTGAAGGCATTCCGGCTCCCCAGGGACCGGGTGTGGTAGTTTATGTTGTCTCCTCTGGGCTCACAGGTAGGAAACATCTCGCTCTGCCATTGCTGTTATTTCCTACAATCTTGCACAAAAGAGATGGAAAACTTCCAATTCCCACTATTGATCAAACCCACACTATTTTCCATAAATGCACTTCCCTGCTTTTTTGTAATAAAAACACCCCAAACCTCAGATCCAGCTCAATGTATACTGTTGTAACCAAAAACTTGTACTGATGTGGAGCTCTGGAGTGCAAAAGGGCAACTGAAGCCCGGTGAAACCTTCAGTGGTGTTTTTTAAGAATGAACTGGCAGAGCTGGGAGCAAGTGGACCTGTGGGTTTTGATGTGGAAGTGTCACAGCTAGTCTGTGGGAGGATCCCTGCATGTCCTCTGGACCTCGAGCTGAGGGTATCAGGAGGTAGAAAATCAGTTTTCACTGGCAGCTGGCACTGGTTTGTGGAAGGGAAACATTTACTCTCTCCTAGGTCTGCGTGAAATGTTTGGGTAGAAATGAACTCTTGAGCTGAAGGGAAAATATTCCAGTGTTCCTCTGGGAACACTGCCAAGGTGAGGTATTCGCAGGTAGAACCACCAGCTGAAAGTGGATTCAGCTGCCAGAGACTCTGTGTTGCCCCAGGATGAGCAGATAATCCCAAAAATCACCAAAATCAGTTGTCAGACATGGAAGGAAGCAGCAGGATATCCAGACAGAAAAACTCTTGATTTCACTCTGCAGGTACCCCTGGTTTGAAGATTCCTACTCTGCACTCCCAGAGCCAACTGAGGAGCTTACTCCAGAGCAGGACTGGCCACAGAATTCCCAACCCAGGAGCCCCAGCAGAGGCTCCTCCAGGAGCAGTGACCAACAGGGACTGCGCAGTCTCCCAGTGCTGAGGTGGCTGCAGTGAATGAAAAAACCCTGTCCCACCTCCACTTGCACATTCCAGGAGGGAAGTGAAGTGGGGGCACCACCACAAGGGCAAGCACTTGGAAGAGGCAGGCAGGAATGCAAAGCCTCCCCTTTCTTAGGGGCTGTTTCAAAGTTACATCATCAACCCACAGCTGTAAATCCAAAGCCACCTCTGTGCCCTCTCCAGGTTTGGAAGGGGAAGCTTGTTCCCCCTCTGTCAGGTCACTGTTTTTATTTTGTTCCAAACATATGTGGCATTCATAGCTCATTATGAAAAATATTAACTGTTAGAAGAGAGGCAATGCTAGGATATTAAAAATTACAAAGATCACCCATGCCACTTGAACAGTAATTATTTGAATTTTAACAAGAGACTTGCCCACAAATGCAGAAGGTATTTTCAAGAGTGTGTTTCTTGCTCTTGTAGAAAAAGAAATATAGCAATTAAATCAGTTATACACTAATTCTAGGGTTAATTAGCAATAAATCCATCACTGGAAATGCTGCACAAAGAACAAGGAGCTAAACAATCCCCAAACAAATCCAAGGTCTGTACGCTCCTTGCAGAGCTGCCTGTGCACACAGCTGGGATTTTAAATATGTTTCTCCTTTCAGTATCTCATCTCACTTGCTGGGCACACCTCTGCCACTGGGGCTGTGTAAAGGTGACTGTCACCACTGACTGGCAGCTTGGGGACCCTAGGGTTCTCAGGGGGATGGACACCACAGATCCCCAGCTTCAGGCTTCCCAAAGATCTCCAAGCCATGGGAACAAGGCAAAACCAGGGAATTTCTGAAGCAGCAGCTTACACCCATCCTGCCCAGGTGTGTCACACAGGTGAAGTAAGAGCAGGGACTGAGCTGTCCAGACCTGAGGTCACAATCCTGCTGCTGTGCGAGGGCAGGCTGACAGAACAGCCACTTCCCAGAATATCCACTTTCCAGGCATAATTTGGCTGGAAATGGATCAGTATCAGCACCCCTACGTAAGGCAGAGGGCTGCTGCTGTCAAACCTGCACTCTCAGTAGCCTGAGGTGAAGGTGAGGCTCTGGCCTCCTGCAGGTCAGTCAGCAGCACTGCTGGAGCAGGGATGGGACAGCCTGAGGAATCAGCCGTTATCCCCTTATTATTCCATATCCAGGGAAACTGCCCCAAGGCTGCCAGAGCTCCAGGAGCTCTCAGGGGTGCTCAGGGTGGGGGTGTTGGGGTGGCTGTGCAGGGCCAGGGGCTGCCCTGATGATCCCTGAGAGTCCCTTCCCACTCAGGATATTCCAGGATTCTGTGACTGTATCTTAGAGAACACAGCAGAGCAGCAAAGGCAGTTTTTACATGTGAAAATGATATTCTTTGCCCCCAATTAATTAACAATGATGATACTGAAGAAACACTAAGAAATTTTACTGTTAATTAAGTAATCCAAGTGTCCTGCATAGTGCCACTGTTTGGGCAGGTTTTCCACCAGTTTTCCATAGAAACATCCCTGAGGGTGACACAGCCCTGACAGTGACACATGGGCAGCACAGCTACAACTGGGATTTTCCCCTAAAGAGATTCAAACCTTACATTACAGCCAAACATTCTAGTAAGATGAAATTGGGCATTAAGCAGAGAGAAAACAGTGACCCTGTTCTCACACAGAGGAAGTTTGTTTGTAAATTCTGGTCTTTGTGAAAAGGGATGAACTTTTTCCCCCCTGAGTCTGAGTCATCTGTGGCTGAATGGCAGAGACCAGAGCAAAATAATCCTCGTTCTTCCTTTTTCTAACAGCTAAAAACTCTCATCTAAAGGCTTGTGTTTGGGGGTTGTTTCACCACCAATTTAAGTTCATAAATAAATAGATCTATGAATTGATAATATAGATTCTTTTTCTACTTAAACCCCAAATTAAGAACTGAGCAGCTCTCTGAACACCTGGTTTTCATCCTGGTACAAAGAAGGCAGCCAGGATTTGGGGCTTGCCTTCCTCAAGCCTCTAGATTAAGCCAGAAAAGTTTAAAAAAAAAGACCATTTAAGGTGTCCATGAACTGATGTTTAAATCCCCAAATCCTTTCTTTAATCCAAATTTGAGGAATCTGCTACCATGAAACTCTGCAATATTGGCTATGAAATGTTAACTGCATCCATGAGGCCACAGTGATCCAGAAATGATGAGCCTAAAATCAACACATCCCTAAGAGTAGCTCAAGAGCTGTAATTGATATAAATAAATCATCAAGCCCAGTATCCTAGCAGCCAGTGCTTGATTCCTGAAGAACCTGCATAGGAAAAGAGGCAAACATGTGGCAGACCTGCCTTAGGACACACAGTCCAAGAATCTGAACACATAACACAGTGCCCAGAGCAGCTGTGGCTGCCCCTGGATCCCTGGAAGTGTCCAAGGCCAGGCTGGATAAGGCTTGGAGCAGCCTGGGATAGTGCCAGGTGTCCCAACCCAAACCAGTCTGTGATTCCATGATTCTACAACCCAACACCAAACCAGGAGTCTGGTCTTAAGAATGTGGACTAAGAAGGTAAGACACACACAAAATCCTAAAAACCCAAGCCCCCCAGATCATTCACTTGGTTTATTTTGTACACCAGGTTTATAACCTACTCCCATCAAGGCAAGATGTGCTGGGAAAGTGCTCAGAGGAAGTAGTCAATGAGGGTGGATTTGCTCACAGCTGCTCATGGAGAGACAGACAGACACACAGACAGACCACAGTTTGTTGCAGAATCTGTACTGATTTCAGGGTCACCCCAGCAGGGTCTCAGGGATGGATGGCTCCAGACACTCTCCAGCAATAGAATCCTACAACAAACACAGAGCAGTGGTTAAGCAGAGCTTCCTGCACAGAGCCACAGCAGTGAAACAGGGGTCTCCTCGAGCCAGGTCTCATAAGCTCTTGGAGATCTATTTCTCACCCAAGATAGCTGAGCTACCTTAGAAGGCATAAAATCAACAGGATGGCTTCTGTGGTAGTGTTGGAAACAGAAAAGTTTTAATAAAAGGCAAAATAACAAAACTCTTTACAGAGAAAAACCGAGCTAAGTGCAAGAGGTTCTTGCTCCTGGTAAAACACCCCACAAAAGCCATTAGCTTCTTTGTTCTCTTCTTTTACCAGTTAATTGCTCAGGCTGGACTTTTTGGCTTTTGTGCAATTAGCTATCCTTAAGTTTATGGCGAAATCTCCTAAGTCCTACGAGGTGTCTTTTCTCTTAATTGAAGAGAGAAACTTCTAGACTCTTTTCCTTTTTAAGGAGACAAAACATAGTTTTGTCACTCTATCAACAAAGGGCACATTTCTATACAGCAGCCAATGGGAGAGATTTCAGGATCCTCCAGGATCCAGGCAGGAAGTTCCAGGTACAGGAGCTGATCCAGGTGTAGGTGGGCAGGCCTGGAGTCCCTTTGGAAGGGAGCACAGGCCACCACAGACACATCCCCTTTCTCTGCTCCTCTTCTCAGACACAAAATTCTTACTCCAAAATGGGAAACACAGGCTGCTGGCTCAGGAATAGAGCTGTGTTCCTACTACTGACAATTTTTAAGGAAGGAAAACCCTTAGAAGGTAATTGAATTGCCTCTACATAACTTGAGAGCTTTTCCACTTGAAAACTTTTCTCCATCCAGGTTGAACAGGGCTTGGAGCAGCCTGGGACAGTGGAAGGTGTCTCTGCCCATGGCAGGGGTGGGACTGAATGGGCTCTGAGAACCCTTCCCACCCAAACCATTGGGTGACTTTATGGTTCTATGACATGACTGTAAACATCACCATGACCCAAAATGCCTCCAGTTCAGCTGACTTCCAAGACAAGTTTCATTCCTCTCTTGGTTACAGAAGGATCTGTGCAACACAAAGTTTGCAAACACTAAATTGTTTAAACTGCAACAACTATTGCTGAAAAAGGACTTAAAAAGTATTTTGTGTGCTTTCCAAACTGACTGACTTCCCTACAAAATACTGTGCAGCTGGAACACAAATAGCTGACTTTCATTACCAACATTTAGATGTAACTGTTATTCTGACCAGAAGAAACAAACCCTGTAGACAGTTTCCTCTGGACTCAGAGTTTCTCCATTAGCATCCTTTAATGAATGGAAAAATCTTCCTGACTCCCTTCTATCTGCAGCAAGGAATAAAGAAATCCAAAGCCTGCCTACTAGAAAGAATATGCAGTTAGAGCCCCTACAGAAGGATTGTCTAATTGCTGCTCCAGCTTTAGGAATGGTCAGACTTTCAGAATATTCAGAACAGCACTTCTGATATGCATTTAAAGAAGGAAAAGAACCAAAACCTTGAGAAAGCTAATCTTCCGAGGAATTTGTGGAATACAATAACCAGCTCTGAAAATTCAATTTACTTTTAATATCAGTTACAAGGAGCAGAGAGGACTCTGAATTTGCCTAGTCACAAAACTAGCCCTGAGCTTGTAGCGCTTCTGCTCAGGAACAGAAATAAACAGATAAGTCAAAAGTTCCAAATCAGTTTGATTTGACCTCTTAAGAACTGCATTATGTTGTGGAAAACCTGCTACTTGCAAAATAATCACTTGAAAAACATATTCTAATGAATATTTCATCCTTCTGGTGCTCTGTGAAGCTTCATTTAAAAAAAACAGAAAAAAAAATGACTGTGCCCCAGGCAAAGAGAAAATATCCACTGTCACACCAACACGGGGTTATTGTGTTCAAGTGTTCCAGGCTAGCTTGTCCTGGACAGGGCTTGGAGCAACCTGGGATAGCGGAAGGTGTCCCTGCCCGTGGCAGGGGCTGAGCAGGGTGAGCTTTAAGGTCCTTTCAACCCAAACCCATCTGGGATTCTGTGATCTTATCATTCTATTGATTAAGCCAAGAGATGCACAAACAAAACTCACCATTAGAGGGAAGCTCAGTCTTCAGTTTTGAACTTGCCGCCGATATAGGGAACGTACTGCAAGACCAGCTTCCAGTCTGTGGCCCAGATCACACCAACGCCAGCCACACCACCCCATGTCACCAGGGTGGGGGTCCTAAAGGAGAGACACACCCAGAGAAACAACAAATTACCACTATGAAAGACCTGGCAGATGCTTGTGGCTGAGGTACCAGAGAAAGGCACTTCAATGAGGAAAAGAGCTTAGAATTCCAGAATATCCTCAGTGGGAAGGGACCCTCAGGGATCATCAGCCCAGCCCCTGTCCCTGCACAGCCACCCCAACACCCCCACCCCGAGCAGCCCTGGCAGCGCTGTCCAAACACTCCTGCAGCTCTGGCAGCCTCGGGGCCGGGACCATTCCCTGGGGAGCCCGGGCAGTGCCCAGCACCCTCGGGGCCAAGAACCTTGCCCTGAGCTCCATACCAAGCCCTGGCCCAGCTCCAGCCCTTCCTGGCCTCCTGTCCCTGTCCCAGAGAATTTGTCCTGATTTGCTTAGGGGGTGATGCTCAGCACAGGCAGGACATGGTGGGCACAGTCCCAGCCCCCCAGGCCAGGGCTGACCTGTTCCCCCCTGGGGGCTGGGGGCTGCCTGCTGCTGTCCCTGCCCCGCTCAGCTCTGGGTTCCTTGCAGATGGACTCCATAACTCTCCAGACCTGTGGAGTTCCCCGGGTGCCATGAGCCAGTCGAGTTACGGTGCCATGCTGGGCAGCTCCTCGTCCCCGCTCCCGCAGTCCAGCGGCTTCAACAGTTTACACCAGCACGAGCGCATGGTAACGCGTCCCCCTGGCCCTGGCACCTCCCTGGCACCTTCTCCCCTGGCTGTGGGCCCAGGCCCCAGCTGCTGAGCCCCACAGCTTTTGCAGAGCCCCTCTCACCCCGCTCCCCCTCCCTGCCAGAACTACCAGCTGCATTCAGGAGAGGTGAACGGCGGGCTGCCCTCCGTGTCCGGCTTCTCCTCGGCCCCCACGGCGTACGGAGTGTCCAGTCACACCCCCCCGATCAGCGGCACGGACACCATCATGGGTATGGCCAGTCACACCGTGACCCCTCGCCCCAGAGCCGGGCACAGCCTCCCCTGGAAAACCAGGGCCTGTGCAGACCTGAGGCATCCAACGCACCCAGGCACCTTGGGTCCCTCGTGTGTCACCTGTGCCTGGAGTCCCTGCCCGGGGAAGAGACACAGGGAGGTTCTGGGTGCTGGTTTACACCTTGTGGGGTGGGTCTGGGAGAAGCCCAGCAGCTCTGGTATTATCTCCTGGAGGTGCTGTGGCTTAGATGAGTTGTGGGATGGATTTACAGCTGTGAGAAGCTGCTCCCCTAGATCTGGAATGGGAATGTTTGTGCTGGGTTTGGGTACCACATTAACCCCTGAGTGCTTTAATCTCTGACCCTGCTGAAGCTGTTACTGAAAAGGGCTTGTGCTCCCCAGGAAATGAGGATCCTGACACAGATTTGTAGAAAAAACCTTGTTTTTCTATGGAGAAGGAAGTTTAGGATTCATAGAATGAACGTATCATTAGGGTTGGAAGAGACCTCTGGGCTCATCCAGTGCATTGGTGGTTGCTGGGGTTTGAGATACCCCATGGCAGTGGCTGTGCTGCAGCAGAGATGTCTGATTGCTGATGGTGGCACTACACCTCCAGCCCAGGGCTTGGAGAGATGTCCCTGCAGCCCTTTGATGGCTTCCAAGGGAAGGTGCCCCATGTCCGAGCTGCTCTGAGCTGGACAAACATTTAATTGTCAAGCAAAACACTAAAAGCAGAAAATTTCCACCCCAGAGCAGGTGACCCCAAAGAAGGTCCTGTAGGGTGCTGTGTCCTGCTGGGGTCTGGGGCCTTGGCAGCAGCATCTGTGTCTTTCTTGGCAGGTAACAGAGGCAGCACAGCTGGGAGCTCCGGAGACGCGCTTGGGAAGGCTCTGGCCTCGGTGAGAGTTTGGGATGGTCCTGACCCAATCCCAGTCCTGCTGCTGCAGGGACCCTCTACCCAGCAGGGAGCATGCACACATTCGGTGAACACACCCCAAATCCACAGCAGCCTCTCAGGGAGGGTTTTCCCCTCTCCATGTGCTGTCATCTCAGTCCTGGCACCTTTTGGTGGATGGGGAAACTGAGGCACTGCAGGTTGTGGTGGCCCTGCAGCCCCATCTGCTTCTTTGTGCCCTCCCAGCCTGGTGGCTGCTCTGCCAAGACCACCCTACACAGACCTCGTGGCAGGACTTGCAGGTCCCAGTAGTCTTTGCCTTGTGTGTGCTGGTTCAGACTGGAGGGCACTGGTCTCACTGGGTCACCAGAGAGTTTCCTCTGTCCCATTCAGTGATCTTTGCATGGTGGCAGAGGGGTGCTGACAGTGACCCTGCAACAATTGCTGAGAGCTCCTGCTTCCTCCTGAGAGGGGTCCTGAAGAGCAGAGGCCGCACTCAGGGGTGGTGGCAGTGGGGACAGAGAGAGACCCCGGGGTTGATGGGGGAATTGGGGGGAACTGGGCTTGGTCATTGTGCTGGCTGTGGGTTTGGGAAGGGAGGTCCCAGCAGGTGGTGGGTGCCACTGGGAGGGGACAGCTAGCTTAGGGTGGCACTGCTGACCATCCCCCTTCTGTCCCTGCAGATTTACTCCCCCGACCACTCTAGCAATAACTTCTCCTCCAACCCCTCCACCCCGGTCGGGTCCCCGCAGGGCCTCGCAGGTGAGTGACAATGTCAAGGATAAGGGGGGTGGGGTTTGCTCTGGGGAGCTCCCAGGCAGTGAATTTCCCAGGTCAGACCCAAAACCTCAGTCCAGGGCTGGCAGCAACCCCAGGACCTTCTCCTGCCCTTCCTGACCCTGTCCTTGTGCGTCCCATCTCAGAGAGGCTGAATTTGCCTCCCGTGGGGGAAGTGCAGTGGGACCTGGGAAGCAGCCAGTGGTTCAAACCCATGTTCAGCACCTGCTGAGAGCCCTTTCCTGGTCCCCTCGGGCAGGACAGGTCCCTTGTGCCCAGCAGAGCTGGTGCCCAGGCTCCCTGTGCCCAGGGTGCAGCATAACCTGGCCCTGAGGTCACAGCGAGTCGCTGAGCCCAGGGACATCGGGGACACCTCTCGAGGCCTGAAGGGCTGAGCCAGAGCAGAGCTCGTAGTGCCACGCAGTGCCACAGTGTCCCTGCAGTGCCACACAGCCCTGTGGTAGCCCGTGAGGTGCTGCAGTGGCCCATGTGGTGCCATGGTGATCCATGTAGTGCCACGCAGTGCCACAGTGGCCCGTGCAGTGCCAGGGTAGCCCATGCAGTGCCATGGTAGCCCATGCAGTGCCAGGGTAGCCCATGCAGTGCCCTGTGGTGCCACAGTGGCTGGTGCTGGTCCGGGTGTTGCTGCTGAGGCCCGAGCAGTGCCCAGCAGTGCCTCGGTGGCCGGTGCTCTGCCTCGGTGCCTCGGTGCCTCGGTGGCCGGTGCTCTGCCTCGGTGCCTCGGTGGCTCGGTGGCCGGTGCTCTGCCGCTGTGGCTCGGTGGCCGGCGCGCTGCCTCAGTGGCCGGGCTTCCAGCCCCATCTAGTGGCAGCCGTGGCCGTGGCCGGTGCCCAACTCTGCGTTTGTCCCCAGGCTCGTCGCAGTGGCCGCGGGCGGGCGGAGCGGGTGCCTTATCTCCCAGTTATGAAGGGAGCCTCCACACTTTGGTGAGTGGCACCAAAAATTCCGGGTTCTCCTTTTCTCTCTCTTCCTTCTGGGCTTGGTGGTGAAGGGTTTTTGGGTGGCACCCTCTCCCCTGACCGCCTGGAATCAGCTGGGTGGCCAGGGATGGATGTTTGGGTAGCAGCAGCTGAGCAGAGCCAAGTGCTGCATCCCTGACCTGGAGTCCCCCGGCAGCCTGGCCCCCTCCCCTGCCCCAGCCCAGGCCCATCCCGGGGGTCTGGCCCAGCCCAAGGGATTCCTGGCAGGTTTCTCCCTGCCCTGAGCAGTTCCCCTCACGTGACCCATCGTGCCTTTGGGGAATGGCACTGCCTGGGGGGGTTATTTCTCCCCATCCCTGCCCTGTGGCACCTGAGTCCAGGATTGCCACCAGCCATTCTGTAGTGCAGAGCAGCAGGGGGCTGCTGGCTTTATAGGATTGCAGTCGTGGAATTGGATTGGAATCGTGGAATTGTTTGGGTTGGGAGAGAGTTTAAAGCTCATACAGTTCCACCCCCTGCCGTGGGCAGGGACACCTTCTGCTAGGCCAGGGTGTTCCAAGCCCCATCCAACCTTGGACACTTCCAGGGATGGGGCACTTAACACAGACCTGTCTCTGTCCTGCCCTTCCAGCAAAACAAAATGGAAGACAGGTTGGATGAAGCCATCCACGTGCTGAGGAACCACGCCGTGGGCCAGACCTCTGCCATGCCCAGCAACCACGGGGACATGCACGGGCTGCTGGGCTCAGCACCAGCACACACTGCTGCTGTGGGCAGCCTGGGCCAGGCCTTCCCTGCCTCAGTCATGGCCCTGGGGAACAGGCACCCGAGTCTGGTGAGTGTGGGAGCAGCGTGGCAGCTGGCAGGGACACGCTGGGGACACGTGTCACAAGTGACATGGCGTTCAGGGGGACATGGCCTTGGGTGCAGGAATAGCTCAGTGGGGTCCAGCCTGAGTCAGGTGCTGGCAGCGTTGCATGGGTGACAGGCACAGAGTCACTTCCCATGTTCCTGCAAGGGAGAGCTGAGTCACAGAATCCCAGAGTGGTTTGGGTTGGAGGGGCCTCAAAGCCCTTCTTGTTCTACCCCCTGCCGTGGCAGGGACACCTCCCACTGTCCCAGGCTGCTCCAAGCCCCATCCAGCCTGGCCTTGGGCACTGCCAGGGATCCAGGGGCAGCCACGGCTGCTCTGGGGACATTGAGTTCAGCCTTGGCACAAGCTCTGCGTGCCCTTCCCTTGTGCCCCTTCTCAGGGCAGGCAGAGGTGGTGAGAGAGCTGCTCTTCTTTCCCTGCAACGTGATTGAAAATCCCTCAAAACAACTTCAAGGCATCCCTGGGATATGCAGGGAGAAAAGGGATCCAGTGGGTACAGGAGTGCCAGGTGTCACCAGGAACTCTGAATGGTTTGGGCAGGCACCACGTCCCTCTGTGGTGTGTGAGGGCTCATTCCAGTTCCAGGGAATGTGATGGATCCAGGACACCCTGGGCAGGTGGATGCTGGGGTCCCATGCAGGGTCACCTGGGTCCCCCTTGTCTAGAGGTTGGTGACCAGAGCAGCACGTTTTTGGCAGAGCTGCCTGCCCTCTGCAGCAAACAGTGACACATCTCCAGTCTCCAGAGAAGCAGCTGTGATTCCCTTCCAGGCTCCCCTTCCACCCTCCTGAGCAGGGAATGAGATGTGTCTGCTGTAGGCTGCTGCCAGCTGGGAGCCAGCAGGGCTGGCTCTGTCCCATCAGTCCCCAGCCTGTGTGGCACTGCCTGGGGGCTGTGGGCTCAGAAGGGCCCCTCACCCTTTCCCTCCAGCCCCTTTGGAGCCAAGTTCACGTTGCTGGCACATCCCTTGCTCCGGTGGCACTGGGAAGGTGGCAGCCCCAGTGGTGCTCAATGACACAGGACACGTGTCCTCTGCTGTGCTGGCCTTGCCCCCCTGGGCACAGAGGGGCTTTCCTCGGGGTGGGGGACAGCAGTGACAGGGGCTCTGGGCTGGGTGCAGCTCCTGCTCAGAGCAGGGAGCTGCAGTGGCCCCAGCACGGTCCCAGAGAGCTGCTGCTGCTGCTGCTGGCTCTTCCCTTTTGCATTCCAGAGCTGCAGGGGTGGGAGGGCGAGGGGAGCACCCAGCTGTGCCTCAGCCCAGCCCACAGAGCCCGGGGGTGGCCTGGGGTGACAGCTCACGTGAATGTCCCCACTGCCTGCTGGCCGTGACACATCCCTCCCTGAGGCTCACTCTGCTCCTTGTGCTGCAGGTGGGAGGAGGCCACCCTGAAGATGGGCTGTCCAGCAACCCCAGCTTGCTGCACAACCATGTCACACTTCCATCCCAGCCCAGCTCGCTGCCAGACCTCAGCAGGCAGCAGGACACGTACAGTGGTAAGGCAGCTCTGCACAGGTGCAGATGGGGCTCACCTGTGCTCAGGGTCACCTGCTGGGGGCTCTGGGGAGTCACCTGTGGGGCTTGGGCCCAGCCTGTGCAGCCTGAGAGGAGATGGATGTCTCTGCAGGGCTGGTGCTTCCTTGCAGCATTCACAGGGCAGTTTCTACCTGGAGCCTTTTCCAGAGGTTTCACAGAGTCCCAGAATGTTCTGGCTTGGAAGGGAACATAAAGCTCATCCCCTTTGACCCCCTCCCACGTGCAGGGACACCTTCCACTGTCCCAGGCTGCTCCCAGCCCTGTCCAGCCTGGCCTTGGGCACTGCCAGGGATCCAGGG
>JAYDZK010000114.1:4241704-4256901 GCA_034509185.1 Euphonia xanthogaster | reverse complement strand
GGCCATCCTGAGGGGACACGGGCCGCGCTGAGGGGACACGGGCCATCCTGAGGGGACACGGGCCGCGCTGAGGGGACACGGGCCATCCTGAGGGGCCACGGGCCGCGCTGAGGGGCCATGGGCCACGGGCCACCCTGAGAGGCCACGGGCCATCCTGAGGGGACACGGGCCGCTCTGGGGGGACACAGGCCACGGGCCACCCTGAGGAGACACGGGCCGAGGGGATGGGCAGGTGCACAGGTGGGATGGATGGGCAGGTGGAACACGTGGACAGAGGTGGGGCCGGAGGCCATCACCTGCAGCTCCACCTGCACCTCACGGCTCCCTGGACAGGTGGGGTAGAGATGGAGAAGTGAGACGGATGGACAGGTGAGATGGATGGACAGGCTGTCCCCACACCGGACAGGGGACACGAGCCCTGAAGGGACAGTCTGTCCCCTTGCTGGGGAGGGACAAGAGCACTGACACCAGCCCTGAGAGGACATGAGCCCTGAGGGGACACGGACCGAGGGGACCGGCTGTCCCCACAGCGGAGGGAGGACAGCAGCTGCCCTGGGGAACCGGCTGCCCCTGCACTGCAGAGGGGACATGAGGCCAGTCTTCACACCAGAGAGGGGACATGGGCCCTGAGGGGTGGCAGTGTCCCCGCACTGAGCTGGGACTGTTTCCCAGCCTCTTCTGCTGGAGGCAAGTGCCCCCTTCCCAAAGTGGTGTCCCCAGAGCCCATCAGTGCCCCTGCAAATCCTCCTGTCACGGCTGCTCAGTCTCCCCCAATAGGAGAGGAAGTTTCCAGTTGGGATTTTCAAGAGAGGGTCATAAAATCACCATTAATTCCATAATGTTCCCCTCATCTCAGAGCCTGCTCAGCCTCTTGTGAACATGCAGAAGGATCTCTGGAACAAACACCCCAGAGCAGCTGTGGCAGCCCCTGGATCCCTGGAAGTGCCCAAGGCCAGGCTGGACCAGGCTTGGAGCAGCCTGGGATGGTGAAAGGTGTCCCTGCCCATGGGATGAGCTTTAAGATCCCTTAGAACCCAAACGGTTCCGTGATTCTGGGATTGTCTGGCGGTGTGAGCATGACATGACTGCCACAGGATCTGGTAGTCTCATCCCAGCTCATCTCCAGCTGGTAGTGACTCATCTCCAGGGAGGGAGTGCTGGCAGGAGCTCACTTGGTGGCCACTGCTCAGATCTTGGGAAGCTGTATGCTCTCAGCAGCTCCACTGTGCTGCTCCTTGCTCCTGTCTTCTCCCAGGCCAAGCCTGCTCTGGACACTGGCACTCGCCTGCTTTATGCTCCACCTTGTGCATTTGTTGAGCATCCATCTTCCAGGCTGCTCTCAAGCACTTCTCCCTCGCCTGGATCTGAGCTGTAAACAGCTGGCACAGGCTGCCCGGAGCAGTGGTGGAGTCACCATCCCTAGAAGCATTGAAAAAATGCATGGATGTGGCTTCTTGAGGACATTTTTAGTGGTGGACATGGCAGTGCTGCTGGGTTAATGGTTGGACTGGGTGATCCTCAAAGTCTTTCCCAATTTCAATGGTTCTTTGGTTTTATGATGCAGTCTAAGGAAGGACTGTCATTCCATGCACCCAGAGCAGCTCGGGAAGGGCAGAGCTGCCTCACTGCTGAGAGAAGGCACCCAAGGCAAAGGGAGATTCCACCAGGCACTGCCAGAGCCACTTCTCAGTTAGTCTGGACCGTTTGTCCTGCTCTGTACGGACAAACCTTGAGCCGGAGCAGCACAGGCAGCAAACGTGGGGAAGGAAGGCTGCTTCCAGGCAGAGGCCTTGGCTCTGGAAGTGTCCAAGGTCAGGCTGGATGGACCTTGTGGTCCAGTGGAAGGTGTCCCCACTTGTGGCAAGGAGTGGAATGAGATGGGCCTTGTGGTCCTTTCCAGCCCAAATCAATCTGTAATTCTGTGACAGTCCTGGGGGACCTTGGAGCCTGAAGGGCAGGAGACTGGAGCCAGGTGGGGGTCAGGCTCTGTTCCCAGGGAGCAAGGGACAGGAGAAGAGGAAATGGCCCCAGGTTGAGCCAGGGAAGGTTTTGGTTGGATATTGGGAATAATTTCTTCCCAAAGAGGGTTGCCAGGTACTGGCACAGGCTGCCTGGGGCAGAAGGGCGAAGTCACCATCCCTGCAAGTGTTCAAACATGATGTGCTGCTTGGGGCACGGGTTAGTGCTGAACTGACTGCTGGACTTCGTGATGTGAAAGATCTTTTTCAACCTTAACGACTCTGATTTGATGAATTTCTCCCATCACCAGTCTGTGCTGGGCTCCTGGATGGGCTGCAGGCATTTAACTGGATTCAAGTGGATTTTTTGTGGGTGCTCCCCAGGGGCAGAGGCAAGGAAACAACAGTGATGCAGGGGGCAGGATCCACACCCAGAGCAAGTGTCTGAAAACCTGTCTGGTGTTTTCTTTTGTTTTTTAGTACAAGGCAAAGCCTTTATTCCAACGTTTCATTCCTAGGGATACAACATCTGAAGGACACACATGGGGATAAAAAAGGTAATATTGTTATAAAATGTCACATTTATTGCTACATTACTGTTATATACAGGACAGTTCTCAAAATCTACTTTAAAAAAGTTAGGATTATTTAAAAATTCCAAATAATCCAGCCAGCTGTTTTGACACTTGTATAAAATTATTTAAAAAAATGAAAACAATTCATATCTTGAGGCACTCAGAAACACAATTTCATCCCCCAATTGTGATTCATTTCAAAGAGCAACGCATTTCCCACCCCCAAATACTTTATTTTTTTATTTTTTTTTTGCTGGGTTAGGCATATATATATATATATTTACTATATATATAGTTCAAAACTATAATGTGTATCTGATTTAAGAACAAGGATTTCAGCCACTTAAGTACATCTGGATTTACAGGTAGGCAGCATAAACATCAAAAGCAAGGACCATTTTTTATTTTAAAGGCCAAAAACCAAAAACAACCCATAACTTTCTACAGGGTTAAAAATAAACAACTTCCGCAGGCATCTCCCATCTGCTCTCCCACCCCCCATTCCTACAAAAATATAAAGAACATCCCAGGAATGCTTTGTTTCCCCAGAGAGCTGGAGCCCTCTGCACCCAACAGGTCATTCCCAGCGCTGGGATCCTCCCTGTCCTGCCTCTGTCCCCTCTCCTGGCACAGGAGCAGTGGCTGCTGCGGGGCTTCCAAGGCTCCTTCCCTCCCAGTGGCTCCAAGGTACAAGGTTTGCTCAAAAGCTGGTGGCTTCTGGTGGTTTGGGAAGACGTGGCCCTGGCAAGGGGGACCCGTGGTGTCCCCTGCTCGCTGCCTCCAGGAACTCCACAGCTCCCCGGGCCCAGCCCAGGGGTGCAGGGCACAGCCCAGGGGTGCAGGGCACGGGGATGCTCTTTGGCCAAAGGCCTTGGTACCAGAACACCCCCTTTGGAAGCAGAAACCCCTTTGCTCTCCTGGGCTGGTGTTGCAGCCACGCTGAGCCGAGATGTCCCGGGCTGAGTGTTTGAGCCTTGCCCTCCACCACAGCACGGGCTTGGGTGGGCCAGGGTGGGAGTGGGGAGCCCCGAGGAGCAGGAGGGGTACAAAACCAGGGGAACAGAGATACCAACGTGGACACCCACGACAGGAGTGCCCTTGGCCCGGAGCTGGGCTGCAGGTGGACACACAAAGTTTGGCAGAAGGTCACAAGGAACCTGCACCACCCTCCTAACCAGAGCCCCCCTCCCCATGGGAGTCCTGCAGGCCAAGGCACAGCAGTGCTGGCTCCACAAAAGGGCTGAATTGTGCTGGAAATCAAAGTACAGATCAGGTCCCCAAGGGCAGGGAGAGGCAGCTGTGCTGTGGGACACTGGCAGCACCCACCCCCAAATCCTCCTGCCTGCACCCCAGCTGATGGGCAGCTGCTGGCATGGGCTGCCCCTCTGCAAAGGGAGGGAAACAGCTCAGAGACGCTGGCTGGAGAGATGGGGGAGCATGGGAGGAAGGGAAACACCCCTTCAGGCTCGGGCTGGCTGAAGGAAGAGCAGCCCCAGCCAAGCCTGAGGCTCCGGTGGTAGGACAGGGCAGTCTGGGCAGCAGCAAGGTGGAACAGAGCTTCTCCTTTCAGGGGGCTGGGGGATGAGAGATGCTGGCAGAGCCCAACCAGCATCGAGCAGAAGGCACAGCAGGATGAAGGGTGCGTGGGGGAGCCGCAGGATCAGGCCCTGCCCCCTCCAGTTGGGTGCTCAGTATGAGCTGGGTGCTCCTACAGTCTCACCTGCCCCCCCCCAGCTCCAGAGCACAGGTCTCAAAATGCTTTTGGAGCTGCCAGGAATGAAGCTGGGCCTGGAGGGCAGCAGGGAGCAGGAATCACGGACAACAGCAGAGAGAATGGGCTGGGCTGGGATCTGCAGAGCCCCGGGAGAGGGGAGAGGGATAAGATTTGCATAGGATTTTAAACAGGGCAAAGACCTTGTGCAAGCTTGGGGTACAGAAAGCAGGCCTTGCTGTTGCTGGTGTTGGGCAGGAATGGGCGAGTCCAGTGGCCAGGGCTTGCTCTGGGTCTGCCAGCACTGCAGGCGGGGGCTGAAGGCTTCTTCTGGCCCAGCTTTGCTTCCCCTCCCAGAGCCCAGGGATGGACCTGGAGCTGGCCCAGGCTCCCCACTACAGCACAGCAGGGCCTGCGAGAAGAACTCGGGTTCCACTGGCCACGGAGTTGGCAGCAAAGCTCAAGGGGTGCAGGGGACTGGGGGCTTCTAAAGCCTCCTGTTTCTCGAGCCCCCACAACTGAACCCCCAACAAGGGCCCAAGGGCTCTGCTGGCTTCGGTGGGGACACTGGTGAGACACAAAGGACCTTGGAGAGCAGTTTCTGCCCTGAGTCTGGAATTACAGCCTCCTGAGGCAACCACAGCTTGAGTCCATCCTTCCTGCAGCACAGCTCTGGGGGTAGCTGTGAAACCAGGGGAGCAGAGAGCCCCGAGAGCTGCTGGCTGGGGCTGTGAGGGGATCTGAGGGGTCAGGGCAGGGGTGACTGCCACACGGCTGGAATTCTGCTCCCTGGGCTGTGAGCAGGAGCAGCCACTACTGCCTGAGCACCAACCCATGGGAGGCTGCAGCTGCTTTGCTCTGGGGAAAAAGCAGGTGAAAAGGGAGAAAAAACAACAACCTGCAATTTTGCTCTTCATAGACTGGATTCCAGAGGCTCCCCAGTGCTATGGCATGCACAGCTTGTGTGCAGGGAGGCAGAGGGCTGGCTGAGTGGGACAACAGGACGCCCCTGGGCTGGGGACACAGGAAATGTCCCATGGCAGTGTCCCAGTTCTGCTGCTTCACTGATGCAGCCTGGGGAAAGAGGACCTAGAAGCTGCACAGAAGGGAAGGCAGCTCCCCCATCTAATGAAGGAAGCTTTGGGGGGGGCTCAGTGGCCCCCAAAGAGGAGGGCACGTGCCCCCAGGAGCAGCCATGCAAGCAAAGGCTGAGAGAGGAAGGAGAGAACGGAATAAATGGCACCATACAGCATGTCACCCCCCTGTGACACCTCTCCTGGCAGCACCACTGCTGTGGGGGACACACAGACAGGCAGAGGAGCAGGTCTGGGGATCTGTAAGATCCCAAGTGGAATGGAGCAGAGCTGTGGGCTGGGGAGGGTGCAGACCTGGCCCTCGCTGACCACAACACCTAAAGACAAGAGTTTCATTGCTAGAGGGTGACATTTCAGGGCTGGTGGTGTTTTGGGGACAGCACCTGGCAGTGGTTGTTTTCAGAAAAGCCACTTTCCCTGGCAGGTTACAGGCACCATGTTCACACTGAGCCAAACACTCTGGCAAGACAAAGGAATTTTTCCTTGCTGCTTTTCCCAATTGTTCCCTGAGCACCCGAAAGCAGAGATGCCACTGAGGCCACACTGGGCTGGCACACAAAGCTGTGCCATCGAGGCAGCTCCAGGGACAGCACTGCCAGCCCCTCACTGTGCTTTTGGGATGATCCCTCCAAATCCTGGCTCTGAGGGCTTATGCTCAAGGATCTTCACCCAAGCCTTGCCATGGAAGGACGTTGGCTGGATTTGCTGTCAAAATAACATTTTAAACCACCTAAATGCAGCTGAAAAGTCCCATTTTTGTTGCATTGCCTGGGGATTCAGGGATGGTGAGAAAGGCTCTGGCTCATCAGGATTCCTCCTTAGCCTGCAGGACTTGGAGGGGATAAAGAAGTTCAAATTTGTGAACAACTCATAAATCTTCTCAGGTTTCCAATTTTGTGGAATTTATGGATTTTTCTTGACTAGTCCCTTAAAGTCCAGTTGTCCATTACTGCCACCTCCAATTCTTGGGGCAAAATCAAAGGGTTTGTGAACGACTTTTAAATAATTTTTTGTAGGGTTTCAAGCTTTCCAGGGCTAGGACACTGCTCCAGCCCTCCTGGCCCTGCGACAGGGGCACTGAGCCAGCCAAGACCCCTGAGCAGTGGGTCCTTTGCAGCCCCAGCACTCTCACCAGTGGAGCAGGAACTCTCATAGATGAAACAGAAAGCAGCTGCTGAGCCCTCCAGTTTGCACTCCAGAGCATGAATGGGAGTCAAGGCTGTCACACAGGGAGGAAAACCTCATCCATCTCCCTGCCCACTGCTCCAGCACCCAGAAGAGCCCCAGGGAGGGAAGCGTTGTAACCTGATGAGCTGATTAGGCTAAAATGTGTCTGTTGACACAGGCAAGAAGCACCTGGGTTACTGGAACCACTGAGTTTCCTGCCCTTCCCAGGGACAGAGCTGGGGCTGCTGAGGTCTCACCATGCAGCAGGAATGGTGGGAGCACCCAAAAGCTTCAGGGTGATGGCTGGATGATGGGGAGCCCCAGGGCAGGGCCAGGGGCAGCAGGGCCAGTCCCATCCTGCCCTGGCACTTGGAGTGGCTCAGCTTGGAGCTGCCACAGGGGCTGAGGCCACAGTGCCCAGTGTGGGTGGGAGATAATGCTGCCCTGAGCACCTCCAGGAGGGCTTGCCAGAGCACAAAGCACGTGGAGGAGCACCAGGTTATGCCAAGAGCCTGGGGTTGCTGGGAAGTGCCCCAGGACCCAATCCTGTTTGCCAGTCCCTCCCTCTCCGTGTGCCAAAGCAACACAGCTTCCCCAGGAGCCCAGGCTGGAGCAGCACAGGGAGAGATGGAATCCTCAGGGGAGAGGGGAGTTCCCCACATCCCCCCAGACCAAGAGCCATGTCTCATGCACCATCCTGCCTGACTGGCCTCTGCAGAGCTGGGAAGAACCAGGCACAAAATGTTTCACACGGGGAAGGAGAGGGAAGAAACAAGAGTAAATTCCATGGTGGATGGCCATCTCCAGACCGGCTGCTGCAGCTCAGCACTGCCCAGCACCTCTTTGTTTGCTCCACACCTCCAGGGCACCCAGAGGGGCTGCCAGGGATCCTCCTCCTGCTGACACACCACAGTGGTCTGGAGTGACTGGGAATCCCTTGGAGTGAAGGGATAGCTGGCCCAGCTTGGCTGCTGGAGCACACGGACAGGAGCTCCTGCTGCCCTCCTTCCCAGTGCCAAGAGCAGAGCCCACGTGCAGGGGAGGTGGCCACTCCCATCCCGTGGCAGGGCTGAGCTCAGTCTGCCTCCAGGGATGCCTGGGAGATGTGACAGCAGGTGACAGCGGGGTGTGAAGCCACCCCTCTCCCCGAGCCAGCATTTTGCAATTCCGATGGCTCCAGTGCCAGAAGGGATCCTGCAGCTGCTCAGGGCTTTGCCCAGGCTGGGGTGGCTGCTCCTTCCCTGCCTCCAGCACCTTCTGCTGCTGCTGCCCGGCTTCCTGGCCCTGTGTCCCACTGCTGCTCCAGCTGCCTCTGCTTCTTCCCAGTGCTCCAGCTTTGTTCACTTGGTCTTTGTTCAGTGCTGCTCCTGGAAGTGCCTCTGGCAGCTCTGCCTGTGGGAACAGGCACTTTCCTTGTGCATCCCTCGCTGCTCTGCTCACCTGGCAGTGCCTCAGTCCCTTGGTTCTCCTCCACCCCGGCGGTCACATCCTCTGCCCCGGGGGCATCTCCGGAACAAAGCAACCCCACCGAGCACCTCAGTCACTGCCCGGGAGCGGGAGCACTGCTGCCACTCTTGCTGTTTAACTTCCTTTTCCCAAATCAGAAGTGGCCGAAGAAAAGAGGTGGTGAATTCAGCACATGAGTTTGTTTGTTGTCATGGAAGGTACAAGCCAGGCAAGGAAGAACATTCCCTCACTGTGGCTACATTCGCTTTTAGTGGCTTTCCGAGCCGAATCTGAGAATTCCTCTCTTTATATCCAGTCTCTCTTAATACAATTTTAATATTCTGGTTGATCCTAAAGATGCAACGTTAACTATAGAAACAGCAGCAGAAAAGCGGAGGGTACAAGACATGTTTTTATACAAAAAAAAATTTTTTCGTTGCTTACAAAACATATGCAAAAGAAGCTAAAAAAACCAAAAGGCATTGCTATTTGTTCTACATAAAAAATCTCATAACTAATGTTCTTTTTTTTAAAAAAAGAAATATCAAGCTTAGGCACAATTTTGCTGCTGGCTGCTTGTGAACAAGCCAAGAGAACACGCCACCCCCTCCTAACTGAGTGATATGTATTGACTGTTCTGCACTTTATACTTAAGGCAATTTTTTGTTTCCGTTTTGTTTCTGACAGTGTTTTTTCCACCCCTTACGTCACGCCAGGATCCGGCTGCGTGTGTCAGTATGAGCAGTACTACAGTTTATGGTTCAACAGGGTTGCAGGTCACACCGAGGGCTTTCTTCCTACAGATCTCCATATCCAGAGGAACCAAAAGATCTACAAATAAAATAAAATAAAATAAAAAAGAAAAGTCTGAAGAGATAGAAGCCCAAATGAGAATAAAACTGTGCTCCTTGCACAGGGGACCCCAGGGCTCCTGCTGCAGCTTGTCCCTGCAGGGCTGGGCAGGGCTGCAGCTGAGCTTTGCCTTTGTTTTGGTCAGGCCATCCCCAGGCACCCACTGGGGCAGGGGACACCAAGGGACAGTGTCCTCTCCATGCTCTGCATGGGATCAGCTCCTGACCCACCACTCCTGGATCTGCTCAATCCCCCCACCATCTCTGCACGGCTCAGATGCTCCCTTCAAAGTGGGAACAGCCCATTGGAGCCTGTGCCTGCCACAGCCTCACCAGGGGATTTTCACCTTCTCTGACTCTCTTGGCATTTCTGGGATCTGCCCATTCCCTCCCACAGAGCCACAAGGAAAAGGAATTGCTGGTTTCCAGTAGCAACTGGGGCAGGTCTGGGAGGTGCAGAGCAGAGCTGAGCCCACCCAGAGAGCTCCAAACCCCCCATCCCAGCTCTGGGGCTGCACTCTCCTGTGGGCCAGAGGCTCTGGGTGTCCATGGAGCAAGTGAGAGAGAGAGAGAGAAAATCATGGCATGGGTTGGGCTGGAAGGGACCTTAAAGTTCATCTTATTCCATGCCCTGCCATGGGCAGGGACACCTCCCACCATCCCAGGCTGCTCCAAGCCCCTCCAACCTGGCCTTGGACACTTCAGGGATGGGGCAGCCCCAGCTGCTCTGGGCTCCCTGTGCCAGGCCTTGCACACATGCAGGTCACTGGCTTCAGGGAAAGGAAGCAAGGCTGCTGCTGAGGGAGCAGGGCTGAGCAGCCAGAGCAGAGCAGGGCGTGGGCACAGGGCTGGAGCCACCCTGGGACGTGGGATCAAAGGTGAGGACAGTACCTTTACATGTGTCCAACAGGGTTGTGACCATCTCCTAGACCAGGATGGGAAGCTGACAGTGTCATCTGGGGGTCTCCTACCACTCCGGACACTTTCTCCTCTTCCCGACGCTTCAAGCAGGCCGCTTTTGGGTTCAGATTGCGCTCTGTGCCCAAAACAGCAAGGGAGGGGAGCAACTTCAGCCTGGGCAAGAGCATCACCCCTGGCAGCAGCATCCCAGAGGGCCAGTGGGGACCATGCCAGGCAGGCCTGTGAGGAGATGAGCTCCGTGCAGCGCTCGCTGCTGCCCGCAGTCCCTGCAGGATCCTGCCAGGCCCCTGCTCGAGCAGAACCCCAAGCCCAGCTGCACCCCCACTTCAACATGGAATTATGGAATGGTTTGGGTTGGAAGGAATATTAAAGTCTATTGTTCCAACCCTCTGCCATGGGCAGGGACACATCTCACTGTCCCAGGCTGCTCCAAGCCCCGGGCAACCTGGCCTGGGACACTTCCAGGGATCCAGGGGCAGCCCCAGCTGCTCGGGGCACCCTGTGCCAGGGCATCTCCATGTGCTTGTTACAGGAACCCCCAAGTGCCTCAGGCAGCACTCAGAGTTGAGGACTGAATTTTCCAAAGCTGCTTAATGGGATCCAGGTGCAAAATTATATTAAGCATGAGCAGAGAGAGAGAACAGCCTCAAATCCACGCCAGGCTGCATCTGGGGAGAGCTCAGCAGCCAGAGGTGCTGCTGGTGCTGCAAACACACAGCTCAGACTGAAAGCAGAGTCAGGACAGAGAAGCAGGAGCATGCAGAGACAGGGGGAGAGACAGGCCCCGAAATGCACCTGCCAGCGGTACCATACCTCGTACTTGCTGCTCCAGGCCCAGAATGACCTGCACGGCCTGCTGCAGGATGATCAGTTTGGTCTGTGCTTTGTCCGTTTTTAAGTGCATCTGGCACATGCGTCCCAGCTCTTTAAAGGCCTCGTTAATGTCCCGCACTCGCACCCTCTCCCTGGCGTTATTGGCCATTCGCCTCTCCCGGTCCCTCAGATCTTTGTCCTCCAGTGACAAGGCCTCGTCTGTACTGCTGGGTTCACAGCACCACAGGGGTTAGTCAGGGGGTGCCACCGAGGGGGGCTCTATGTTGCCGTGCTGGAAGTGCTCCGGGTGTCCACTGGAAACGGCCCAAACGGCCTCACTTTGCAAAGCCAATTCCTCCGGGTGCTTCCCAGAGCCGCCCAGGCTGTGCCACCTCTGCAAGCCCAGGGAAGGTGCTGCCAGCACAGGGCCAGGTGCCCAGGGGGCTGGATGGGCCACTGGGGGCAAGGGTGGGCACTGATGCAGCATCACTCACCAACACCTTCTACCCTCTGCAAAATTCTGCCTTCCTGTTTGTTTTCAACTGAAAACTCAAAGACTGGGGGAGGCTCTCCGCCAAAAACATCAGGTTTGTCCCCCATGGAAAGATTTTGGCAGGAAGCAAATCCTTCTTTGTAAGATTTCCTTCCCAAATTCCATCTGCAGCTTCCAGTGCTGGTGTTTGGAGCAGTGGTGCTGCAGCAGCAGGAGCAGCCTGGCCTGGCACCCTCTCAGGGGCCGGGGCAGCATTCGGAGCAGGAGCCAGGGCTGCTCCGAGGATCAGACTCAGATGCAGACACTGAATCCAGATCTTTCCACACAGCCAAAGGCCTGCCAGAAGGGGTGATTTTTTTTCCAGGCACAGTCAGAAGCTCAGGGAGAGCCCCCACTGCTGACAGCACCCCAGGGATGCCCGACACAGGCAGGGATGGGGGAAGCAAAGTTGTGCTGGCAGCATCTTGAACCATGGCCTTGCCCATCCCCTCAAAAGCCCCAATTTAAATACAGACGACCTTCTCCCCCAGAGCAAAACTTCTTGCAGGAAGACACCTATCTGAGGAGGGTCTTTGGGTGAGACCTGACACTGGGACAGCCTGGGGCCTCGGGCTCCTGGGGAGCCATGTGGGGATAAGCCTTTAGCAGAGAGGGGCTGCAGAGTCAGAGCCCTCCTGGAGAGCCTCTGGACAGTGCAGGGCCATGTGAAGGGGGAGCAGGGGCTCCCTGGGCAAGCACTGGCCCTGCTGCACCCTCTCCTTGCTGCCTTGTCCCTGCCTGTGTCCCCTCCTCACTGCCCCAGCTGGCACTGCCACCTCCTCTCCACACGCCCAGCACAGGTGGGGGGACGGGGCCATCCTGGCACCTGTGCCCCCACAAAGGACCCCAGATCCTTCCTCTAGCACAGGCTGGTGGCTGCAGGTCCTTGCTGGTGGCCAGTCCTGTCTGGTGGCTCGCCCAGCAGGGACAAGGCTTGGATGTCACACCTGGGCAGGACAGAGCCGTGTCCCCAGCACCAGCACGTGCCATTGGCAGCTTGCACTGTGTGAGGATGGGATGCTTTGGCTGCCTTGTGCCCCTGGGGGTCACCAGCCAGCCCAAAACTCCTCAGTCTGCTCCTTTCCCTTCCTGCAGCTGCTGTGACAGTGGGAGGATCCTGGCAGCCCCCCTGGGCACACAGGGACCTGATGGCAGTGCTGCCAGAGGGGGTGTGAGGGTGGGATTCTCTCCTGGAAAGCAGCACAAATCCAAGGAGGGGACACTGCCTGTCTGCACTATCTGCTGAGGGAGCCTGCAGGGCTCAGCCACCTCTGGCTGCCTCCAGGAAGGGTTTAAAAAGGGACAAGCGTGGGAGACCAAAGTGAACAGGGTGCCAGCTCTGCCTAAGCCCTGCCCCACCCTCGGTCCTGCCTGGGATCCGTGAGCAGCAAGTACAAGGTAGAGTGGGACCACCGAGAGGTCACGGCTGGGGCATGTCTGTAGGAGATTGGAAAGAACAGAACCAAAAAGTAAAAACTTGAAATTAAAAAAAAAAATCAAAAGGAAAGGGGAAATTAAAAAAGAAGACAGGAAAAAATATACATGTTATGAAAGGCAAAAAATTACAAACTGAAGAGAGGCACAAAGGACTCCAACATCAAGGCACAGCAAGGCCAGCAGAGAGGAGCACAGGCAGGCACAGCCCCCGACGCGTGTTACACAGCTCTGCAGAGAGAAAGGGGTTAACCTGCCCGGAGCGCGCTGCAGGCGGAGCAGGGGCGGGGCAGGAGCACATGCACTGCGGGATGCGGGACAAAGCAGCCACGGCCTGGGCGGGACAGCCGGGACAGGCACCCTGGCTTCCCTCCCTGCGATGGGCGATGGGCGCACACGAGTGGAAGGGGGCGAGCGTGCCCTGAGCGAGCCCGGTGAGGGCAGAGGCTGCAGGACCCCGCTGGCAGCTCCAGGCTCAGAATGCACGGTGCTCCCAGCCTGCGTTGGACAGCAGTGCAGGCAGGGAGGGCTGCTCAGCCCGGGCATCCCGCTGCCCTCGCACAGCTCCCGCGGCCCCAGGGCTCTGCCAGGCGCCACACCGGGGACAGAGCACAGAGCCCTGTCGGGCACACTGAGGGGAAAGGAACGGGCTCTGTGCTCAGAGCAGCCCTTGGAGACGGCAGAGCTGGACCCCTCTGGGAGATCCTCTAGTGGGGCTTCTGTCACTCTGCTGGCCAAGCACTGAGCACTCCTGGCTGCAGGGAAGCAGGACATGGCACAGGCGTCCCCACGGGGACCAGCATGCAGCACACGCAGTGGCAGCGGGGGACAAAGGAGAGAACAGCAGGGATGGATGCAAAAAAGGCAAAAAAAAATAAAATTAAAAGGACATCAACAGCCTTGGGTTGGTCCCCAAGGCCGCAGGGGAGAGAGACAGTGCAAGGCACGACAGCACGTCACAGGAGACAGACAGACAGACAGCCCCGTGCCGATCAGGTACGTAAAATATCACCACTCCGGGACCCTCACTGACCTCTAACTTGTTGCTCCAGGTTCAGTATGACTGATACGGCCTGGTGTAGGATTAGCAGTTTGGTCTGCGGTTTTTCGCTGTTTAGGTGCAGCTGGCACATGCGTCCGAGCTCCTTAAAGGCCTCGTTGATGTCACGGACCCGCAGGCGCTCACGGGCATTATTGGCGACCCTCCTTTCTCTCTCTCTCTCGGCTTTTTGCTCTGGGGGAAGAAGATCGTCCTCCTCATCCTCATCTTGACTAATGGTTTAAAATAAGAACGAGACAGGGACATTCCTCGTGTGCACTCTCAGCACTGGTCAACTCACAGACAAGAATCACAGGGTGACGCACCGCGCCCCCCGCGCGCCCCGCCAGGGCCGTGCCACAGCAGGGACACGCAGGGGCTTCACAGACAACCCGTTAAGGTTCTTCTTCTGCCTCTTTTTTGTTTTCTTTTGGTTTTAAACAGCAAAGAAAGAAACCACAATGTGATTAAGGCCTGAGCTTGTTGCCAGGAGTGTGCAGGGTGGCCCAGACAAGGTGAAGGCCAAGACTGGAATCCCCAGCTGGAATTTGGGAAGATGCAGCCCTCGGCCTCCAGGGCAGGAGTGGGGCTGGTGCTGCCTCTCTGGGCACCATCACCCTGCTGAGGTCTCTGAGCTGGTGGCAAGGCCACAGAGCAGCCAACATGCTGAAGGACTCCACCTGAGCCACTGCCACTCCTCTGGCTGGATGTGACAGAGGATACAGGAGCTCAAAGCAGACAGCAGAGATGCCCCAAGTCAGGGAAGGGGTCAAATTGTGTCTGACTGGGGCTGAGCACTGGCTCCTTCCCTGCACGGCCCCAAGTGCCCACACAGACAGGTGGGGGATGAGGTGCATCCCTCTGCTTTAGGAGCATGAGGATGCCCTGAGGGACAGGAGCCAGCAGGAGGGTGGCAGGGACCCTTCCCCCTGGGGCAGTAGCAGGAGCCCAGGCTGTGTGAGACCACACCAGGCTCCAGGGTGGGCAGGGGCTGGGGGGGGGGGTCTGTGCCACAGGATGACCCCAGGCCGAACCGGGCCAAGCCCAGTGCTTGGCAGGTCCTGGCAGCTGGACCCCAGCCCTAACACCCCTGGCCTGGGAACACAGAAAGTGAAGGGAGAGACCTGTTCAAAGAGCACCTTGTTCTGTTCCGGGAGGGTTTCAGCTCCTTCTTCTCCTCTTCTGAGTTATCTGCCACCGACGTGTTCTCCTCATCCTCCTTCTCTTCCCTCTTTATCTCGCTTGTTCCTGAGGAGACGCTGCTCCGGCCCAGCCCCCCGGACAAACCTGCAGAGAGAGCAGAGCCACGTGCAGAGCTTGAGGGCCCTGACCACAGAGGAGGCTGGGGGGGGTCCCCAGGCTCTGCCCCTGCAGTGGCATCCCAAACTCATCCTGCATTGCTGCTCCACACTTGGGGAAGAGGTGAGGGTGCTGCCTCTGCCCTGCTGATGCTCCCTGCTCTCCCTCTTACTTCCCTTACTCCAATTTGGGAACCCAACCTACACAGCAGAGCACTGGGAACAGTGCACCCACACCTGGCAGGGGGAATGGGAAAATACAGGTCAGACATGTAGGGTGAGATGGGATCTTGGGCAGGAATTGTTCCCTGGCAGGGTGGGCAGGCCCTGGCACAGGGTGCCCAGAGCAGCTGGGGCT
>JAYDZK010000114.1:4216861-4232244 GCA_034509185.1 Euphonia xanthogaster | reverse complement strand
TTCTCCCCTTTTCTCCTCTCCCTTTTTTTCCCACTTTCTCATTTTTGGCATTACCAGAGGAGCTGCCAGCTCAGACCCATCTGGACATGAGGGAGAACAGGGGAGGGGAGGGCAGAGGCCACGCTCGGGCTGCGCCTGTCAGACCCGCGTGGCCATGGCTCCCAGGGCCACCCTCAGGGTCCCAATTGCCCCATGGCCATCCCTCAGCACCCTGCTGGCCCTGTGGCCATCCCTCACCCTGCTGGCCCCATGGCCATCCCTCAGCACCCTGCTGGCCCTGTGGCCATCCCTCAGCACCCTGCTGGCCCCATGGCCACCCTCAGCACCCTGCTGGCCCCATGGCCATCCCTCAGCACCCTGCTGGCCCCGTGGCCATCCCTCAGCAGCCCTGTGGTATTTTCGGGGTCCCCCGTGGTGGGGAGGAAAGATGAATCTGACTCCATGTTCTTAGAAGGCTGATTTATTATTGATTTATTATTTTATGTACTTTTATTACATTAAAGATGCTATACTAATGCTGTACTAAAGAATAGAGAGAGGATACTTACAGAAGGCTTTACAAGATCCTCATGGAAAACTCGTGACTCTCCAGAGCCTCGACACAGCCTGACCATGATTAGTCATTAAGGGAAAACAATTCACATGAAACCAATCAAACAATGAGCAGCTGGTAAACAATGTCCAAACCACATTCCAGAGCAGCAAAACTCAGGAGAAGCAAATCACATCATTATTGTTTTCATTTTTCTCTGAGGCTTCTCAGGAGAAGAAATCCTGGCAAAGGGATTTTTCAGAAAATATGCTGGTGACACAGCCTGCTAGCCCCGTTAGCCCCAGAGGCAGGAATGGGGAGCAGAGAGGAAGAGGAGGAGGAAGGAGAGGCACGGGGTGCTCGGGGACATCCCAGTACAGGGCTGAGCTGCCACGGGGAGGGCAGGATCTACCCCCTGGAGCACAGGGCAGGATCTGCCCCCTGGAGCACAGGGCAGGATCCCCTGGAGCACAGGGCAGGATCCCCTGGAGCACAGGGCAGGATCTGTCCCCTGGAGCACAGGGCAGGATCTGTCCCCTGGAGCACAGGGCAGGATCTGTCCTCTGGAGCACAGGGCTGGATCCCCTGGAGCACAGGGCTGGATCCCCTGGAGCACAGGGCTGAGCTGGGGCGTTCCAAGGATGTGGGAAATGGATTTGTGGGGAATTCTCCAAGCCTGGCAGAAGGCTCACCCAGTGTGTGCAAACCTTGAGAGAAGAAATGCTGACTTAGAAATGCCATGGAACAGGACAGACATTGCTGAGAGAGAAATGGAACTAGAAAGTTTCAAAGGGTGGCCTTGCAAATAAGACTGGATACTTTGGAGAAATAGAACTCTGAAAGATGCAGTGTAGTGGGACCCACGAGGGGTAATTTTAGATGATTTTCTTTAAGGCATCTACAGCATGGTGTGGCTAAAGCTGTTAGGACAAGAAATGTTTAAAATAAATTATAATTAGGAAATAGTTGGCTTCTGATTGTGGTGGTGTGAATTATAACATCTGTATTGTCACCCTTCACATGAGAGTGAAAATGGAATAAAAGTTTTTAGAACCCCTCTCAGTTGCCCCAACTCTAGGTCAGAAAAGGGCCTAATCCACCACAAGGACGCTCCCAGACACAGCAGTGCCACCAGAGCAGCTTCCATCTCCAGGATCCATCCTGGATCCCTCCCTCACCCCACAGGGCTCTGGTGTGGGTCCTGCCCGGGGTTTTCTGGGCTGGAGTGAGACCATTCCTGCAGTGGGGGAATGTGGCAGCACTGCCCTGCAGCCAGACCTGCTGGCACTGGGGTGGCCCTGTCAGGAGGCAGCTGGGGACCTGCAGCAGGTGCCAGAACAAGAGGAGGGGTGACAGCCCTGCTGGCTCCTCACAGCACGGAGCAGAGCCAGGGGTGCCACCAAGCTGCCTTTGGTGGTATAAATGGAAAGGGAGCAGGAGGAGGAAGGAGCTGTGGGGGTGCAGGAGGGTTCCATCGGGGTTTGTCCAGATTTCCCACCCCTGGAAGTGCCCAGGGCCAGGCTGGATGGAGCTTGGAGCAGCCTGGTGTCGTGGAAGTTGTCCTTGCCCATGACAGGGGGCGTTAAATGAGCTTTAAGGGCTCTTCCAGCCTAAATCATTCTGGGGTCCTGTGATTTTCAGCCCAGGAGTGAGGAGGAGGAGGATGGGGGATGCCTCCCGAGCATCCAGCCTTCCTGGGAGCAGGCTGCTCTGTCCTGGGGCTCCTCTCTCACCTGCCCCAAGGAGAGGGGGACAAACCCTTCCCTCTCAGGGCATGGGGACTGCTGAGGCCACTGTCCCACTGCTCTGCACTTCAGGGACAAACACAGAGGAGGCCACACAAGAGCAATGGGGATTTTGAACCCTTCTTTGGCTTTAAGTGCTCCTGGGGTCACCCGTGGCCAAGGTGGGCACAGACCAAGAGCCTCGGAGGATCCCAGGGCTCCCAGCACTCCTTGGCACAGCTCCAGCTGCCCTCTCCTGATCCCCTCATTAGCTGCAACACAGAAAGTGTTTTGAAACCTTTGCAGAGGGGTTTGTGTCCCCCCCTCTCCTCCCCCTGCCACTTTTCCCGTCACGCTCATTAGAGCCCTGAGTATCAATCAGGGGGAGATGAAAGCCAGCTGGGGATACATTACAACACCTTGGGAAGGGATGAAAGCGCCTCTTTAGTCCTAACAAACCTCTCCAAGCCCCATTGCATATGGATGTGAGCCTGGCTCTCGCTGCCTTTCATCTCAGGTTTTGCCTTTCGGGCTCTTTGGCTTCTGCCCCCACAGCAGTGACCCAGTGACACCAGGAGCGTGACCAGCACGGTGGCCTGGGGACCCTGGCATGGGTGGCACAGCCTGCTGGACACGCCACAAAGATTCTTAGGGGGTTTCAGAGGTCTCAGTTTGCCCATTTGTCCTCTCTGATATCTGAGGGCTGAGAGGATGACCCAAAATATGCCCAGCAGAAGGAATTTCCATGGGCACTTCCAGGTGCACATCGGTCCCATCCCAGCTCTGGCTGGTTCCCACTGAGGGAGGGGGGCAGGATCAGGCTGCCTTGCAATGGATTTTAAATTTAGAAATTGTTCAGATTTGTACTTTGGAAAAAAAAAATCCATGGGGCATTAAATATTTACAGAAAATCAGCAGCTGCGTAAATAATAGAAAAATCCAATATTCGGCGAGTGGACCGGTTTTCAATAAATTTGAAAATTTTATGATATTGTTATTATTATTTATTGCCTATTTTATTTGCTGGTGTCTCTCCTCACAGGCTGCATGGATCTGGGTGTTGCACCACCCCGTGCCAGGCCAGGGGTCAAACTCCTCCTGCCCAGAGCTCTCCTGCTGAGCCCGTCCTGCTCGCTGCACAGATGGGGTGTGCCCGGGGACACATCCCTCTGCCACCCCCTGCCCTGCTGATGCCCACCCTGGCACGGCCCCACAGTGCCACGGGGGTCCCTCAGGGCCACGGGAGCCCCGTGGGAGCAGAGGGCTGTGGAGGGTGACGGCGCCGTAGCACCTCCTCTAATGGGATCCTCTCCACAAGTAATTAAGCTCCGGCTAATGCTAACCGTAATGTGATGTATGTATGCCTTTAACTAATCATTTATTAGCCTCGTTGATGGTTTGTCAATATTAATTCATTTATTTAAACAACTCCGAGCTGTAATGAAGATGTTTGCTTTAAGGGGGGAAAAAAGAGATGGAGCTGCCAGGAGATTTTTTTGTTGACTCGATGTGTGTCGCCCTGCCCCGGGTGACGAGGAGCCACTGCCACCGCTCAGCCCGGGGCTGGTGGCCTGTCCTGGCTGTCACTGCTGGAACTGGGAACCAGGGGGAGCACAGGGAGCTCCAGGCTTCCCGCACCAGCCAGGGCAGCAGGATCCGGCGCCGCTTCCTGCCCCGGGGCGATGGGAGCGCGCCGGGGATGCGGGGCTCCGGCACTGCCCGGTTGTGCCAGCTCGCACGGGAGCAGCTCCAGCGCCAGGCAGCTCCGGAGAAACTTTGGAAGAATTTCCCTTGGTTTGACCTTAAAACGTTCGAGCTGTGCCTCAAAGCCTGAAATCAAACCCAAACGTGCTGCCTGACCCAGAACTATCGGTTTTTGCTTGACTTTCGATTTGTTAATGATTTCGGACCAGTTTTCATTTCAAATCAAAGTACTTCTATTTATTTTTTTTTGGAGCTGGGGAGTGGGAAACTGCTGATAAACTGGAAAAAAAGTGCTTTTGGTCCTGTTTGATAAGCTCAGGCTGGAGCAGATTTGGTGCTTGTTTTGTGCCCTCGGGGTGCTGCAGCAGGTGGGATGCAGGAGCAGGGATTGTCGTGGGAAGCATCCCAGGGCAGAGGGGTCCTGCCCTGGCTCTGGGCTCAGCAGATCCTGAGGCAGAGCCTCTGGCAAGACGTTGGATCAGCTGCTTCCAGCTCTCCTTGGCAGCTTCTTAATATCAACTAGATCACCATATTAAAGTTAACTTTCTCTTAAACAGGCTTAATTAGCGTCCTTCAGACGAACATCAATTAATCCTGGGCTGCTCAGGAGGATGTGGACTTTCCCCTTGATCGATCGCCAGTCCTGGCTGGAGACAAACTCCTTGGAGAGCCGGGGCATCCCTGAGGCTGCACCTGGAGCTGGGAGCTGGCAGCTCCTCGTGTCCTGCCCCAGGCTGTGGGCACAGAGAGCTGGCCCTGGTGTCACCGCTGCCACGTGGGACCGTGTGTGACCACGTGTGACCATGTGTGACCACGTGTGACCATGTGTGACCATGTGTGACCATGTGTGACCATGTGTGACCACAGGTGACCACGTGTGACCATGTGTGACCACGTGTGACCATGTGTGACCACGTGTGACCATTCACTGCTGTGCAGGACAGTGTGTGTGACTGTGTTCAAGCACACCTGAGCATTCCTCATCATCCATGAGCCAACCCAACATTGCCATGTCTGACCACTCGCCATCGTGTGTGACCTTGTACAGCTACAGATGTCCACGCACAACCACTCACCACCATGGATGACCATGGATGACCATGGATGACCGTGGATGACCACATACAACCACTCACCACCATCCATGACCACGTACAACCCTGGACAACCATGTATGACCACGGGTGACCCCACATGACCACTCACCATCATGGCTGACCATGGATGACCACAGATGACCACGGATGGCCACACACAACCACTCGTCACCATGGCTGATCATGTACAACTACAGATGACCATGTACAACCATGGATGACCACATACAGCCATTCACCACCATCCATGACCATGTACAACCATGGACAATCATGTGCAACCACAGATGACCCCACATGACCACTCACCACCATGGCTGACCATGTAAAATCATGAATGACCACACATGACCACTCACCACCGTGGGTGACCATGTAAAACCATGAATGACCACACATGACCATTCCCCACCATCCATGACCACACACCACCACTCACCACCATCCATGACCGTATACAACCATGGATGACCATGTAGAATCATGGATGACCACACACAACCACTCACCACCATCCATGACCATGCGCAACCATGAATGACCATGTGTGACCATTCCTCACCATCCATGACCACACAAATCCACACACAACATTGTACAACCAAATGTCACCTCCAACAACCATGTATGACCACACACAACCACCTGCCACCACGGCTGACCATGTACAACCACGGCTGACCATGCATGACCATTCACCACTGTCCATGACCACACAGAACCACACATGATCACAGACATCTCTAAATTCCCATGCACAACTCTGTATGACCACACACAACCCCCTCACCACCTTCTGTGACCACACATCACCACGTGACCGTGCATGACCACACTCAACCCTATATTACCATGCATGGCCACTCACTGTCATGTATGACCATGAATGATCATGGATGATCACACACGACCACTCACCACCATCCATGAGCACACACAGTCGTGCATGACCACGCACAACCAAAGATTGCCATGCCCAGTTGTATGTGACCACACACGACCACTCACACCCACGGCTGACCATGTACGACCGTGGGTGACCACGCGTGACAGTTCACCCCCATCCCTGACTACCCACAGCCACAGATGAGCACAGACAGCCCTGTGTCACTGCCCAGCTGTGTACAGCCACGCGTGACCACTCGCCACCATCCATGCCCACACACAACCACGGATGACCACCTATGACCAAACATGGCTATGAAATGTCCTCCCCACCACAGATGCAGCCCCAGCTACTCCTGCAGCCCTCAGGGGCAGGGCTGGTGTCTTGGCTGTGCATGGTCATGGGTAGTTTGTCCCCCATGGAAATGTTCCTTGTTCCTGACCACTCTTGCAGTATCTGCAGCATCTTGCTGTTGCAGGGGATATTCCCATGGAGAAGGACCTTCCCCCACATGGTTTGATCCTGCTGCCTGCTCTTTTCCTTTGGTGCCCTTTGTTGTGTTCAAGAGGGACCAGAAAGCAGGCTCCTTCTCTAGGGAAAAATAGGGAAAAGAAAGATGGAGATTTGATAGGAGGTCAAAGGAACCTGGGGGTGAAAATCACTGTGTTTTGGGAAACTGCTGAAAGGCTTCCAGCACAGCAGGAACCTGCATGGATCCCTCAGGAAACAGGGACGGAAAAAATCAGGTTAATTCCTTTCAAATCGTTGGTGGTATTTGCCTGTGTTGATAAAAGCAACAACTAAAGCTACTCGAGACTTCAGTGGCCTTCAGCCTGGAATCCTGTAGGAAAAGGGGGTGAAGATCCTTCACTTTGGAGGCAGGGAAACTGAGGCACTGAGGGTCTGACAGCCTTTTGGGGGTGCCACACCCACCTCAGCCCCAAACTCCTTGGGCAGTGGGCTCAGAGCCTTGGCAGCCCCCCAGAGCAGAGCGGGATTTTCCCTTGGGAATCACCCAGCTCTGTGCACAGAGCAGCTCTGGGTGGCTCAGCACCCCCAGGGGGAGGCGATGGGGGGATAAAGGACCCGTGGGGGGACATGGGGGCCGGGTCCCCTGAGGGTGAAGGTGCACAGGGAGCCAGGGAGCCGATCCCAGCCCCGGGATGAGCAGAGGGATGGGAGCGGCGAGGGGGAGGCGCGGGGCGGCCGGAGCTGCCCAGCCTGACACCGGGTCACGGAGCCGGGAGCGGGTGAGGTGCCGAAGGGATCAATAGCAATTCTAATATCATACGAGTCAATTCTGACCTGCCATGGGCAGCGCGGCAGGCTGACTCCAGAGCTGCAGGACCTGATAAATGGGCTCTCAAAACCATATTTATAGCAAGAAAAAGCTCATAAAATGGAAACAGGGGCAGGGCGAGGGAGGAGGAGGAGGAGGAGGAGGAGGCGGCTGCAGCCTGGCCGCGCTCCGGCCATTACGTTGGCTGCGGGAAGGGGAAAGGGATGCGGGAAGCTGCCCGCCCTGGGGGGCTGCTTAGGGGCTGGGGTTTGGTGCTGGAGGGGTTGTGGGGTGGAGGCTCTGCCCATGGAGCAGGGGAGCAGCAAATGATGGGGTGGGTGGGGGGCAGGCATGAGCATGGAGGGACACATGGCTGGGGGGGAGTGTGGGGTTGTTAACCCAGCAAACTCCTGCCCCAGCCCTCCACAAACCCCGTTCAGCCCCACACTGCAGGGACAGGGCTGTGGCAGAGCTCTGGGGCCACCTCACACCCCACTGCGGGGTCCTGACCTAATTCTGGGGGACACACATGAGCTGCTCCCCCTCATCCCTCCCCAGACAAAACAAGACCTGCAGCTGCTCATCCCTGCTCCCCTCTGCTCCCACCCTGTCCCTCCTGCTTCCCCCCCTGAAGAGCAAATCCTGCCTGACATTTCCAGAAGCAGCAGTTTTCCTCCGGGCCTTTGTGAGGAAAGAAAAATTGGGGAAAATGAAGACAGGCAGGGAGGTGTGTGAGGGGATCAGCTCACCCATGCTCAGGGGCTTGTCCCCTCTCCTCTGTCCCAGCCAGCAGGACAGCCAGGGGTGACTCCTCATGCCAGGAGAGCTGTGGTTCCCCTGCCTTGATTTGCTCCTTCATCCTCTCCTGCCTCTTTATCCTCCTCCCTATGGATCAAACCCCACACAGTGCTGCGCTCTTTCTCTTCTCCATCACTTTGGGCATTTTCCCTGCTGTAAATCCTCCCCAAATGTTGCTCCCAGTTAACCAGGGAGATTTATCACCCTCAAAGGCCCCTCCCAGGAGGTGGGCAGGGGAAGCAGGGGGAGGTGATCTCCTCTCCATCCTCTCTGGGCCTTCCTGGATCCTGTGGATGCTTGTGGGCATTCAAGGAAAACCAAAGCACCCAGACATGGTGTCTCGTAATTTATTCCATATTCCATGCCATATTTCCATGTGGATTTAACCAGGCTGGCTGGAGCCCACCTGTGTTACAGGTGTGATGAGTTTGCTGGGCTCAGCTCAGGTCCTCTGAAGGGGGTTCTGTGAAGGAGAGCTTGGGAGGAGGAGGAGAAGGTGCTGAGGGAGAGTGTGACATGAGCAGGGGTTGGATTTGGCATCCAAGGTGCTCCCAGAGCTAAGACTGATCCTCTGAGCTGTGTTCTCCATGTGCCTTATGGCATTTTTGGGATGCTCCATGCTGTCACTGGGATGGAACTGACAGGAATTTGGGATCTGTTACTTTGCCTTCATCCAGAGCAATAGAAGGGACAGGAAAACTCCCACCTCCAGATTTCCCATCCTTGTTATTTTCATCCCCTTGGAGTTTCTCTCCCCCTCCCCTGTGCAGCAAATACAAAGTTGTGATCACACCTGGATCGATGCACCCTGAGCCAATCACCCTGAGAGGAACCTGCTGCAAACTCAGCCCTGTTCTTGCTGCTCCTTCCTCCTTTCCCTCCTCACCCTCCTCTCCCAGCAGCCTCACACTCTCCTCCCACTCCCTCCTGCACCCTTGGCAGCAGCCTGGGGTGGCTTTGTCCCTTTATACCAGACTGTGTGACACTGTGTGGCTGCTGCTGCATGGCCAAGCCCTGCCCAGCTCCAGCTGCTGAGTGCAGGGGGACTCTGGGGTGAGGAGGGGATGAGCCCCCAGGCTGGTGCCACACCCCAAAATCCCAGACAAGCCCTGCCCAGCCTGGCCTTGGGCACTGCCAGGGATCCAGGGGCAGCCCCAGCTGCTCTGGGCACCCTGGGCCAGGGCCTGCCCACTCTGCCAGGGAACAATTCCTGCCCAAGATCCCATCCAGCCCTGCCCTTTGACTCCTTTGAGCCCCTTTAGGCCCTGCCAGGCTCCCCTGGAGCCTTCTCTTGTCCAGGGGAGCACCCCCAGCTCTCCCAGCCTGGCTCCAGAGCAGAGGGGCTCCAGCCCTTGGGGCAGCTCCGTGGCCTCCTTGGGACAGCAGCACTGAGCCCAAGGGCCCTGGGCTCCCAGCACAGCTCCTCTGTGCCCGTCCCTGCCTGGCATCACAGCTCACACCCCCTGAACCCCTCTCGCTGCCTCTGGCATCACTCCCTGCTCACCCACCCACCCTCAGCTCTGCAGCCGCTGACCTCGGCGAGTTTTCAAAGCAGCTCGGGAATTACAGATTAAAGCACTTCATTTGAATAAGATGCTGATTAACCTATTTATTTTGCACGGGGTCCAGCGATAACACGGGGCGGGCTCCTGCATGGGCGAGTCAGACAAGAAAGAGCCTTTGATCCGCTGCCTTTGAGGCCACTCCTGCCCCACACTTCTCCTGCTGCCTAGGCACAGATCTGTCTCCCCAGGTGTGGAAGTTCAAAAACAAACCAGGAAGCTGGAGCTCCCAGCACAGGGAGGGTGAGGGAAAGAGGCAGAACCAGCCCGTGCTCTGAAAACTGGAGCTTTGGCATCAAGGCACAGCTGAGGCAACAGCCAGGGCAGAGACAGAGATTTAGGTTGGATGTTGGGGAAAAATTCCTTCCTGGCACAGGTTTCCCAGAGAAGCTGTGGCTGGCCCTGGATCCCTGAAAGTGTCCAAGGCCAGGCTGGATGGGGCTTTGGACACCCTGGGATAGTGGAGGGTGCCCCTAACCATGGCAGAGGTGGCACTGGATGAACTTTAATGTCCCTGCCAACCCAAACCATTCCACGATCCTATGAAAGGCTGGAGTGCAGGTGTCACTCAGACACAGGGAAGGGGCTGAGCTGTGGCAAATGCCAAGCAGCTCTTCCTGTGGGAATCAGGGCCCTCCAGGGCTCTGCCAGCAGGATGGGCCAAGCCCCAGCACTTTGAAATTCGAGGCCAATAAAGGCCATTTGTTGGGGCGATGTTTTCCCCACGTCGACTGGGGTTTAAAGCTCCAAATTTCCCACAGAAACTCGAGGCAGTGACACAGATTGTGACTCAAGCAGGTTTTCCCTGTCAAAACCAACACTCTTGGAGCTGGTTTCTGCCTCACGTGGATCCACACGGACCCTCCAACACTCCCAGGTCTGAGCCCAAGCTGGCAAGGCCTCGGTGCCCTCCCCTCCCTCTGTCCTCCAGAACCAGCACCTTGGGGTCCAATCCCAAAGGCAGAGCCCATGGTGCAGGTTCCAGCTGTGCACCAGCAGCCAGGGAATGCCACAGCAGGGATTTCCCAAGGGATGGGGATGTTCCCTGGGGAATGGGGCAGTGTCACACCGACTTTGGCAGAGACTGAGGGCACGTCTGAAGCCCAGCCCCGGGCTGGGGACAGAGCCCAGTGGGACAGAGCCGTCCCCCTCCAAGCACGCAAACATTCCGGCCAGGAATGCAGCCCCGGCCGCCAGACAGCTCCCGTGTTCCTGCAGGAACCCTGCAGCCCGCTCCAATTAGCTTTCCTGGAGATCCCATTACTCGCAGCCACAAAGACATTGTTCAGTTTATTCCCCTGGAACAGCCGCGGGAGCAGGGAGAGAGTATTCCTGCAGGCTGCTCAGCTTTCCTATAAAGCAGCGCACACCTGGAGCGGGCTCAGCTGCCTGCCCCCGGCGCAAGTGCGAAACCCGAGCCCGCGGTGTCGCCTTTCACCGGACACAGCGGCAAACACGGCCCGGGCTGCGGGCCACGGGCCACGGCTCCTTCCCGGGAGCTCCCCATCGCTTCCCCGTTCTCCCTCACGGGAATTCCCTTCCCCATCCCGCTGCAATCCCAGCCCGCGATGCATGCAGGGTCCTGATTGCTGGCGGCTTTAGTTTGGGAGAAATCCTGCAAAGTTTGTGAATTTTTAGGTTGGCACCCCAGTGCGAGCGGCCCCAAATTGAGGCCATTTTCCATGGGAAAAAGGATCATTTCCCCAGGGTCTGGGTATCAGCTCAGAGGTGGCTTTTGGGGCTCTAACAGGGGGCAGATCCTAACTGCTGGCAGCTTTGGATCGGGAGAAATCCTGCGAAGTTCCCAGAAGTTGCCCTCAGCACCCACTGCTGGCCAGTCTGGGGCTGCAGGCACCCAGCAGTTTGGGGGCACAGGGAGCAGGGAGGGCTCCCAGGGCACGGGGAATGGGACACGCTGCTGCCACTTACCGAGGAGGGGAGTCCAGGAGGCACCTTCCGAACCTTTTTGGGCTGTCCATCTGCAGCAGACAAGAGAGGACCTGAGTTTTCAAGGGGCTTAGAGGGTGGGGAAATGAGCTGCAGCAAAAGTCTTGGGTTGGAAACTGCAGGTACAGACAGACCTGAGATCCCCAATGTCCCGTGGCTGAGGAAGCATCAACAGTGAAAATGTCCAAGGATGAGCCTCTCCAGATCCTGTCTGCTCCCTTTGGGGGCAGGTTTCACACCCACACAGAGATCCCAGGACAGGAAGGGTTTGTTGGGAGAGACTGAGCCCATAAATATACAACCCCTCATTGGGGTTTTTTTTGGAAACACTTTTAACTTGAAGTGGGTTTGTGGAGAGAAGATGCAGAAAGAGAACACATACAGGGCTGGGCTGTATTTTCATTTGCTTCCTACACAGGGATAGACTTGAGAAAGCTTTACTGCTGCAGGAGGCAGGAATGTGCTTCCCAGGGACAGACCCCAGCCCATCCCTCCAGTTCCAGCTCTGGAGGGGACACAGTGTCCTGGGGGAAGGGGGCAGTTCAGGGAGGTAGTGGGGAAACATCCAGAAATGGCTCAAGGGGATGCACTGGCTAAATTTTTTAAAAACCTCTATTTTTCATAATTATTATTTTTATAACTATTTTTCCAAAATTATTTTTATTATTTTCCATAATTAATTGAAAAAAAATCATAATTAAGGAAAGCCCAGGCTGGGGGTGCAGGGTGCTAACACAGCAACCTGCCAAGCCAGGGACTCTGTGGGATGTATCTCCAGAGCACAAATTCATCCCACAGAATGCTACAGAATCATTTTCCAGGCTGCAGTGGCAGCACCAGAGTAGGTGCCTTTTTCTGAAAAGCACTGAAAAATGCACCCATCATTGGGTCACTTCTGGTTTCACTCGTTGGGGAAAGCCCAAAATAGCAGCAGCAAAGTGGCTCTGGAGGGTGCAGGGGGAACTGTGACGAGAAACACCAGTTCTGGGGAACTGGAGCTTGTGTTCCCTCTGAAGTTAAACTCACGCCTGACCCCAGCCTTTGGTAAAAGCTTATTCCCAGGTCCCCCCAGACACGGGCAAGCCCTGCTTGGGAACAGCGGAGCGGGCAGGGAGAGCTCCTGGAGCAAACATTCCCTGGGTCCCAGGCACAGCTCCAGCACCTCCTGCTGCCTCCTACACCCTGCTCCTGCCAGTCCTGCCTGCTGCAGCTCCAGGAGGCCAACAGCCACAGGAACAGTTCCACGGCAGCCCAGGGGGTGCCAGGAAGGACGAGTGATGTGCAGTGTGGCTGGAGGTGTTTTTACAAGAACCTCAAGCCTTTGCTGCTTTCAGCTGATCTGGCATTTTCCAGAAAGAGGGAAATTGTACCTGACTCTGAGCTCCCCTTTTCTGAGGTTAGATATCTCTCTCTCTATATATAAAAGAGATATTTATATGCATTCCCTCCCCAAAAAAGAGCAAACAACAGATTCATGCCAGGGGCACACATGGCAACATCAGTCCCTCATTCCCAGCATCAATGTCCTCATTCCCAAAGGCAGGTCTGACGAGGGCACCTGCCCAGGTGGCATGGTGGCACCCGGGGGACACGCAGTCACTCACCTATGCTGCTCTCAGCACCTCTCCTGCGAGGATTGTTGGGGTAAGAAAAATACTGAGACCCCCCTTTGCCCCCGGTGGGGGAAAGCGTGCTCGGGCTGGCGATTCCCATCTCGCTGGGCAGGAAACCAGGCTGCAAACAAGGAGAGAGAAAAGCCCTTCCATGGAATTACACTGGAAAACGACTCACTGGGAGAGAACAGAGCTGCTTTGAGCCACCTTCACACCAATTCAGCCGAGGGGAAAAATAAACACGAGCCAAGGGGCCAGGAGGGAAAGCAAATCCGTAAATATGGGGGTGGAGGTGGGGGAATAGGTGTGGAGGAACAAAAGAGGCTTTCAGCCTGTGCTTTCCTGCTGGACCCCAGCAAGGAACCTCTGCAAACCAGGGATGCAAACCAGCAGGTGCCGTGGTGGGGGACACTGTGGTCCTACAGGCACCTTGTAGGCGCCATGGTAGGACCAGTGTGGTCCCACGCTCACCTTGATGTCAGGAGGACAGCGTGAGCCCCATGTCACCAGCCCATGTCGTGGCCAGTGCTGTGGAATGGCACTGCCACTGCTCAGGGTGGTTTTCTCCTGAGTTTTATCAGGGAAAAGCCAAATCCCTCTTTGTAACACCAGGAAACTCCTCCCTCTCTTTATCCCGGCTGACCTTGGGCATGCTGGGAAGCAGCAGAGCCAGAGCCCAGGATGCTCCCTCCTGGGATGGAGCCTCTCCTCCAGCACTGCCCCTCTCACCTCAGGAGGAAGTTCAGTGTATTTACATGGAATTGCACAGGGCTGCCAAAGGGCCCTCAAGTCCCAAAAGCTCAGCTCTGACCCATCTTCCGAGGGCAACCCATGGAAATAAAGGAGGATTTCAGGCTTTTGAGAAACTGGAAAAAACCCCTTTGCTTTCAAACTCTGTCTCCTCCAGAAAGGGGTCAGGGAGGGAAAGAGGAGCTCGTGTGTTCACAGCTGGTGACATTCCTGCAATCTGTTCCACTGCTCAGGTTTCCTCTGCTCCGGAGCCGCTCTGTGCGTGGCCAAGGAAAGCACCCGGAGGGATCCCGGGAGCTGCTGCCCTGCTCCTCCTGCAGGCAGGAGACACACTGGGACTTTGAGCAATTTCCCAGAGAAAGGGGTTTTCTTCCCATTTCCTCTGCCTGGGGATGCTCCAGGAGATGGTTCAGGGTTAAACAAAGGGGAAATGCCCTGCCAGCTCCAGCCTACCAGAGCAGGGCATTTTTGGGCAAGAACCTGATCCCCATCCAGGGCATTTCCACCAGACAATTTTTCATCTTTTCAAAAACAAAACAACAAAAAAGAAGCCAACCCCCCTCACTCCCCCAAACTGGAGCCAGAAGCAACAACTGCTCTGGGGGCCACAGAGGCTCCACTGGCCTCCCCCCACCCCCACAAGGGGGTTTTGTCTCCTCTCCACCTCAAGTGGGATTTGCCACCCGATCCTGAGCCCTGTGCCCGCCTCTCCCGGGGCCTCTCCCGGCCATTTGCCCCCCCATTTCTGTTACCTTATATTCCCCCTCCTCCACGAAAGCCCAGCAAAACCATCACATCCAAAAGCAACACTTGGCACCGGGCCCGGTTTTCTTTGAGCAGCTTCAGTGGTAAATGAAATCCACTCTGGCACAGCCAGCACAGCTGCTCCAGCAAAGGAAACATCCTCACTTCAGAGAGGAGGAAATTATGACAAATTTGTGTAAAATTAAAACATGTAATATGTGTGTGTGTACATGGATAAAATAAAAGCTGTCCGGCCAAAAGCTCCTCCCTTGGCTCCAGTGCTGGGACTGCTTCCCCAGGGCCAGGCCGGGCACTGAGGGGGCACTTGGAGCCACACATCAAAGGGAGGTGCTCACTCCTTCCCAAAAAACTATTTCTGGATGCTGCTGGCAGCAGGGGAGGTTATCTCAGGGCTGCTTTGCTGTGTTCCAAGCTCAGATTGACACCTCTGGTATTCCCCACAGGAAGCAAAGCTGTTCCCCCCAGCAGAGCCCTGGGGTTCACACAGGGTGACCCAACAGGGCTGGGCTGTGTCTGCAAGAGGTGGCTCTGGTGTGCTGGGTCCCTTCCAGGACTGTGGAGATCATGGAGTGCCAGAAGGATTTGTGTTGGGAGAGACCTTAGAGTTCATCCAGTGCCACCCCTGCCATGCCCAGGGACACCTTCCTCTATCCCAGGCTGCTCCCAGCCCTGCCCAGCCTGGCCTTGGGCACTGCCAGGGATCCAGGGGCAGCCCCAGCTGCTCTG
>JAYDZK010000114.1:4048356-4062337 GCA_034509185.1 Euphonia xanthogaster | reverse complement strand
GCAGCCCCAGCTGCTCTGGGCACCCTGGGCCAGGGCCTGCCCACCCTGCCAGGGAACAATTCCTGCCCAAGATCCCATCCAGCCCTGCCCTCTGGCCCTGGGAAGCCATTCCCTGGGTCCTGTCACTTTGCTTAGGAACTCATAACAAAGGCACCCAAAGGCTGGGCAGAGATCCCAGGGGGTAAAGAGAAACAAAACAAAAGCAACTAACAAAGACAAAATAGTCTTTTCTTTAAACACCACCAGCAGCATGAAGTTCAGTGCTCACATTTTATTATCTAGGTCACAGAGGGACATTATTCATAACCACCAGTGTGGCCCACAGGGCCTGGGAAGGCCATGAATCCATCCCTGGCTTTTGAGCACAGGAGGTTCCAAGCCCCTGACCCAAACACACCCAGGCCAGTCAGCACAAGAGAAGGCTCAAACTGGAGACAAGTGATCAATATTCACAGAGATCAGAGCAGCATTTAAGTATTTCTACCTTTTTAAGCTCCTACCCCTCGAGTGTTTAATTTTTTATACAATGCTATCTAGGAAAACCACAGGAAGGAACAAACCCACTCAATCAACATAATCAAAACACCACTCTCAGGGAGTGCTAAGTTTGGAACAGCAGGATCAAACATTCCACCCTCCCTGGGGAATGACAGGAAAGAATTCAAACTCCCCTTACCTGTAAGGAGGGAACGTGTGCTACTCTTTTGGGCACGATCGTGCTGGTGGTCTTGGAAGCCATCCCAGCCAAGGTGCAAGGCTTCAGAGGAAGGGTGGGGGCTTCAGAGTCATTGGAAGGTGTGACACTCCTGCCACCAACAGTCGCCTTACTGCTCCCGAGGCCTGCAGGGAACACAAAACACTCAGGTGCAAATCCTGCCACTGGGCTCCAGGCTGCCAGAATGAACTCACTATCAAAGGCCAGTACTGCAAGCTGTGATTTTCTCAAATCCAGGTCTCCAAAGGGACACAAATTGGGCAATTTTACCACCTTGCAGGCAAGGATGAAGAAATCTTCTGGCAGGAAACGTGTCTCATTTGGGTTTGTTTTGGGGTGACTGAGTCAGCAGAGTTTAAAGAGGTAACTCTGCCAGCTCGAGGCACTGACACCCCACACTCAGCTCTGAGTCCTTCCACTACAAAGGCACAGCAATGAGCCTTCATTAGCACTTCCCTCCTGCTCCTGCCCCCTCCAGGCTTAAATGGAAGAGGGAATGAAGAGCAAACACAATCCAAGGAAGAAATAGAAAAAGGAGAGGCTGAAGTGAGGGAAGCTGGGTGAGACACATCAGCTGTACAGGTCTGACCTGCTGCTTTTCACAACAGGGTGGAATTTCTCAGGGAAAGACCTTCCACTGGACACTATCAGCAGAGATTCAAGTCATGGCCAGTCCTACACATCCCCTGACAGTTTCACACGTGCTCAGGAGAAATGGAAACACACGGCAGAGCCTTTGACCAGGGGGAGGACAGGACAGAGACCCCAAATCCCACTGCTGGCTTACTTTGCTTGGCTGCTGCGGTGAGGGCTGCATTTGGCACGTGAGCAATCCTCCTCTTTTCTCCTGGCAAACAGAGAGAGGTCTTTGGAACAGCCCCAGCCAGCTGTGCTGCCTGCTGCTGAGCCAGCTGGATCCTCTGGTAACACACCTCCTGGGCCGTGGGGGGACGGTAGGGCCGCACTACCGGCTTGCTCGGGGGCTCTGCCTGCACAGACAAACAGCATTTAGGGCCAGCAGCTCCCCTGCTCCATCCACTCACCCCACAAGGGTCTCTTCTCCTCAATCCCTCTGTTAGCAAGTACAGGGTTTTGAGAGGATGAGATCCCAAGTGTCTTCCAGAATGAACTAATTAAGAGTCATCCTTCCACAAACATGGCATTAATGATTCATGCTCTGGGAAGGCCTCCCAGCTCACTGGCACGTCCCTCAATGGGCAGGTGCTGTTCATGAGCTGCTTTTAGAGGCATGATGTTCCTCATGGCTGTGCCAGTCCAGTCCTGGGCTCTACCAACACCCTCAGCCTTGCCCTAGCACACAGACCTAGCCCTGTGCTGCTGATTTTGCTTTTTACTGCAATAAAAATGACACCAATTCTCCACTGCTCTTTGCCACAGGATACTGAGCTCCACTGCTCCCTCCCCGAGGACACCTGCATCCACCTCTGCAGCCCTGGAACTGCTTAAAAGCCTCACAGAGAAGTATTTATGGGATCAGAGCATTACATAAACTGATTTTCTGAATTTCAAACAGGCTCTGTTGTCCCTGCCCACTTCTGGAGGCACCTTAGTGCCTTGGCTGCTACAGCACAAACAGGTTCCACACGAGCTTCCTTTGATAGCCAAATTTAGGTTTGCAGGAAAAGTGCCAGAAATTATGTCAGCAAAGAGAGAAGTTTCCTAGCAGCAGAAGCACAAGAGAAGCAGCAGAAGTACAAACTTCTCCCTCTACTAACAGCCTCTGAAATGTGAGGAACAGGCCTTCCCTCCTGGAAGCTCCTTGGAGGGGTGTGGCCCAGTGTAACACCTGGGGGCAAGCTGGCAGCTCCTGCATTCCCAGCCTCTGATGCTGACAGCAGCTTCTGGATACCAAACTGGGTGCAGTCAGACATTAAATTATAATTACAGACTTCCAAGCAGCACAGGCCACTCATTTTCTGCCTCACCTGCAATTCCTCTGGCCCCCATTTCCCCTGGCAACCAACCCTGAACTCAGCTCCCTCCCCTTCTCCTGCTCAGTCCCTGAGCCATAAATCATGAGCAAGACTGAGCAAATATTCCACTTGGACGGACACAGCAAAGCACATTCTGAGGTGAAAAGTGGCAGCTGAGGTGCTACAGCACCTCCTGGGCAGAGCTGGGAGCTGCTCTGAGCTGAGACACTGCAGGGAAGGCAGGTCCTGGAGCTGCCCTGGCAGATGAGCACACCAGGTCAGCTCTGTTTGCCCAAGCAAAGCCTGTGCTGGGGCTCCCATCTTTGGAAAGCATTTTGGGATCAGCTGTCACATTAAGAAAATATATTTAAAGGTTTGTACATGTCTAAAAGGTGCCTCTTTGCAATAAATATTTGAGTTAATGAATTTCCGAGTCATTTGCTTCAGTCTCTTATCTCTTCACTTTGGAAGAAAGAGCCCTTATCAAACCACATGAACTGGCTGAGATATGTAGTTAAATAAAACCCATTGCATTGACCCCAGGGCTTCAAATTATTAAAGGCAAAAAATCCTTCCTAGGCAGAGAGGAAAGGCAGAACAATTAATTTGGACTACCCAGCTCAAATTAGTGCACAAGCCTCCACTCTTATCCTGCTGCAACATAAAACTAATCTGTGATCAGCACCTGGAGGGAAACACATTAAACCCTCAGAGAAAACATGAATTAAAATCCCAGGGAGAAAGAAATGAAAAAATCGGGATTTTTTGCTTCTTCTTTGCCTTTTTTTTTTGTTTTGTTTTGTTTTAATTTTTCTCCTCTGTATTTGTACAATTGGGAAAGAAGAGTATCCAAACAAATACTGCTGAGATCTTGGCTGATTCAGAACAGATGTAAGGTAATGGTTTTAAATATCTGACCAAATTCCTGCAGTATCTTTTAGATCCACAAGGCACAGAAAAATACCAGCAGATACAGAGTGACCTTGTGTCCAGTTAATTTTTATTGAAATCTCTAAATTAAGCTATACTGGAGAAAAAAGAGCAGCCCAACCTATTCCAAAGGATTACCAAGAGCACAATCCAGTCACTCTTCCCAGCCTACCCTTGGTTTTAGGAAGGTTTATTAGTTTTAGGAAGGTTTATTGTTTTGCTGCCACTTTTAACAGATCCTAAACATGGGAGATTTTTGAGGAATTGGAAAGAGAGGAAATAAAACTGCCATAGACTGATTCCAGCACAAACAGCTGTCACACTGCTGCCTGGCCCTGGGAGTGCAGCCTTTTCCAGGGTCAGGACAGAAAATCCTCACTTGGAACAACCTAAACTAATCTGCTTCTAAATCTGCACTTACATTTCCTTGTTTGACAAGATGAGAGATCCTTCTTTTTTGGCCAGGAAACAAGGTAGTTAAATTATCTTCTGTCTTTTCTTCATTTGCTTCCTCTTTGGATGGCTGGAAAACAAAAGAACAGGAGAACAGACTTGAAGATCCCTCACAAGAGGGAGATGTGGAAAGTCTCCTTTTGGGTTAACCTTGCAGAGGACTGGTGAGAACACCTGGCCAGCTGCTGGGCCAGTGACAAGAACTTTGCTGTGAGCCCAGGAGCCACCAAGGAAGCCAAGGAAGAGCAGCAGGACATTCCCACCCCAGCAGCAGCTCCATGAGCTGGCACGGGGCAGGATCAGCCTTACCTGCCACAGGAGCCTTGAGCAGCCCTCCCCACCAGCCACTCACACTCCTCACCTCCCATGGCATTTTCAGAGTCCAGGGGGTTTGAGATGGGGTGGTTTTTTTAAGAAGTTGGGAAGTGACTCATTCTGCCCTGGGCAGGTGCTGACACCTGCTCAACACCAAACCACAGTGCCCTCACCCCACACTTAGGGAAACATTTTCTGCAGGTTCAGCCACAGCTGTCACTGCAGGAAGACTCTGGTGACACAGTCCAGTCACATCCAGAAACTCAGCAGGAGGCAGAAGCATCTCTCCAGCCAAAGCTACTCCAAGCTGACACCTCAGAGCTGCTCCTGGACAAGGAGAACCACTTGGAAATCTGCTTGAAATTCAACTCAGTTGTTAATTGATACTAACCACTTCACGAATTTATTTCTCAAAACTCCAGCTGCTCTCCAGACAATCTTGTTTTCAGTTTCTCAAAACGACTCCTGGCAAAACTCTGCCATGAGCCTGACAATCCCTGAAATTCAGCAACAGAGCCAAGGCTGGATTTAGGGATGGGCTTGGGCACCACCTGGGACAAGCCTGTGCTCATCACCACAGGGGCACTGTGGATGAGCACCTCACCCTGAATCACTTGGCTCCCCAGGAACCCCAGAGTCTGTTAATTCACTGACACCCCTAACAAACTCTCACAATGCAATTCTCCCAGGCAGAAAAGCACTGCACTGCCACATGCAGCTCCTGCAATCACAGAATCCTGGAGTATCCTGAGCTGGGAAGGACCCTCAGGGATGATCAGCCCAGTCCCTGTCCCTGCCCAGCCACCCCAACACCCCCACCCTGAGCAGCCCTGGGAGCTCCTGCAGCTCTGGCAGCCTTGGGACCATTCCCTGGGGAGCCTGGGCAGTGCCCAGCACCCTCGGGGGGCAGAACCTCTCCCTGAGCTCCATGCCAAGCCCTGGCATTACTGAGCCCAGACAACACGGGGTTGTGCTGGTTTTGCATGGCCTGGTGTTTGGTAGTGGGGGGAGGCACAGAGGTGGCTTCTGTGAGAAGCTGCTGGAAGCTTCCACCCTGTCCAGCAGAGCCAATCCCTGATGACTCTGAAGATGGACAGGCTGCTGGTCAAGGCTGGGCCAATGAGAGGAGATGGTAACACCTCTGTGATAACAGATTTAAGAAGAAAATCAAAATAAAGTGAGCCATGCAGTTTTAACTCCAGCTAGAGAAGAGGAGAGAGTGAGAACATGTGAGGGAAACAACATGGAGACACCAAGGTCAGTGGAGAAGGAGGGGCAGGAGGTGCTCCAGGCACCAGAGCTGAGATTCCCCTGCAGGCCATGGTGACCACCATGGTGAAGCAGCTGTGCCCCTGCAGCCATGGGGATCCACAGGGGATGCAGAGATCCACCCACAGCCTGTGGGGATCCACAGGGATGCAGAGATCCACCCACAGCCCATGGGGATCCACAGGGGATGCAGAGATCCACCCACAGCCAGTGGGGATCCATGGGGGATGCAGAGATCCACCCACAGCCCGTGGGGATCCAGGGGGGATGCAGAGACTCACCAGATCCACCAGAGATCCATAGCCCATGGGTGAGGTGCCCATGCTGGAGCAGTGGATGCCTGGAGGAGGCTGTGATCCAGGGGGAGACCCAGTGGAGAGGGGCCCTGCCTCCAGGCTGGAGCAGCCTGGTCCTGGAGGACTGCACCCATGCCACAGCAGTTTTGGGAGGGCTGTGTGCCCACGGAAGGGCTGTGTGCCCACGGAAGGGCTGTGTGCCCGTGGAAGGGCTGTGTGCCCGTGGAAGGGACTCACACTGCAGCAGTTTTGGAAGGGCTGTGTGCCCGTGGAAGGGCTGTGTGCCCACGGGAGGGCTGTGTGCCCACGGAAGGGCTGTGTGCCCACGGAAGGGCTGTGTGCCCACGGGAGGGCTGTGTGCCCACGGAAGGGACTCACACTGCAGCAGGTGCTGTGGGGCTGCTGCTCATGAGACTGGAGAAGTTCACAGAGAGCTGTCTCCCCTGGGAGGGACCCTACGGCCTCACAGGGGAAGGACTCCTCTCCCAGAGCAGCGGAAGAAAATCTCACTAATGAACTGACCAAACCCCACACCCTCTCTCCCTGCACTGTCGGTGGGAAGGAGGGAAGGGCTGGGGTGGAAAAAGGTGTTTTAAGGGCTATTTTACTTCTCATTACAGTCCTCTGATTTTGTTAGCAATAAACTCACTTTGTACCTCTAAGTTGAGCCCTTACAGTGTTCTCTCCTGGTCCTTACCTCAACTCATGAACCCCTGGTTTGAATTTTCCTCTCCTCTGTGCAGCTGTAGCAGGGGAGGGCAAGTGAGTGACTTCCATGGGTGCCTGGTGTTTGGCCAGTGTCAAACCACAATGGGTCCATCTAGGAAATCATTCCATGAACAAAAAAAAATGCCCCGTGACCAATCCCACCCACAGACACCCATGTCCCAAAGAAGGATCCCTGTGCTGCAGTGAGCCTCCTTCCCCAAGGAGCAGGAAACCAAACCTCAGCACAGGGATGCAAAGGAGCCACATGGGGCTGCTAACAGCTGAGCTTTGTCACTCCAGGCCACAATTAACTGTTGGCTGTGAGTGGCAGCCCCTGGTTCAGTACTTTCTGAATTTACTGATCAGTAATTCCTGCTACAGATTATGTGCCCTTCAATTATTTTCTTGTTATGTAAATACTGTCTTTTTTATCTCCTTAGTCTGAAGCCCCTGGTACCATTGGAAGAAATTTTACCTTCCACGTCTTGCTTGCACCACCCACAAGGTATCCAGAGATCCTGAGGAACTACCTGCAGTATGCACTTAGAATAGGAAAGATGAATTTGGGGAATCTCCAAAGTGTCTGACAAATAGTGGACTTACTTGCACCAACACCCTGTCCAGGTTCTACCTGCCCCAATGTTCCTTAAACTCTGCTGCAAGAAGGCAGTGCCCAGGCTGGCAATCTTGGATTGGCTTTGAAACCCCCAACTGACTCCCTGCAGCCTTTTCTCCAGCCATCCACACCCCAAGGCTCTCAGGCCAGGTGGAGACAGAAGTAATTGATAACCCTGAAATTGGAAAGCCTCCAGCACAAGAGGGGACTGAACTCCTGCATTTCACAGCGGCTTTCAATCCAGCAGGTAAATTCAGGTGCAAACACTTCCAAGCAGTCAGTCACGACAAGGAAGAGATTCTTCCAACACATGGAGTGCCCCTCTTCAGCTGCTTGAGATAAGCAGCACCACTAAAGCAAACCAGAATCCTTCCACCTTTGGAGGGGAGAGGACCAACAACCCCAACCCAGCATTACCTGTTTTCCCAGCCTTCCCTTGTCTTCAGTTTTCACATCTTTAGATTCATTAAAGATCCTGAGACACTCCTCCATGGGATCTGACTCGAAATCCACATCTTTCTCAAGGATGGAATAATCAATGTCATCAGATGTTGAGGAAGATGATGAGGACTTGGACATCTTGGAGCGCTTTGCTTTCTTTGTCCTGTCCTTGTCACTGTCAGAGGCTGAGCCAGAGTCAGCCCCATCCAAGTCCGAGCTCACATCAAGCAAGGAGGAGGACAAAGGCCGGCCTTTGTCATCCTCATCTCCACTCTCATCTCCAAACAGGTCCACGTGACTCAAGCTCTGCTGCTTCCGACCCTTCTTGGGGTCTCCTTGTCCTGCACAGCTGACCTTGTCCTTTCGCTCCAGGGAGCTCTTGGTCCCTTTCTCCTTGTTTTTACGACCAGAACTTTCCTTGCCATTTTTCACATCAGCTGTTTTGCTCTGCAGATCTTTCTTGCTGCTCCCCACTTTCTCTGTGCCCTTGGTGACACCCTCGCTCTTGCTTTTCCCTGAACTGCTGGTGCTGGACTTGGATTTTTCTTTCTTACACCCATCCACTTTTTCTGACTTCTGTTTTTCAGGTTTCTTCAAGTTCCCATCTGTTTTCACTTTGACGCTTTTGTCTTTGCAGTTTTTCTCTTCATTCTTGGTTTTTAATTTTTCTTCTTTCTTGAGCACTTTGTCTTTGTCTGCATTTTTATTTTTCTCCTTCTTACCAGCCTCACTGAGGCCTGGTGCTTTACTAACATCAGTTTTCTTCTTTTTTGTTTTGTCTTTGGAGTCTTTGTTTTTATTTTCAATTTCCTTGCTGTTCTTACCAGAACACAACTTCGCTGCCTTTGAGTTCTTGTCTGATGAGTTCTTGGCAAGGTTTTTCTGTGAATTTGGAAGCTCCTCCTTGTGCTGTGCTGCTTCTTTGCTCTCCTGGGAAGCAGAACCATCCACTTTTATGCTCTGCTCTTTGCTGGAGAACTCATTTGACTCACTCTCAGAACCAGCCTTTGAGGGTGAACTGCCAGAAGCTGCTTTATATTCCACCTCAGCCTCATCTTCAGAGGAGGAGAACCTGGCCAACACCTCATCATCATCGGGATCTTCGCAGAGCTTCTTCCGTGATGGAGAGTAGGAGTCCTCATAATCAGAGGCCCTGTCCCTTTTGGACCCCTTGGTTGTGGCTTTGCCCAACAGCCTGGCAGAGTAATTGGAAAGGGGGTCATATTCCAAGTCTGTGGAAGGTTTGGAATCATCAATCACGTATTTGGTGTTAGTGACAGTGCTGCTGTATTTTTTGTTCTGCACCACAGCCTTGGGGACATACTCCAGGGAGCTCCCTTTGGAGCGGGAGGAATCCAAAGTGTATTTACTGGAGCGGCCAGCAGCAGCCAGAGGAGTAGGGTTGTAGTCTGAGTTATTACTGAAGTTGTAGCTCCCTGGATTATACTCCAAGGAGGCAAAGGAATCATTCTGAGGCCCAGCAGCTGACACAGGTGTGTTTGAAATGAGTGAGGAGCCCTCTGAAGCACCAAACTCCTTCGTGGTTTCCAGCAGCTCCTCGTACTTCTTCTGCTCCCTCTCCACTTCGTTCTTCACTGCCTCAATGGCCTTGTTGACCAGCTCCAGCTCCAGAATTCCAGGTGTGACATCTGTAATGTCAGCCAGGAAGCCATCCTCCACCTCCAGCGAGGGCCTGGGCAGCTCAGGGTTGTAGGGATCATAGCCTCGCTCTGGAAAAAAGGAAAAAAAAATCATTTCCTGCCAGCAATTCAAGTAAAATTTAAAATGAGGTCTTTTTAGGGTCTGCTCTGATCAAACCCCAACACTGAATGACACAACCAAAAGCCACATTCTTGCACCACAGAATAAATAAATGTAGGATACCAAAAGCTACCAGGGATGTTCTCTGGCCTAGACTAAACCAGATTGTAAAAAACTTACTCCCAGGGCGAAAGACCTGTTAACAAAGTGCTTTTAAGAGTCATGGAAAAGCTCTATAAATTAAATATTCTTCAGGGCACCAAAGAATAATCACTGTATTAGGCCCAAGGGGAGCTGACTGTGCACAGAACTATCTGCTAAATTCAATGAAGCCACCAAGGAGGAAAGAGGAGAAGTGAGAAACTGTGGATTAGGTTCTCATTTCCCAATGCCAACACCTAAAGCCCACCAAAAGCCTCCAGTATTCCTCAAGGCTCAGTGATTCTCATGGCAGCTGCAGGAAAACCACTCTGATCTGGACTGACAAACTGAGAGCTGCTGGCAGGAAGGAAAAACTACAACACAACTCAACCACTCAGAGCAACCACCAAGACAGGAACACTGAACATCCAAAGCATCTCCCTTTTCCACACTCCCCTTTCCAGAAAAGTCCCTCTGATGGCCTCTCTTCCACATCCAGCCTGGACAAGAGAAGGCTCCAGGGACACCTCAGAGCCCCTGGCAGGGCCTGAAGGGGCTCCAGGAGAGCTGCAGAGGGACTGGGGACAAGGCCTGGAGGGACAGGAGCCAGGGAATGGCTCCCAGTGCCAGAGGGCAGGGCTGGGTGGGAGATTGGGAATTAGGAATTGGGAATTGGGAATTGGGAGTTAGGAATTGGGAGTTGGGAGTTGGGAATTGGGAGTTGGGAATTGGGAATTGGGAATTGGGAGTTGGGAATTCCTCCCTGTGAATTCAGCCTGTTCAGCAGAAGGTGTCCCTGCCCATGGCATGGAGCTGGAATCACTCCAAGGGATTCAAGGTGTCTCCCAAGCCAGCCCATGCCAGAACTCTCTGGCAGGAGCAGGCTGTGTTCCCACAGCCCCTCTGGAGCAGGGGCTCCAGGATGAGGGAGCCCAGCTCCCTCTGCTGAATGGATTCCCATGTTTTTATTCCAATGGGCTGGCAGGAAAGTAAACAGAGCAGGTGTGCTCACATGACCAATCCAGTTGCATTTTAATGCAATGTTTATTCACAGCCAGTTTAATATTAATGGCAAATTGATCTCTGGAATTTTTTCCCATCAAAAATTAATGTGATGCACTCTTTGCTTTTGTGCATGGAAAGCATCTCCCAATTAATTGGGAGATAACCACTGGAAATCCAACACTGCCACTCAGCCAGTCCCAGGCCATTCATTTCCTGAAGTGCACAAGCACTCCATGAATAATTAATAATGATTAATAGTGGTATTAAACTATTACTGGTGGATCAGGAGAGTGCAGCAGGTACCAATTTGTGATTTATAGCCAGGAAAGAGTGAGGAATTTGGGGAGGAATGAAGGAAAGAGTGAGGAATTTGGGGAGGAATGAGCTGGGTGGGTGCATCACAAATGTGACTTCACACCCACGTGGCCACGCAGGTGCCACCTTTGGGGCTTGGAGCATTCCCAGACTTTTCCAGGGATTTGAACAAACTCTTCCCAGCTTGGTCTCAGGTGGGAGTTGGACGCTCTGTGTCACTGTAGGACACGAAATGACACGATGTGCACACACTGCTGCTCTCAGGGTAAAAATGGAAGTTTATTTTCTGACTCCAGCATTTATAGATTTCCAAAAGTGACCCTGGACTGGAGGGTGACAGTGCCACCTCTCCAATGACACTGGACAAACCAACAGCCCATCAGATTTCTCCTCCTCCATAGAAGAATGCAAAGCAGTAAGTGTTTACAGAAAACTGTGTGAAAAGCTTTGTTACAAGAATGTCAACTTCAGAAGGCTCAGAGGAGCTGGGTGACACCTCCCCAGCCCCGGGGTGGCCCTGGATGGGGCCGGTGTCACTCCTTGTGCTGGGGGCACTGCAGAGCCAGGAAGGGATGGTGCCAGCAGGGCTTGGGCTGCTCTCACTGGTGCAGCAGGTGAGATGGATCATGGAAACCATCCCCTGGTTTGTGGGAGTCAGTGCCACCCCTGCTCAGCAGGAGCTGGGCCCTGCAGCTCAGCCCGGGGGCTGCTCAGGGCGTGAGGGATGCTGATCTCAGTGCCCTTGTCCCAGCCTGCAGAAGGAGCAAAACACCTCTGTGATTGCACCCCCTGTGTGATAAAAGCACTGCTGTGCTTGTATCAGGGCAGGTTCTGTGGGAAAGCTTTTTGTTCTGCATCATCCTCAGCAGGAAAAAGGAACCTCAGCAGGCTCAGCCCTCCTCCACTGCCTGAGGGGTGTGCTCAGTGCAGGGGGAAAAGGAGCAAAGGGGTTTGGAAAAGTAACTGGGCACAGGGGGAGGCGTTTCTTGTTATCCCAACATCGCTGATCAGAAGGGATTTTCCTCCTTCATTAGAGCTGTTCCAGATGCTGAAAGAGGCCACAGGTGAGGGACTCAGTGTGCTGCAGGGCCAGACTGGTGCCAAAGGTGGGGAAAAGGACCAAAACTGGGGCTTTAATTTGATTTATTGTTTTGATGGTCATGCTATGAATGCTACTTCATTTGAAATCCAAGTATGAAAATAAACCACCCCAAAATCATTATTTAATAGGAAAAGCATCATTCCTCTTGTTACACCTTCCACCCTCAGGCAGCAGCTTTGCCTTGAGTCTCACTGATTTCAGCAGCTGGGAGAACGGGGCGAGGTGTGCTCCGGGTGCAGCCAGCAGCTCGAGTCTCTGCTCGGGTTACATTCCATTTGCAGTCCCGGCAGTCCCGAGCCTCTCCTTTCTGTGTGCTCCTTCTAGAGCTGGTTTGTGCTCAGTTTAACAGTGGTGATGAGCCCCTGCCTGCTCCTGAAGGTCAGGCACAGCAGCTGTGGGACAAAACGAGAGCCGTAATTACGGTGAGGGTTCTGCACGCTGCTGCAAACACAAACCCAGCTGCGGGTGCGTCTCACAAGGGGCCCCTGGTGTTTCCAGAGGCAGCCACTGCTCTGTGGGGTAACTCTGGGTAACCTGGGGAGTGTGGGCTTGTTCAGCCACCTCCTTATTACCATTCACTTATCCAGCAAACTTTGACTTATCTTAGATTTAATGACTCGGGAGTAATCAGGATAATTTGCATATTTGGCACAGAGAAATGAAGATGAGAAAATTATTATTTTATTTTTTTTTTAATCCAGGGTATGTTTTCAGTGGTGTACTTGATGTGTTTGTGGTTACCCTGTCCCTGGTGCCCCCCTGCAGCTGAAAGGAGGCAGGTGTGGTGTGCATTTGGCAGGATCACACCTGTCAGGGTAAAATCCTGGGCAGGGGGAACCTCAAATCCACCCAGTGCCACCCCTGCCATGGCAGGGACACCTCCCCAGCCTGTGTCCAGCCTGGCCCTGGGCACTGCCAGGCAGCCCCAGAGTTTGGGAGGCTTTCAGTGGTGGGATATTCATCCCCTGGCATGGGAATGTTTATTGCAACCAACGCCAATCTTCAAAGGGGCCATGAAGTAATAAATTGCATTAATCCCAGGCTGTTATGACACTTGGAAATGCCCTGCAATTACTCATGCTGGTAATTAACTGCAAGGAGTGTACTTTTGCAATTAGTTATCAGCACCTGCCAACTGCTTGGAAGGGCAGGCAGTGAGCTGTGCTGGTGGGACTGGCTTGGAGCAGGGAAAGGGGAGCAGGGGAGAGGGGAGCAGGGTCCCCCTGAGCCTGGCAGGACAAGGAGCCCTGAGTGCCAGCGCAGCCTGGGGCTGCTCCTTGTCATCCTCCTGCGGGCCTGGATGGGCTCTGGGGTCTGAGAAGGGGAGAGCCCTGTGAGAAACCAGCCTGCCCTGCAGGCCAGGGTGTCCTGGTCAGCTGGAGATCCTGGTGACAGCCAGGGGAAAAGGGAATAACAGCAAAGCAGATGCTGCAGGACTCACTTTGCCTTTCTTGAGCCAGAGTGCTCCCATTTCTGGCGTGGCTGTGCTTTCATACAGCCCCAAGCAGGTCTGGGTGGGAAGGGCCCCAGAGCCACCCAGTGCCCCCCTGCCATGGCAGGGACAGCCCCCAGCCCCCCGGGCTCCCCCAGTGCCAGCCTGGCCTGCAGCCCCTCCAGAGGGTCCCTGCTGTGGGTTTGGGTGGGCACAGGGGGCACAGGGACAGTGTGCCCTGAGTGTGGCACTGGGGCACAGGGACAGTGTGCCCTGAGTGTGGCACTGGGGGACAGGGACAGTGTGCCCTGAGTGTGGCACTGGGGCCAGGGACAGTGTGCCCTGAGTGTGGCACTGGGGGCACAGGGACAGTGTGCCCTGAGTGTGGCACTGGGGGACAGGGACAGTGTGCCCTGAGTGTGGCACTGGGGGACAGGGACAGTGTGCCCTGAGTGTGGCACTGGGGGACAAGGACAGTGTGCCCTGAGTGTGGCACTGGGGGCACAGGGACAGTGTGCCCTGAGTGTGGCACTGGGGGACAGGGACAG
>JAYDZK010000114.1:4017083-4028903 GCA_034509185.1 Euphonia xanthogaster | reverse complement strand
GGGGACAGTGACACAGGGACCTGTTCCCTGTGACAGGAACACACCACACTGTGCTGGGTGACACAGGGACCTGTTCCCTGTGACAGGAACACACCACACTGTGCTGGGGGACGCAGGGACGTGACCTTGGTGACAGGGGGACACTACACTGTGCTGGGGGACACAGGCTGACACACTGTGCTGGGTGATACAGTGACACAGGGACCTGTCCCCAGTGACAGGGACACTACACTGTGCTGGGGGACACAGGCTGACACACTGTGCTGGGTGATACAGTGACACAGGGACCTGTTCCCTGTGACAGGGACACACCACACTGTGCTGGGGGACACAGGGACCTGCCCTGGTGCCAGGGTGACCTCACTCCTTGCTGGGTGTCCCCCACACCCCCAGGACCAGCTGTGGCCCAGGAGCAGCTCCAGGGCTGCCAGGGGGTGCTCCTGGTTCCCTTCCCAGAGCAGAGGTCAGATCCAGCCTGGGCCTTGGGGGTTCCCTGGGATCTCATCCCCACCCTCCAGCCCCACCCCCAGCTGGGGGAATGGGGTCGAATTTTGGGAGAAAAGCCAAAAAAATGGAAACCAGATGCTGGTGTGAGCAGATTCTCCCCCCACAGACCCCCACTCCCTGCTCCCTGATCTGCATCACCTCATCTGAGCTCCCAGGGAGTTTCTGCTCCCCATGGGGGAGATTTTCTCTGCATCCACATGGGAACTTTTCCAGCCTCAGCACGAGGTGCCAGGGAGGGTTGTGAAGCTGGAGAAGGGAACAGAGCTGGGAGAACAGGGCCTTCCTTCCCTGGAGCTGCCAGAACATCCTCACATGGAGTCACATCTTCACAGGGGTGGGCTGACCAGGATGGTGACATCACTCCCAGCACTCCCAGTACCTCATCCTGGCACCACCCTACGTTTAACATCCCGTGGTCCATGTCCCCCATGGGAGTTCCTGCCCATACAGGGGTTCTCTGTGACACCCCAAATCCTGGGCAATGGCCTGGCTGCTGCTTCCCCCCCTGCCCAGCCCCAGCCCACGGGGTACCAGCCACCCTGGGGGATGCTCCAGCTCCCCAAAGGTGTTTCCAGCTCCCCACAGTTCTTCTGGCACCCCAAAGGGATGCTTTCCATTCCCCAGGGGATGCTCCAAGTCCCCACAGGTGCTCCTGGCAAATGAAGGGGATGCATCCCAGCCCCTCCTCCAGGACGTTCTGGTCCCTCTGTGGGATTTTCATGCCCCCAGGATGTTCCTAAGGGGATGCTCTGACCCCTACAAGAATGCTTTGCCACGAAGGGGCGGCTCCCAGCCCCCCACGGGGATGCTTTGCCCCCCCAGAGGGACATTTCCCTCCCGCAGGGTGTCCCAGCCCGGTGCGGGGTCCCAGCTGTGCTGTCCAGGCGCTGTCACCGCGGGGCTGTGGCAGCCCGTGGGCCTCCCTTGGCCGTCCCAGCCTCCAGGAACGCTCAGGCATAGGATGACAAAGGGAAGCTCACAGGGGGCAGCGGGCCCGGCCCCGCACTCCTGCGAGAGCTCCTGCGGACAGAGGAGAGATGTGAGGGGACAGGGAAGGGAGCTGGGGGATCCCGGGGAGCTGGGGATCCCAAGGAGCTGGGGATCCCAAGGAGCTGGGGGATCCTGGGGGGCTGCGGGATCCCGGGGAGCTGGGGATCCCAAGGAGCTGGGGATCCCAAGGAGCTGGGGGATCCCAAGGAGCTGGGGGATTCTGGGGAGCTGGGGGATCCTGGGGAGCCAGGGGATCCCGGGGAGCTGGAGGATCCCAAGGAGCTGGGGGATCCCAGGGAGCTGGGGGATCCCAAGGAGCTGGGGGATCCCGGGGAGCTGGAGGATCCCAAGGAGCTGGGGGATCCCAGGGAGCCAGGGGAGCTGGGGGGTCAGAGGGAGCTGGAGATTCTGGGGCTGCCCCACATCTCCAGGAGGTGAAAGCAGCCCCGGGGTGTCCCTGGGGCAGGGCACAGCCCTGGCAGGGCTGCGCGCCCGGGGGTGGTTCGGGAGGGGCAGGGGGGAGGTGCCGTGGGGCCGGGGGTGCAGGGACTGCTGTGGAACCCCAGGGTGAGGAGAGGGGGCAGAGGGGGTGTGGGGCTGCTCAGGGATGTGTGCACATCTGTGTGAGTGAGTGCACATCTGTGTGAGTGTGAGTGCACATCTGTGTGAGTGTGAGCGCACATCTGTGTGAGTGTGTGAGCGCACATCTGTGTGAGTGCACATCTGTGTGAGTGTGTGAGTGCACATCTGTGTGAGTGCACATCTGTGTGAGTGCACATCTGTGTGTGTGTGAGTGCACATCTGTGTGAGTGAGTGCACATCTGTATGTGTGAGTGCACATCTGTGTGTGAGTGTGTGAGTGCACATCTGTGTGTGTGTGCAGGTCTGTGTCTGTGCATGTCCCTGTGTGTCTGTGCAGGCCCCTGTGTGTGTGTGCAGGTCTCTGCAGGGCTGTGCACACTCCTGTGTGTGTGGAAACGTGTGCAGAGGGCCCTGTGTGCACACCTGTGCATGCACACGTGTGTGCTGTGTGCACACCTGTGCACAGGCAGAGCAGTGTGGGAGCCATCCCATGGATTCCCACCCAGGCCCAGGGTCCCAACCCAGCTCAGGGACCCTCAGGAACCACCACCTGCCACCCCTGTCCCAGCCCCAGCCAGCAGGGCAGGGCCGGGCGCCCCCCGGGTTCTGGGTGCCCCCTCAAGGTTGTGGGTGCCCTCTCAGGGTGTCCCCAGGGCTGTGGGTGTCCCCAGGGCTGTGATGTCCCCTGCCCCCTGCCCGTGTCTCACCAGGGAGGTGCCGCCGGTGTCGCACTGCAGCCGCGGGCTCGTCGGGCTCTGCGCTGCTCGGGGAGGGGGGACCAGCTCTGCTCCCCCAGCTCTGCTCCCCCAGCTCTGCCCCCACAGCTGTCCCCACTGTCCCTGCTGTCCCCAAGGCCTCCACCTCACTCAGCAGAGCCAACACATTCTCCCCTCTCCTTGTCCTTTCTGTCTCCTTCCCTCCACCTCAGGCAGCACCGTGCTGTTCTCCTCACCCTGGCATCCTCTCCCAACGCGGTCCCTTCTCCCATCCCGACCTCCGACGGGATCCGATGGGATCCTTCCCCTCTGCCCTTTTATACCATCTTTGCTCATATGACAAGCACGTGGAAAACCAGAGCAGAGCTCGGAAAAAAGCTCCTTAAGTTGCTTTAATTCAGTTTCCTGGATCCCATGACTGAGCTCGGCCTCTGAACGAGGTCTCATGACTGTGGCACGCAGGCCCCGGCCATCAAAAGCCTCATTTATGCCCCAAATGAGACTTAAACCCCTCTTGGCCGGACACCCAGTGTCCCCCATGCCCAGCCTGGGCCCCTGTGCTCCCCTGGCTGGGGGCTTCAAACCAGCCAGAGGGACACCTGCCCTGACCCCGCTCTGCCCTGCCTGCAGGAGGGACTCTGGGGACACTCAAGGCCTTGGCTCTGCCTGTCCCCTCCAGGAAAGGACACTGCAGAGTCCCCATCCAGGTACCAAAACCATCCAGCCCTGTCCCCTGCCCAGTGCCCTTCCTCCACCCCAGACTGCAGCACCAGAGGAGGGGAGAGAAGTGTAATCCCAGGGGGGACAGAAGTGCTGTCCCAAAGAGGACAGAAGTGCTGTCCCAGTGGCTCGTGGCCCAGTTTGGCCCCAGGTGGGGGCTCCTGTGCCCAGGGCCCCCAGCCCACACCCTCTGAGGCCCCTGCAGCTCTCGCAGGGTGAGTGCTCCTCTGTCCCGCCTCGCTCCAGCTGCTGAGTGGGGATGGAGCCTCCATCCTGGGCCAGATCCAGACCCAAAGCTCTGACCCCTGATCCCAGTCAGGGCCCCCCACCATGGAGGTGGCACCCAGCAATGCCCATCTCCATGGACTCCCATACTCCCCACCTGCCTCTAGACTTGGGGGATCAGACTGAACTTTTCCTGACCTTTTGCCTTTGTTTTAAACTGAGACACAGGAAAAACAACCTCGAGCCACCTCAACATCCCCCCAAACCTAAGGAGCTCAGAGCCATCCTGCTGGCGAGGCAGAGCTGGCCTGAAGCATCTGCAGCTCAACAGGAAACAGGCAGCAGTAAGAGGATAAAAATACCCTGGGTGCACACAGAACGTCTCTGTGCCAGGATTAGGGAGCCCTGGGACAGTGGGGCCACAGGGAGCCGGGCTTTGGCTTCCCACACACGTGGGAGCCCAAGGCTCCCAAACCACCTGGCCACTGCTGGCAGAGGGATGGGGAAAGACTGGGGGATTGTGCAGGGAGAAGCCAGACATCCCAGCTGCTGGACCCCAAAATCCCCCTGGAAATGAGTGAGGCCCCCTCCAGAGCCATCCACTCCTCTTCCAGCTCCTGCACAGCCCCAGCACCAAGGGACATCCTTCCTCCTCTGGAACACCCTGCTCTGCTCCTGGGGGAAAACAAAGATGTGTGGGGAGCAGGGGGTCCCGTGCCCCCCACCTCGATCCCCCCAGCTCCCAGCCCCAAACAATAGGTGCATTGGAGTGCTCAGAGCGTGGGGGTGCAGCAGCCCCCCCGCCTGGCCCCTGAGCCCCTAAGGAGATTAAATCCCTCCTCACATGAGCCTGGCGGGGCCCAGGGCCTCTGTCGGGGACAGGACACTGGGAGGACAGGGACAGGGAGGGGAAGGGCAGAGCAGTGTTTTGCTGTTTGGGTTGGGGCCAGGGATGTCCCAGGGGCAGGAAAACACACAGACAGACAGCTCTTCCTGGGGTGTAAGAGCAGGCACTGTCCCAAAAATCACCAACCTGAGCCTCTGCCCTTCCCTGGGGCAAATTTCCTGTGTGCTGGTGAGAGGACTCCATGGGACACCCCTGCACCTGCCCCCATGGCCAGTGCACCCCCAGAATCACTGAGGTCCCCACCCAGCTCTGGTCAGAACTGGGCATGGAGCAAGTCAAAAATCAAGTTTGCTCTCCCCAGGACCATCCCATGGACCCCAGGACCACTCTGTGTCCACCCCTGCTGTGCTGGCCTGGTACAGAGCAGGCCATGGGGACATCCCCCTTCCCCTGTGGCACACCCAGCCCCCCACAGCTCCTGGAAGGCTGAGGCCATCCTCCACCTCTGCACCCCTGATCCCATGGGACCCCCTAATGACACAGGATAGGGGAATGGGCTCCTGTTATCCCCAAGTCCCACTGCACACACAGACCTTTGGTCCCAGGGGCCGAGGGCATCTTCCCTGCTCCTGTTGGAACCTTGGGGTCCTCCAGTCCCCAGAGGAGGGTGGCAGGCACTGGGGAGCTGGCCAAGGGCAACCTAGGGAATATGCTGAACAGGGGGAAGGTTAAGGGGCCGGACACCCTGGGGCTGGGTCAGGGGCAGGAGCCCCCAGGGGTAGCCAGGGAAAGGGCACACACAGGTGAAACGTTAAACCTCTGCTCTTTATTTGCTGCCTGCTTCCCTTGCCCCGGAGGTTTTCCAGGGGTGACCTGAGCACCAGGAGTGCTCTGGGAAGGCCAAGCAGCGCCAGACTGGAGGAGGTGTGGGGCAGGGGGGCACCTCCTCCATGCATCCCCATAGTCCCCGTGGGGACACGGCTCTGGCCCAGCCGGGGGTGAACACCGGGCACCACCAGCGCTGGGCCCGGGAAAGCTCCATGGAGAGCAGGAACTGCCACCTCCTGTGTCCCAGCCACAGGGACACCGGGAGGGGCCGGGGCCCCAGCCCCTCTCCAACTCGCCTTATTGCTATGGTCAGAGCAGCAGAGCGGCCGGGAGGGACTCGGGACTTCGCCGGTCTGGGAGAGGGGACGAGGACATGTCTGAAGCCAAGGATCCACCATCGGAGGGTGGGCTCATGTCTCTGGGAAGGGGCAAGGAGGGAGCTGCCGTCTCTGGCCAGCCGGGCCGGTGATGCCAGCAGCGCCGGGGCTGGCACCAGCAGGGAGGAGAGCTGTGCTCATGGCCGAGAGCAAACACTGTCCATTCCAGGGCCTCCCGCCCTCTCCTGAGCCTGGAGCCGAGGCTGAGCAAACTCATTACAGCTCCAGCAGCAGGGACTAGGGAGAGCTACTGGGAGAACTGGAGAAACAAGCAGAACCCCCCTGCCTGTCGCCCTGGCTAGTTGCGTTGGCTGGCCAGCTCCTGGGAGATGAATTTCCGAAGGCGCTCGAGGTACTGGCTGTAGAGTTCAATGTCATTGTGCCCGGCCCCATCCACCCACAGAGGCTCCACGGCCTTGGGGCAGCGCTCGAACAGCGCCAGGCCGTGCGAGAAGTCGATGACTTCGTCCTCTGTGCCGTGGATGATGAGGACAGGAGAGGTGATTTTGGAGATCTTCTCAATGCTGCCAAGAGAGTGGATGGGGGAGAGAGGGGGTAAGCACCAGGGAATGAGACATTTCCACTCCTCCTGCCCCCAAAACATCCTCTGGGACAGGGACCAGGAAATGCTCTTTGATCATGGCAGAGCACAGGGACAGGGAGGGACATGGAGCTTCTGCCAAGGAAAAGATCTGCCCCGGTGTGACAGATGAGGAGCAGACAGCAGTGGCAACATCCCCATGGGACCTCAGCAGGGCTGATGGGAACTGCTGCAGGACAGCCCTTCCCTGCTGGGCTCTGAGGAAGGGAAGCACGGCTGGTCCCAGCCCATCCCAAAGGCCACGCGAGGCCATCAGGATGCAGAGCGTGGGTTGGTGGCTCCCAGCCACAGCTTCTGGCTCAGGGACTGTCCCCTGGGCCCCACTGGCCTGGCTGCAAAGGAGAGGTAAAGGAAGAGCTCATCCTCTCAGCACCTCTCCTGCTATCTGAAGAGCAGGAAAATCCCCAAGGAATTACTCTTGGGGGACAGAGGGGTCCCAAGGACACCCAGGGCTTGTGACACCTGACAGGGGCCAGGGGCACAGCCCCAAAGCTGGTGAGCAAAGTCACTGGGACAAGGTGGCCAGGAGGTGATGCCACAGGGGAGTGTGGGTTACACACATGGCACAGCCCTCAGGAGGGGGCACAGCGACCCCAGGGAGTACTACAACTCCCAGAGGGCACCAAATACAGGGCAAGAAGATGCTGAAAGGGATATTTAAACCTATCATAAAATAAACATAAAATGACCCACATGTGACCAGAGCTTCTCTGGGCACTGCCCCTCCAAACCCCCCATGCCCTCTGCCCGGGGCACTCACTTGGGGAAGGCATCAAACCAATAGGTCTTCTTGGTGTCGGGGAAGGCGACGCGCATGCCAGAGGTGAGCGGGGAGTGCAGCACGATGGCCGCGCACTCGTAGCGGGAGGCCAGGTCAACCGTGGGCACTGTGCCGATGCTCTGTCCATACAAAATGATGTTCTCTGGGCTGATCCCGTACCTGGCACAGGACAGGGCAGCTCAGTGGTGTGGCACACTGCCAGGAGATACAGCTCAGGGGTTACTCTGCTCCGCTCACTGTACCCACAAGGCTCCCAGCAGGATCTGGGGTCTGTCCCTCTGATCTTGCCCAGCTCCTCATGGCTGGGCCCAGAGCAGCTCCCTGAGCTCTTTAAGGACCAGGGAGCATCCAGGGCTGAGCTACCAGCTGAGCTCTGAGGGATGTCAATGCTTTCCCTCACCAGGTCAGGGTTATAGGGTGTTCAGACCCTGGACTGCAGCTGTGTGGGGCAGCCCCAGCTCTGGGTCACACCGTGAGCCAGGCCTGAGGAAGAGGAGGCAGAGCCTGGCATTGGGCTGCACCCCAAGCCTGGCAGGGGAACCAGAGCAGAGCCTGGCATTGGGCTGCACCCCAAGCCTGCAGGGGAACCAGAGCAGAGCCTGGCACAGTGAGACAAGAAGCACAGCTTGTACCAAGTTCATGCCCCACAGCATCCCTGCCCCTTGGATCCCCCAGCTGCTCCCTCTACAGTTTCCCAACCACCCCTTCCTGTCTCAAGCGGCCCAGGGCTCCCCTTCTGGGAGATTTCCTGTTTTCCAGCCTGCTGGAGCCCAGGGTCTTCCTGAGGCCAGTGGGGCCGTGCTCCTGCCCCGCTCACCGTGTGCGCAGCGCCTGCCACGCGGCGTCGATGTCGGAGTAGAGGTTGCGCTCCGAGGGCTTGCCCGTGCTCACGCCGTAGCCAGAGTAGTCGTAGGAGAAGATGTTGCAGTTGATGCGGGTACCCAGCCCGATGTAGAAGCTGCTCATCTGCCCCAGGTCCACAGCATTGCCATGGGAGAAGAGCACCGTGTACCTGGGACATGGGTATGGAACGTTAATCCTGGGCTCTGCTGGAGCCAGCAACCAAACCCTGGGACACAAAGGGCCAACACCCCTCTAGCCACCAAGGGAGCTCCTTGTCACACCCCCAGGGACACCCAGACCCTTCGGTGACAGAGCCAGGGGCTCACTCTCAGCAGGAACAGGCAGCATGAAGGCAGGGTGATGATTCTGTTGAAGTTTTTGAGTCTATTTTTGGTAAAAAGCTCAGGATTTGGGGCCGTTTGCCCAATGGGGATTTCAAGTAAGAATTCTGACAGCGGGTTTTTTCTCTCCTGAGCCTGGCAAGACACCAGATGCTGAGAGAGAAGTGAATTGTGGGAGTGACAAGGCACAAGAAATTTCCACCATAAGGGGAAAAACAATGTTAATCATAAAAATTAACACTAATAGCAGATTGATGAGAGCTTGGCTCCCTTCTGCGAGAGGGAGGGAGCAGGACCCTCTCCCTGTTGAGGCCCTACAGCTGGTCCAAGGGGTCTGTGGCCAGGCTGAGCCTCCAATTGTGGCCTGGATGCCCAGGGAGCCCCAGCTGGAAGTCGGTGACAGGATGATCTGGGGGAGGTCAGACAGCCAGCAGCACCTGACACCCCACGGTTTTGCAGGCCTGGCTCTCCCCTCCAGCCCTGCAGCCTAGGATGCTGGTCTTTGAGGACCTGTTGTTCCTGGGAGGACATAGGAAAAAGGTCAGCTGGGGTGACGTGGCCTCCCTCTGCACCTGAACACCCAAACTGTGCCACTGCTCAGGGAGCAGCTGCCAAGTCCCCTCCTGTTTCCTCTGCCCAAGCACTGGCAGTAGGAGGGGGTCTCCATCTCTCACTCCAGGGTGCCAGTTCACAGACCCACAGGAGTGACCAAACCCCTCCTGGCTTAAACTCCCATCACTCTTTTCCTTGAGGAATCAAATGTCCCTGTGAATTTGACTAAGCCAGGCTCTCCTGGCTGGCACGGGCAGCTGCCCATCCCCATGGTCACCACAGGGCTGGGCACGGGGAGAAGCAGCTGGTGCAGCCACCCTGGTGCCCCCTGAGCACCAAGCTCTGTGCAAACAACTCGAGTATTGCATCCCTGCCGTGACACCGGGGGACTGTGAGACATCCTGGGGAATCCCCACACCCCTGCAGCCTCGGCTTTGCCTCTGCTCCTGCTTTAACCCCACTCCCAGGGCGGCCACAGGCCAGACCGGTCCTGGGAGCGCAGCTTGCCCGTCCCACCGGACGCCTCCAAAACCCCGGGGCAGGGCCAGCTCCTCCAGCGAGGCTCAGCCGAGGGAGAAGAGGGCACAGGAGCCCCCAGGGCGGCCCCAGGGCAGCCCAGCAGAGCCCCAGCTGGCACACCCGTGGTGACTCACCTGGCGCCCGGCACGCAGCGGACGTACATGCAGCCGACGCGGTTGCCCCGGCTGCTCTTGGTGACGAACACCTCGATGTTGTCCAGCTCCCGCTGGGAGTACTGGAAATCCGCCCTCTCCTTCAAGTGCAGCTTCCAGCGGCCCACGGCCCCTCGCAGGGAGCCCGTGCTGCCCACGGGCTCGGGCTCGGGCACCATGGCGTACGTGGGCTCCGGGGGCAGGAAGGCCAGCTTGGCCGCGATGCGGCTGGGGCAGGGCGGGCAGCAGAAGAGGCAGCAGAGTTGGCTGATCGACAGCCCGTTCATGACGGCGGCGAGGCGGGAGGGGAGGCGGCCGCGCCCGGAGCGAGGGAGGATCCGAGTCGGACAGAGGCCGGCAACGACGCCGGGCCCGGAGACGCCCCGTCCTCAGCTGGCCCTGGGCACGGCTGGCGCCGGCCGTGCAGCGCGGGCCGGGGCGTGCGGCGGGGCTGCCGTGTCCATCCGTCCGTCCGGCGGCTGCGGGGGCCTGCGGGCAGGGCGGGGGCTCTGAGGGCTCTGTCCCCTCTGTGACCCGCGGCCGGGGACAAACGTGCTCCCCGCAGTGTTCCCCCCCCCGCTCCCTCGAGCATCTCTGCAGCCCCCCCGGAAATCCAATCCAAGCTCCTGCCACGTTCGCCAGCCCCCGCGGGCAGCCCACGCGGAGGGGGCGAGGACAAGCGCAGATCCCACACACACCACCCCCACAGCAGCCACACGGCTGATGGGACAAAGGACACGGCTCCCCCGGGGCCACCTAGGCGTTCGGGAATGCCGAGCTCCGGAGGAAAAGGGGAAAGGGGAGAGGAAAGGGGGAAGAGGGGAAAAAAAAAAAAAGCAACTATTTTCTGCAAGTTTGGGCACAGGCTTGAGCTGAGGAATGTCAAACCAGCCCACACCCCGAGGAATTCGCTCCATCTGCTTCCGAAGGCCTGGGAAAGGGGAGGAAAGGGTGGAAGAGGGATATGGCACTGAAGCTGGGATTTGGCACTAAAATATGCCAAAACACTGCGAGTGAAGGGATGCCCTGGGCCCCGGTGGGAACCCCCTCGGGCCGGTGACCATCCACAGCAGGGCCAGGGCCGGTGTGACACCTGGCACGTGGCAGCCGTGTCCCTGCCAGAGTTGGCAGCCCGTGAGCCGGTGGCATCAGCACTCCCGGGGCACAACGGGGTGTCCGGTGGCCGCACACCGGCATGGGGTCCACGCGGGGAGGGGGCACTACGGGCCACTCACAGTGCGTGTCACACTCGTGCCGTGTGTCTCACACATGCTGGGACAAAGCCAGGCACCAGCTGGGGATCCCCCGCCCTGGGTGGCCAGCCCTGCCCGGCCCCTGCCCTCGACCCACCCTGCTGCGGGGGCGCGACCCACCGCACCCACACCGACCCCCCACCCAGCGAGGGGGGATCCCTGCTGTACTGACCTCTGTGGGCCCCCCCAGGACTGACTGCTGGGTGCTCCCCCCTTCCCTGGCAGGAACAGGACCCCCACCCGCACATCCTGACCGGGCTGGGGCTGTGGGACCCCCACCCCGCACAACCTGACCGAGCTGTGGGACCCCCACCCTGCACACCCTGACCGGGCTATGGGACCCCACCCCGCACACCCTGACCGGGCTGGGGCTGTGGGACCCCCACCACGCACACCCTGACTGCACACACGTTTCCCTCCATTGCCCGCTGCTGGCCTCCCCCCAGCACTGACCCTTCCCCCCATCCCTGAGCAGTGAGTTCTCCCCCTCGCTGTCCATTGTGGCCCTCCCACCTTGCAGACAATCATGGACACCCCCCCTCCACACTGACCCGTGTGGGGACCCCCGACTGCTGTGGGCCCCAATCCCCTCACTGATCGCTGGGAGACCCCCCCAAACACACACTGAGCAGTGGGACCCCTCCCCATCACTGTGTGCGTGTCCCCCACAGCCCCACTGGACCCGACCCCCCCACTGACCACTTCGAGACCCCCCCGACTATTGAGGGATCCCCGTGAGCCCCCACTGGCCCGCGTGGCTCGGCCCCTGCCCCCACCGCCGGCTGCGGGACACGCCGCCCACCGGGAGTCTCTCCCGCCTGCTGGGGGGCTCACACACCCTGCCCGGCCTCCCCCCTCCCCTGCCCGCGGGGGGTCCCAGACCCCCACTGATCCCCCCCAAACCGACACTGACCACTGTTTACCCCCCTCACTGACCACTGCGTCCCCCCTCACTGACCACTGCATCCCCCCTCACTGACCACTGC
>JAYDZK010000114.1:4005106-4015419 GCA_034509185.1 Euphonia xanthogaster | reverse complement strand
ACACAGCAGCCCAGATGTGCCCCCCCAGTAGAGGGGCAGGATCCCTCCCTGCCCTGCTGGCCACGCTCTTCCCGCTGCCCCCAGTGTCCCCCCTGGCCCCAGGACACGCTGCCGGCTCAGGGACAGCTTGCCATCCACCAGCACCCCCGGGTCGTTCTCTGCAGAGCTGCTCTCCAGCGGGTCACCCCCAGCCCGTGCTGGCCCCTGGGGTTGCTCCTCCCCGGTGCAGGACCCTGCACTTGCCCTTGTTGAAGCCCCCCGGGTTTGCCCCCACCCAGCCCCCCAGGGTCCCTCTGGCTGGCAGCACGGCCTTGGTGAATCAGTCACTCCCCCTGCTCTGAATCACCGCGAAACCCGAGCAGGATCTGTTCCATCCCTCGGGCAGGGCGTTGCTACACGAACTGCACGGGGCTGGAGGTACCGAGCCCGGGGGAGAGCGCTGAGCACAGGCGGACGCTGCTGCGCCCCCCAGGCCGCTCGGAGCTCTGCCTTCAGCCAGGCCCGCGCCCCCAGGCCATCCTCCCGCATTTCCCGTGTCTCCCTACAGAGATGTCACGGGAGGCAGCGGGCAAAGCCTTGCTGAAGTCAGTCCTGGTGCCACACACGGCCCGAATGCCCAAGTGGTTGTGGGGAGGGGGGAGGCTTTGGGGGCCTGCCCCAAACTCCCTTTCCTGTCCCACGAGGGTGACAGCAGACAAGAGGGAACCCAGGAGAACCTCAGAGCCCCTCAAACCCAGCCAGAGCTTCCTGCTCAGCCAGAAGGCAAAACCCCAGAGTTGTCAGAGTTGAAGTGACCTCTGGAGATCATCCAGCCCAGCCCCTGGTGGATTTGAGATCCAGGGGTGCAGGTCTGGGGTGCTCTGATCCCCAGCCAGCACCAGGTACTGTCAATGATCATCCACAGGGAAACTGAGGCACAGAGCCCCACAGCCACCCCAAAAGAGCCAAGGCAAGCCCCACAGACATCCCTGCCTCAAACAGAGCACCCACAGCATCCAAGCAAACTAGACTGTGTTGTATTTACACTCATGGACAGGGAGGGAGAACAGGGAAAGGGGCGGTGCTGGACAAGCAGGTGGCTGTGGGCTTTCCCAAGGGATTCATGGGAGCTGCTGCACTTCCTGGGGCTGGTGGCTGCAATTCCTGCATCCCCCGGAGGTGAGGGAGTGGCAAACCCAGCCTGACCATGCACCAGCTCCAGCTCCCCAGGTGTGTGCAGGGGTAACAAGTGCAGCCACTTGCGTGCTCCAGACACGATGTCAGTGTTATCCAGAAGGAAAAACCTGAGGAAAAGGCTGGTGAGAGGCAGCCTCACTCCTCTCAGTGCTGGAGGGGGGGTTTGCAGCAGTTTGGGAGGTTCAAATGCTGCTGGTAGCAGCACAGGATGGCAGCTGGCACAGAGCACACACTGCTTTGGCTGGAGCAGGCTGCAGAAACCAAACATTCAGAGGGATCCCCCCCACCAGCACCTGGGCAGAACTGCCACAAGCAGGGCAGGAAAACAGCCCTGGGAAGGAAGGAGCTGCTGTGATCTCCCCCAGCTGGGCCCTGCAGCTCTGCTGACACCGAGGGAAACACTTCCAAAGCGTGGGATGGCCAGCAGAGTGGGACAGAGGCTGCTGCTTGTCCCCTGGGACACAGCCGGGTTTCTCTGCTTGAGAGCCAGAGCCCCATGGCCACAGCCCTGCTCCTGGTGTTCCCAGGAATCCCCTGGGCATGGAAGAGGCTGTGGCTGTGCCCCAGGAGCCTCTGCCTGCCTTGTGCTGCACCCCTGAGCCCCGGGTCCTCCCAACAGAGCCCTCCAGGTGCCCTTTCTGCAGTGGTAGAGTGCATTTGGTTTTTCCTACACCTCCCTTCCTGTGTGAGTGTGGGCACCCACAGAGCCTTCCAAGTGGCTTTTGGGGTGCTTGAGGCCTCTGAGCTTGTTCACTGTACCCCAAAGTTCTCCTTCTGCCTTGCCTTGCACCCCAGAGCCCTCCCTGGGCCTTCCAGCACCTCAGGGAATTCTGAGTCTCCCAGTGAGCCCAAAGCCCTCCAAGCACCTCTCCCTGCTCCCTGGGTCTCTCCATGGGCGTTTCTCAGCCCCCACCTGGACTTCTGGGCACCCTGGGACCCTCCTCGTGACCTTCCCTGTGCCCCAGTCCCCTCTGTCTGGCTTGCAGAATACCTCCTGAGGACTTGGCCCTGCCTCTCATCCCCCAGGGAGGGAGGAGGCAGAGGAGGGCAGCTGGGTGAGCTCCCCAAGCTCTCCCCAATACCAGCATGGCCCACATGGGAGGGAACCCCACTGTCACCTGGATGCAGGGACAGGTCCAGAAGCAGAGGTGTGGGGACCTGAGCTTTGTGCACAACCCTGATGAGAGCGACTCGTGTAAGGCAGAAGGCAGGGAGAGAGGAGAGAAGGGAGAGGAGAAAGGGGAGAGGAAAGAGGGGAGAGAGGAGAGCAGGCACAGGCAGCACTGAGGGACACACACCTTGCTGGGAAAGCAGTCGGGGTTATCCAGGGGTGCTGAAGCAGGAGGCTGGAGCAGGGGTGTGGAGAGAGGCACAAGGCAGAGAGCAGAACCTCCTGGAAGGTCCTGCCCTGCCCACGTCACTTCAAGCCACAAAATATCTTCCCTGTGCCAGCATCACTGCTCAGCCCCCTCGGTGCTTCTCCAACAGCATCAACAGAGGGTGGGGAGAGGGGTCTGGGGTGCTGGAACTACAGAATCAACTTCTCTGCATTGGAGAGCAAACACCTCCCGGGGAGCAGACGGCAGCCTGGCTGCCAGGATCCCCCAGCTCCCGGGGCTACAGGCAGAGGGAACAGAGTCCAGGCTGCTCGGGGACTGCAGCCACAAGTCCTGGGTGGTTTGCAGGACTCGGAGCCGCCAGGAAGGGAAAGGCTGAGCCCGGCAGAGCCTGGCTGAGCCCGGCCGCTCCCACCGTGCAAAATGCCCGGCAAGAGGCGAGTGCGAAGGTCTTAGAGCCAGAGCAGCGGGGCAGGACGGTCCCTTTTCCTTTGGGAAGCTGGTTGAGAACACATCAGCTGAGCTGTGGCTGTCAGACAGGCAGGGAGGGAGAGGAGGAACACCAACTGACTGCCAGAGGCGCGAGGAGTCCCCATGTCCAGGTGCCGGTTTGTGTGCGCTGCCGGAGTCACCCTCGCACCGCCGCAGGAGCTGGGAGGAGGAGGAGGAAGGCTGGGAGGAAGGGGAGGAGCACCAGGCAGCCTGGCTGCAGTTCGAGCTGCTCGGACCCCTTCACAACTTCTGGATCTTCTCGGCGATAACGATGGGGTTTTCCTTGCGGATCTTCTCCGCAGCTTCCGCCTTGTAGTCGTAGGGGCAGGCGTGCATGTCAGAGTACCGGTGAATGGCACAGAACAGGTTCCCGCAGCGGCAGTCAAAGCCTGAGGGGAGGAAGAGCAGGGACAAAGCCACATCAGACCCCATCCAGCTGGGCAGGAAGGCAGCAGGGCCTGGCTCCTTCCTGCCACACCAGGAAATGCCACCAATGCAGAGAGAGGGCCAAGGGAGGGGGGGCTGCAGTTCCCCACAGGCCAAAGGGATTCTTCATTTGGGGAAGACCATGGGTGGCTCTTGGCTTTCCTCTGGCTCAGGAGCTCTGTGTGCTTTGGGCAGCCCCAGCTGTCACATGGTGGGAAAGGCTCCCAGAGCAGCTGCTGTCCATGCTCCCTGGGGACAAGGGACGTGCCAGGCACTGCAGAGTGCCAGATTGCTAATCCAGACCAGGCTCCCCAGGCAGCCTGAGCTGGAGCTGAGCCCTCCCAAGTCAGTCCAGCTCCCCAGGGTCACACAGCAGCAGCTGGATTGACCAGCAGCAAGCAGCAGAGCTGTCACCACCATAGGATCATGTTTGAGCTACTTAGGCTTCAAAATTCCCAGTTTAGTCACTTCACTCAGGGACAATGCTCAGAGTGCAACCATTAACACAGCACACTGGGAAAACAAGGCAGGGAGCAAGCAGGGGATGTGCTGCAGGACAGCAGGGAATCCTGCTGGCAGGGAATCGTGCTCTGTCCCTCCATGTCTTTCCAACTACAGGCTGTAAAGCCCACAAACACCTTGCTCCAAGGTGCCAGTTTACTCCTGGTTGAGAAAACTCATTTTATCCTAAATGCCCTGAATTCACACGAGTTCTCTGTAGGCTGAATCCTAAAGAAGAGAACTTCTCATAGCTTAAACGAAACCCTCATCCAGGAAAACAATCCTCTCTGCAACCCAAAGGTTGGGCATGGAGTCCCCAGCCCAGATGCAGGTTTATAAACCCACCCCTATTCTAGGACAGTGCCCATGGATTTCCAGGCAAGCTCAGGTTCAAACTTTCCAGTCTAGACTTGGCCAAAGCCTCTTATATCCCTGAAAACAGCCAGTCCCTGGCTGCTGGATGCCCCAAGCAGGCTACAGAAGCAACTGCTCTGCCAGAACAACATGACCTGCACAGCTCCAGAGTTAACTTTCTTCCAGAGAAGCACTAAATGCCAGAGATAATTTAGGGGAATGATGTTTTTATTAACAAACCACAGCCAAATTAATTGCTTCACTTTCCAGAAGCCATTTTCCCACTGATAGCAGTGCCCTGACACCATCCCAGCACTTCTCTCTCCAGCTTTACAGGCTGCATGCTGAGAGCCATCCTGCTTTCAGGAAGCTAACAGTGGAAATCAGGCAGCATTACCAAATGGGATGAGTCTTGGAGAGGGATTTTCCATTTGGGTCTAACTCAGTTCATGTCACTGTTACGAAAGCTTTACCACAGACCTGACCGGGAGCGAATTCTGATGCACAGAGAGCCCTGCCTTCCTCTACAGCATCTTCTGCCAAGAAGCAGGAACAACCAAGAGGTGCTGCTGCATCCAATCCTGCTCCCAAGGGCTGCCAGGACCCTGGCAGTGAGTGGGATGTTCCCCAGGCTGCTGCCTCAGCCAGTGCTGTTACAGGTCGGAGCTCCCCTCCCTCCTCTCCTGCAGCACCACAGCTCCAGGATGGATTTGGGGGGAACCTCCAGCCTCTATCCCCCAAACCCAGCAGCACCACAGCACTGTGCTCACAGGGCTCTCACTCTGGACTGCTTAGGGCACAGGGAAGCTTTCCCAGAGCCAGGCACTTACCAGTCAGCCCAATCTTCTTCCGGCAGGTGAAGCAGCGGTTCTTCTTCGGTTTCGGTTTTTCCGAAGCCGTCTTGCCCTCAGCCGTGTTCTGGGATATCTCAAGCAGGGTACCTGAAACAGAGGCAAGAGTTTTGCTGCTCTTCTTGATAAACCAAACATTCATTTTATCACAGGAGCAGCTTGAGGCTCTGATGACTCTCTGTGTGTACACTGCCCTGGCTGTCATACCCCAAACTGTGAGATTTGCCTTGTTCCACTGAGATCTCCACCTCACAGCTTTCTCTCTGTTTCAAATGCCTTAAATTCAAAGCTGAAGTGGCCACTGGACAGTGACTGGATAGTCACTACAGCTCAGCTGCTGTACAGCAACACAGCTGTCAGCTGAGCCCACAGTTAATCTTCGCAGGGAGAAAAAAAGTTAACCCCTTGTAAGCACTAATTATTTTTGCTGATTCTTATGTAAGTGTTCCCCAAATGTAGGTCTTAGAATGCTTTACACAGATATCCATCACTGCCTCTAATCTACCAAAGGGAAAACTGAGCTCTCAAAGCCAGATTGTTAAAGGTCACTGATGCTTAGCAGGATTTCCTCCAGTAACTAAGCAGGTTAGAGAAGTCAACAGGAGGGAGGAGCTCCAACTGCTCCCTGGAGCACCTGTGGTGCAGGCTGCTCTGAGGAGACAAAACAGAGACAGCTTTGTGGAGCTGGCCCTAAACAGCCTCCTAAAAACTACACAGGCAGATGAAAGGGGCAGGCTCTCCCAAGCCTCTTTTTAACAGTCTCTCACCTGCCTGTTGCAAATTGCCTCCTGGGCTTGCAGGCAAGAGATTGCCTAACCCACAATGCCCAGCCATGTGTGGTGACTAGAGCCTGGCTTTTTAGCAACCAACAGCTCCTGGGTTTTTTTAGCTTTCAATGCAAGTGAGCTGTCAGCTGAGCAAAGGAGGGTGTCTGCATGCAGATCACCTGCTTATGGCATCAGCTGGAGGATGTGCCACACTGGGCAATGACTCTGCTGCTCCTCCATCACGTCAGGGCACTCCCTGTGTAACACCCCCCGAGGGACACGCTCCCCCATCACACGGGGTGACAACAACAGGCCTCCGCTACCCCCAGGCACTGTCACAAAGGAGTCACCTCTCTCCAAGCCTCGGATGGATCTGTCTCCCTTCCTCCCCCTCGGGAGCTGGCAGGGGAGTGCCGGCAGCAGCAGCCGCGTCGGGCTGTGGGACGCTCCGGGCTCGCTGCCATTCGCTGGGAGAGGCGTCATGGAAGATCATCCTCCTGCCAGCCACTCGAGGGCTGGCAGCCACTCAGCCCTCAGCCCACAGAGCAATCTCTATCAGCCTGCCCTCGGGCACAGCATTTGCTCTCCTCCCTGTCACCAAAACAAGCTTCCTCCTCAGCTCTCAGGTGTGTCTCTTTACTGCCAGGAGGGGACATGCCCCAGGGTCAGCAGCTGTCCCTGCTGCTCCAATGGACTCCTAAGCTCAGTATCACTCAGATCTGTGCAGAGGACAAACCAACCACCCTACCTGATGAGGAAGAAGCCGATGAGGCTTCATCTGTCTTGGTGAATTCCTCTGTCTCGTTGCTGGTTTCCTCTCTGGATATGCTCATGGCCGTCATCTGATGGGTCACAGGAGTCTGAGCGCTGGGAGCATGTGCAGCAGACAAACAAAAAGAGAAAACACAAGTATTTTCATTTGGTGGACAGTTATGTGGGAGAGACCTTCAGCCCATAAAGTTTATTTCCTTATATTCAAAAGTAGGTCAGGAGCACAGCAGGTCAATTCCCCTTGAGATCGGGGATCAAAGTTCTTTATAGACATAAATGGAATGAATCTGTGATGATCTCAGTTTCCTTTTGCACCCAATTATATCTCAAAGCCAAGGCAAGAGCCTATCCAAACAAGTCCAGGGGCAGAAAAACACAGTTATGAGTCAGGGCTGTAATGTGATGTTAGAGCTCAATGCAGCTCTGTCCTCCTTCCCATCAAACAGGCCCAAGGTCTCTAATCCTGCTGTCACAGCTTCCACACTGGGTCATCAGCAGGTGCTTTCACTTAGAATCACACGACATTCTGAGCTGATGATCCTCGTGATCCTTCCAAGTCCAACTCTTGGCCCTGCACAGGAAAACCCCAAAAATCCCAATACCTGTGACTGAGCAGAAACTGAACAGTTGAACAGAGCCAGGGACAGACAAGGTACACTGGCTGCAGGAGAACCATGATGCCCCTTAATTTACTACCAACCCTCTGATACCTCACTCTACACATCAGACATCAGCAGGGACACCTCAATCTTCCAAATAAACCAGAATCACAATGCAAAGTTTGACCCAGCCTGTTCACAGACATATAAAGGATGACAGCCTGTCCCTTGTGTCCCAGAGCTGGATTTTAGCAGGGTTTAAATCACCACCCCTCCAGACTCTGCCCCTACCTGGCTTTTGCATCCTCAGGTGTGGAGTCTCCCTCCGCGCGCTGTCCTGCGATGGCCTCGGGAGCCATGGGGCTGCTGCTGGGACCACTGGGTGCTACAAGACAAGAGCAGGCCTGGTCAAGTCTCTGGGAAGCATCAGCCAGGTCCTCAGCTGCTTGACAGTCAAGGAGAAAGGAGAATGAGCACTTCCAGCAGGCCTTGCACTCCTGTTCCCTACTGGAGCTGGGCGGGCACACCCCTGTTGGGATCACTCCCATATCCCTGTTCCTACACTCTCCTCTCCAAATTTGTGCATGGGACTCTGTGGGACACCAGGGCTGTCTGGATCTTGAACCCAATGGCACTTTGTGACTTCTCCAAGGTGTAAGAACCAGATCCTCATCTGCTGAAAGGAACAGGCTTCAACAGACACATATGGGTTTGCGTCAGCTGAGGATCTAAGCTGGGGTCTTAGGAAGAGCCTTGGTCAGGAAAAGTCTTGTTCCTGAGCATATTTCGTGTGGGTGACTCAAGGGAAGCCATGATGAATTCTATGACCCCCAAGAATAAACTGTGGAAGAACTCTCAGGGGCATTTCTCACTCTGTACATGTGTCATCTGCACAAACCCCCAGCAAAAGAAATCCCTGCTCACGTTGCAGAGAGCATCCTTCCCCTGCTCCCATCCCAAGTGCAGGAAACAAGCCCTGTAAGTCATGCCTTTTAGATATCTCACTGTTAAGATAAGAATATTATACAAATAGGCCAAATAAAATTTCATTGTGGGGCTTTGTCATGGTTCCCAGCAGTCAGCACCTAATATTCCCAGCAGGAAATAGCTGAAAGCTGGGATCACCATTAGCACATGTGAAATTCTACAGTTTACTGGAAGGTGCTGGCTGGGATGGGGCTTCACAAACTGGTGAGACTGGGAAGAAAGCAAGTGCCCCTTCTGACAGGGAACAGAAGTGCTCAAGGGCTTGGGTCCTTGATTTAGAGCCTTGGGCATCCATAAAAAGGGAAATATTATTTTCCTAGGAGAGGGTAAATCTGCTGGTGGCCAGGCACCAGCACCATGCTGAACTCAGTTTGTATCCAGACACCCATTTAAGACAGATTTCCAGGAAAAAATCCTCTACCTGGAGGGCTTATCCGGTCACTGCTCTGCTGCCTCTGCAGGAACTCCTTATAGCACACGGAGCACATGCCATTGGTCCGGGGGCTGCCATAGAACCCGCAGCCCGTGGTACACAGCAGAGGCACCTGCGTCTGGTTCGTCTCCTGAGCCATCCTCGCCCCTCCGAGGCACCGAGCTGCAGGCAGCAATCAGAAATAAACCCGGGACAGCTGTGAGGGCCTGAGCACTCGGGCATTGTGTGCTGCAGCTGATCAGGAAGGAGCACAAAGGATCCCAAGAGAGCCCAGTTCCTGCACGTGCACAACCACACCAGGCCCCCAGACCTCGAGCACTCAGGGCTCCTGAAATCCGTGTCCTTGGGCCCTAAGCCACCCAGAGCTGCCCAGAGCCAGACTGCAAAGCCAACAGGAACCGGCTCCCGGCTCTCCCTGCTGCACCACGAGGCTCCCTAAACTCCCGGTGACACACGAGCACATCAGACCCCAACAATCCCCTCTCCCCCGGTACCAAATGTGCCCCCACAGCACTACTGATGCCCTCCGTGAACACCCACACCTCACACGCCCAGTGCAGGCCCAGTCAGTCACATTTTGGTTTTCATTTCGAGCCTGGTTTAGTTTTTTAATTCTCAGGAAGATGACGCAAGCGATGCAGAAAGAACCCACTGACGCTCTGCTCTGACATACGTGGGTAAGGGGAGCGTTAGCATGGTTAGGCTGGAAATAAGGAAAAGGTTTTCTTTCCAGCAGTAAGATGAGACTCCAGAACTCCTTCCCAGGAAAAACAGCTGACAAGCTGAAACCTAATTTTAAATTTAATCTTAATAATTTCTCTCTGGATCACATGCAGTTACCTCCAATCCCAGGAACCGACCCCTTCCAGCCACACACGGTGTAGCATTTACAGGGCCAAACCCACCACAGGGCTCCAAATGAGAACCATGAGGCACAAACAAAAACCACACACAATTCCAATGTGTGTGGACAACGTGGCTGCAGCCAGTCCAACTCTGACACAGAACAAGGGGAGAGGATGTGCGCAGGACCATGGTGGGCGCGGGTGGCTCCAGCTCGGGCACAAAGCCACGGCGTCGGTACCAGGAGCTCCCAGCAGTTCTGCCTTTGTGGGGTGCATGAAGTACCCACGACCTCCCAGCCAGCCCTGCCGCTTCCATTCCTGCTCCTACAAAACTTGCTTCACCGAGGAAATAAACAAGACAAACACGAAATCATTACCCTGCCAGGAGCGCTGCCGTGGGACGGAACCGGATCACCTCTGGTTTATCCCTCCTCGTCCTCAGCCGGGGGATGCGGGTTTCGGCTCCGCACCCGGGGGTCCCCCGCAGAGCTCAGACCAGCGCTCCCATCGCCAAACCGGGACCCTCCCGGCCCGAACCGGCCTCTCCTTGGGCACTCGCAGCCAGGGCAGCCCCGCTAGCCGCAGATCCCTCGGGGATCCCGGCTGGCGCCCGCAGCCACACAGACAAACCTTCGGGAGCTGCTGTCGATCGAGTCCCTGCGGAGAGAAGGGGCCGCGGGCTCAGCCCTCCCCGAGCGCCGCACGGCCCTGCCGGCCGGACGGGCCGAACCGCGGACCCCGCCGTGCCCGGGCGGCCCGGGGCGGCCGGGACCC
>JAYDZK010000114.1:3909892-3940606 GCA_034509185.1 Euphonia xanthogaster | reverse complement strand
GGGCTGTGGGGGTCGCGGGGGTGCCCGGGGAGGCCCCGGCTCGGTCTGGGGAGGTCGCCGGATGGTGGGGCTGAGGGGGGGTCGGTCTGGGCCGGGGGAGAGTGGGGGGCTGTGGGGGTCAGGTTGGGATCGGGGGCTGGGAGAGGCTTCGGGGTCGCGTTGGGATCAGACTGGGCCGGGGTGTGAGGGCCCAGGGCCGCCTCGCTCCGTCCCCTCCCGGCCGTGCCTGGTTTGTGGCCCCGGGGAAGGGGTGCGAGCCCCCGGTGCCCCCGAGGCCGGGCGGGCGGCGGAGATGGGGTCGGATGGGCCCCGCCGTGTCCCCTGGGCCCGCAGCCTGCCCGGCCTGCCCGAGCCTCGCAGGATGTTGGCTCCTTTGTATGTGGCTTTCCTCTCTCCAGAGGGCTTGGGAAGTGTTTATTTGGGGAAAGGACCGTGCTGAAGCTGGTATTTAAAACGGCTTCTTTTTTCTTCAGCGAAGCGGGTGAGGATGAATGCGAGAAAAGGGAAAAGTGCCCTCCCCCTCCTGCCCCCAGCAGACAGGAGCCGACTTGAGCTGTTCCGAGGTTTGCAAATGAGGAGCGGCTCTGCCGGGGAGGCCCGTGGCTCCTGTCGCTGGCTGGCAGGAGGGAGCTGAGCCAGGGAGCTGGCTCTGCATCTCGGGGAGCAAACAACGGGAAGTTGTGGGGATGGTCAGGAAGGTGCTTTTTCTTTTGTGTGCTGGGCAGCATGAAGACTTGCTGTGTTTGGTGTAAAGTTAAAAAGCAAAGTTTCACAAGCCGCTTTTGAGTTGCCATGATATCAGTCCGTTCCAAACAGTTCAAGTTAGCCTGGACCCGGGTTGAAAGGTGTGTAAAACCTTTGGAAGTTGCCTCCTTAACTGATCTGCTTGTTTTCCTTCCACACAACAAGTGGTTGGAGGTGTCCAAGTGTATTCTGAGGGGTGTGTGAGTTCCCCTGCCAGCCAGGCTGCCCTGTCAGGCTGCCACACACACTGTGCCCCCATCTCCCCATGGCCAGCGCACAGGTTTAAAAATTGGGCCTTATGTAACAGATTGGAGCAAACGTTTGGTGTTTGCCAGTGGTCTGACAAAGAATTGCTGCAAATTAGGGCAGGAGGCCTCCATGGGGAGCCTTTGCTGTGGTAGGATAGGCTTGGCTGCTGTGGGGAACTTGCCAAAGATTTGTTGGTTTTGTTTTAATTTGGTATGTTGCAGATAGGAACGTTGTTTGGTCAGTGTTTTATCACTCCTGAGCAGCTGTGGGGTGCTGGGAGGGTTGTGGTGCTGACTGGTCCAACACCAGCATGGTCAGGTCTGTGGGAACGTGAGATCTGGGGGGCCTCAGATCCCTCAGCCTGGAGAGGTGGTTTAGGGTTTGATCTCCTCCTCGTTAGCTGACAGCTCTGGGAGGCCTTATAAATCACTTTAAATTCACTTCTGTCGCTCCTTTGCCAAAGCAGCAGCTGCTCTGCTTTGCCCCTGCATCCACGGGGTGTAGCCAGTGTGGTTTGCAGGGCAGAGCTGGTGTCCAGCAGCTCCCCCGGGCACTCTGGATGGAGCTGTGTGCTCTGTGTCCAGCAGCTTCCCTGCATGGAGCTGTGTGCTGTGCCCTTGCAGCGTGGTGTGTGTGCTGCTCTGGGTGCAGCTCCTGGCCCTGGCTGCTCAGCAGGTTCCTGGTGCTGCTCTCGGGAGCAGCCTGGCAGTGCCCCTCGTTTTGTATTCCGTGTCAGAGCTCCTGTGCAGCCCGGCTGTTGTCAAAACTGTTAATACGGGAGTGACTCAGCGGATCAATGGGAATGACATGAGGGCTGTGCTCGTGGACAATCAGTGTTTCCTCCCCTCCTCCAGCCCCACTGGGCTGGGAGACACAACGTCTGAGAGCAGCTGCCAATAAACGTCTCTGCTGGACTTGGGCCTGGCTGTGCTCTGGAGCTGTCTCCCCCTGCCCACCCCCTTCCCCGTTGTTTTCCTAGCTAGGAGGAGCTGGGATGAGCTGTGCTGGAGCAGCGCTCCTGTGCTTGGCTGTGCCTCCAGGTGTGTGCCTGGCCCTTGATCCGGGGCACCGCTGCAAGCCCAGGGTGGGTAGGAAGCTGTTTATCTCTGCCTTCAGACAGAAACTGCAGCTCCACAGGCACTAAAGGTTTGGTGGGAGGGATGAGGGTAGCCTTGGGTGAGCAGCAACCCCTGATGTGCTGTTGTGGGGTGTGCAGGAGAGCTGCAGCCCCTGGGCTGGGGGGGAGACCCTCCCCTCGCTCTGCAGGGCCAGGCACTGTGGGGTTTGGTAGCAGAGGGCAGTGGCCTGGTTTGCCCTGTGCTACTCCTGGGACTTCCCACTGCAGTTTGAGGAGTCAGACCCTCTTCCCTTGTAGTGCTGCTGAGCAGGAGCAGACTTGGGTGCCAGCACAGGAGCTTCCTTCGTGTGTTTGCCATGGCTTTTTGCTGAGAGCCTGTGGGAACAGCTCTGCCCACAGCCCTGTAATTGGGCTGTGACAGGGCAGACGTGGTTCCCTGTGGGTGCAGTGAGAAGCTGTGAACCTGAGCTGCCTTCCTTGGCCCAGACATGGTGTGACCAGGAGTCTGCTTCTGTCCAGCTGTACCTGTGAGCTGGGAGGGAGAGCAGGCCCCAGCAGCTCTGGGGTTCTGCAGGAGAACAAGTCATCTTCCTGTTAGAAAAGCTGTGAGAATAGTTTTAGGGTTTCATGTGAGGCTGTTTTTACTTCCTGCTGGCAGTTGCTGTCTCTGGTAGATTCATCGCTGTAGAGAAGCAACAGCTTTGGTTGTGAGGGAGGTAAAAAGGTGATTTTCTGCTGGGGTAGCTAAGTGTGGAGCATCAAGGTCCTCTGTCAGACTCCCTGATTCACAGCAGCTGCCCTTCTCCTCCTGAAGAATTCTCAATTCCTGCCCAGGCTGTAGCCCTGCAGCCCTTCCTGTGGGCAGCCCCTCCCTTGCGTGTTACATTGATGCATTATTTCTAATAACTGGCTTGGAAAAAGCAGCCTGTGCATCAGGAACTGGCGTGACAGGACAAGGAGGAATGGCTTCCCCCTGACAGAGGGCAGGGTTAGATGGATATTGGGAAGAAATTCCTGGTTGTGGCAGTGGTGAGGGCCTGGCACAGGTTGCCCAGAGCAGCTGTGGCTGCCCTGACCCTGGAAGTTCCAAGGCCAGGTTGGATCAAAGGAGCACCCTGGACTAGTGCAAAGCATTCCTGCCCATGGCAGGGGGTGGAACTGGATGAGCTCTAGGCTCCCTTCCAATCCATTCTGAGGTGTTCCAGCACACCCCTGCCTTGTCTGGCCTACCCTGTCAGGTTCCTGGGTGACACCTGTGGTGCTCAGAGCTGTGACCCCCCAGCCCAGTGGGGGCAGGAGGGAGGGTGGTGCAGTGGCTGTAAAACCACAGGACGTCTCTCTGCCTTCCACTTGCTGCCTTCAGAGTGTGCAGCAGCAGATCAGCACCCACCATGAGCCCTGTGTGGTGTAGGAAATAGCTCTTCAGGTAAGCTGAAACTTCTAGGTAAGGCTTTGCAGGGTGTTTCAAAATGCTACATGGAGCAGGAAGTCTCTGGTTTCATCCACCACCCACACTAAGGAGAGTTTGCTCCTGCAGTAGAGAAATTTAATTAGTTCTGTAAAGATTTCAAATTGGTTTCTTTGGCTCCAGTGAGATGGTGGATAGAAGTTCACTGTCTCCAGGAGGATCTCCCAGTGCTGTGGAGTCTGTGTTCTGCTGGGAGGTTGGTGGCAGGGGCCTTTCCAAGCACTGCCGTGCTGTCATCTGCCTGCCCCACTGCATCGGGCCCCTGGCGCTTGAGGTGTCACAGCAGAATCATCCTGACATCCTGTAGGAAACACAGCTCTTGAGGCCTCGTGGTGACAGTGAAGCCAGGTGCTCTCACAGTCCTGTCCGTGAAAGGCTTGCACTGAGATGGTGACATGGGGGAAGCCCAAAGTCCTGCCCAGTGAGGTCCAGCTGAGCTGACCCCAGGCTGGGGAAGGGTTCCTGTGCCACAGGCAGCACAAACACATCCACTGGTGCCTGGGGACAGTGCTCAGAACGAGAGCAGGGCAGTGCTGTGTGTTGTTCAGTGTCTGCAGGGCAGGGGTGGCAATAAGTTGGATGTGAGAGCAGGATTTGGGATGAGGCAAGACACTGTTGCCTTGGAAATAAGGTGCTCGTTGGTCTCCCAGGGTGCTGGAGTCTGGAGGAAAGGAGTGTTAATTTTTGAGTCATTCATTTTTACATGTCCACCAAGCAAAGAATGTCCTGTAGCCCTTTGTTACTTAATGTTATGTAATGCTTTTTAATGAGGCAGGCCTGGCCTTTGCTTTCCCAGTGGTGAATGAGACAGTTGGCAGGTGATGCACGGGCTTTGTCACCCTGAGAGGGATGTTCTTAAGTTAATAATCAGGGGTTAAGGTTGAGCTTGAACTTGGATTTTGTGCAGCTTTCCTTTGGAAGAGCTTTGCAGCCCTGCAGCTGAGCAGTTTGTGCAGCAGGAGTGGTGCTGGGAGGGGTGTGGGGGTTCCCTGGGAGCACAGCCAAGTCTCTGGGGGTTTTTTCGTCTTCCCAGGCTGGGGGCTGCAGTCCTGCTCAGAGGGGCTGCTTGGGTGTGGGCGGCTGAATGATGGGCTCAAAAAGGTCAGTGGAAATCTAATTTAAACCCGAACAGAGCTGTGTTTGTGCCACAAAAGCTCCATTCTTGCAGGCTCTGTCTTTGCCCAATGTTTTCAGGTAAAAAAATCTTGCTGCTTTTGAGGTAGCACCAAGGTACAAACAACAAAGCAAAAAAACCTTTTCTCTTATCCTTTTTTTAGCAGGGACTGTTGGCAGTGATCAAGTTTATACTCTGCTTGGTTTCCCTGGTTTGATGTGGGGAGAGGATGGTGCTTTCCAGCAACTTCTGTGCCGTGTGTGTGGGCGAGGGGCAAGCTGAGGCTTTTCTGGAATCCCCTCGCCCCCAGCTCTGCCGATTCCTCTCATCCCAAAGGCGATGCTGGTTTGAGTCAGTCTGGCTTTGGTGGTGCCAAGTCCAGGGAATGTTAAGAAGGACTCGGGTGCTGGGAGCAGAGGTGGGGTCCCTGTGCTGGAAGGGGCTGCTCAGAGCCAGGAGCTGAAGAGCAGCAGTTGGCTCTGGGAGTGTGGGGTCAGTGTGCCGTGGGATGAGGAGGTGTTGGTGCTGACAGGTACAGGCTGGTCTCTGCCTTGAGCCTTGGGAATGCCTGCTCAAACTTGCTGGAGCTCGTCCCTCCATGGGCTTTGGTGGCTGGGGAGGGAATAGGAAGTGCTCAGAGCTTTAACGTTTCCTCCAGGGTGACTCGCAGCTGGTTTTAAACTCACACTGTTTTCAGAGGGGTGTCTGTCTCATCAGGGGATCTCCCTGAGAGGTTGTCAGAACCCCCAGCAGATTCCCCAGCCTGAAGTGCCATCATAAGTGTCTTGGGAAGGAATTAGAGAGGAATTCCAGCACAGCAGACCATCAGAGCCGTCCATCTCCCACAACCACGGGGGATGTTGCCAGGAGCAGCTCTCCATTGCTCAGTCCCCCTCCCCTGCCTCCCAGGCCTGCTCAGAGCTGTCAGAGCTGAGCTAGGTGCTCCTGGGCTTACAGGGTCCACAGGAGAGGGAAAGGGAAGCTCATTTAACACGCCCCATGCTGAATTTAGCAGGATATAGAACAAACCCTGTGAGTGTGAGTGGGTGTGTACCACATCTGTGCCATGTAACTTTTCTCAGGGTAGCTGTTGAGGTGTTTTCTGGAAAAGCAGTGGGCAGAGCCCTGGTGTTGGAGCAGACTGGTTTGGGGTGCCAGGGGCTCTTTGGGACCTGCCTGCACTGGGGCTGATGGAGCAGCCCCTCCACTCAGGCTTGGATCAACAGCAGCATCTGGACATCACAGAGCTGCTCTGGAGTGCAACAAACCTGGCTCTGCAGGGCTCAGCTCTGCTCCCCTGATCCGTGTGGAAAGTGCCCGTGACATCCCAGGACTTGAGTGCTGCCAGGCTTCAGGTGTACTGACCTCAGTGCAGGTTTCTTTTTCCTCCTCACCCTTCCCTCTCCCTTTTACTGTGCTGCCATCTCTCTGACTGCTCTCCTGCCTTGCTGGGATGTTTTCTTACCAGAGCCAGCACGTCTGTCGGGGGCTGGGCTGCCTGCAGAGCAGGAACAGCCTGGAGCATCCTCTGCACTGAGGAGCTGGACATGGCTGGATGGAGATGTGGGCACCTTTGGGAATGCTGGTGGTGCAGCCAGAGGCAGGGAGCACAAGGTGTGCAAATGCCCTGGGTGGCACCCATGGTTCCCAGCAGGGCTTCTCCAGTGTCTCTCTGAGGATATATATTCACAGACCTGGAAATGAGACTCAGACTGGTCCTGTGCCCAGTGCAGAGGATGCTCTGCAGCAGCCTTGGCTGGGTGACAGCAGGCACGAGGTGTGAGAAAGCACGAGCAGGGACAGTTCCCACTGCTGGTTGTGGTCCTGGCAGGGGACTTGCAGAGCCTGAAATCTGACTTATCCCAGGAGAAGAGTGTAACGCTCAGTGCTTTGCTCCTATTTTTGTTCAGAGCCAGAAATCAAAGTCCAGAGCGGTGCTTCTCCAGCCAGAATCATTGAAAGGCACTTGTTGTTGTTTTAGGGCCAATATTTAACTTGTGCCTTCCATGAGGAATGCCTGTTAGACTCCAAATATTTGCCTTAAGGAAGAAATTTGAGGGAAGAATGTCCAGGGCTGGTGGGGAAGCAGGAGGGATTCAGGAAATGAGTTGAAGTCTGTGCATGTCCAGGTGTGTGTGGCACAGCCTGCATTCCCTCTGGCTCGGCCCTGGCAGGTAGGAGGCAGTTCTGGCTGAGCTGTGGTGTGGAATGGCTGGGAGGAAATGTTTGTGTGCTCCAGCGCTGGAGCACAGGGCGTGTCCGCTCTCTCAGCCCCAGTCCTGCGCTGCCAAGGGGATTTAAAGGCACAGGCTGGGAGCTGCTCTGCAGCTGGGGCTGGTGTGGGCAGCCAGGCTGAACTTCCTGATAAAAGCAGCTTATCAGAAAAGAAATGCCTTGCTGCTTTTGCTTTCACTGTGGTCTGTGGTGGCAAGGGTTCATTAGCTGTGAAATCCTCTGCAGTGCATCCTGCTAATGGCAGGATTTCCCATTCCCTGGGCTGGCTTGATGAGGTGCTCCTGGCTTCTCCTCACCTTTCAGTGTGATCCTTCACCTTTCTGTGTGATCCTTCTCACAGGGTGCCCCAAAAAATCAAGTAAAGCCTGCTGCTGGTTCAGTGCCGGGCTCGTCCCACGTTCCTCCCAGGGAGAGCAGCTGAACGGGGCTGTGTGCTGGTGGATGTCAGAATTCAGGTCAGGGTTTGGTGGCATCTCAGGCTGCACGGGCTGGTTGTGGTGTGCGAGGACGCAGGGATTGACAGCAGCCTGATCCTCTTCCCAGCCCCTCTCTGCACCCAGGGCAGGTGAGGAATTCTGGGTCTGCCTGGGAAGTCTGGGCTTCCTTAGCTCCATGGTAACCCTCTGCCCTGACTTGTCACGCTCTGTGCTGTTGATTGGATGGTTTTGGCTGGGCTTGACTGTTTTACGCCTGGATACAGAGAAAACATGTTTCCTCTTGAAGCAAAACCGAAGGCATGTGAGGCTGCTTGCAAGGGAAAGGCTCTGCCTGGGCTCCTGTGGCCAGAGCTCAGCACAGCTCTGAAAAGTTGGGAACTTCTTTGTGCCAGTGTGGCAAAGAGCTTGCAAGCAGCCCTTGAGCCCAGCCTGAAGCTGTGCCAAGGAGAGCCAAGCCTAGCCAGAGCATGGCTCTGGCTCTTAGTCACAGCTTTGGTGCTGAGGAAGCAAAGAGGAGTGAGAGCCCTGTCCAGCTTGGAGGATAGTGGGATGCTGGGCAGCTGTGGGAAGTCTTGGTCTCTTTCCATAATGAGAGTTGATGGGTTTAGGGCCACAAATTGGCTGCCTAATGAATGAGGGAGCCAGGGGAGCTGTATCCTGTCTGCAGGGGTTGAAAGAGGTGATACAGACTAGAAACATGAGTAATTAACTCAAAAAAAAAAAAAAAAAAAAAAGGAGAATTTGGGGTTTTGGATGGAAGTGTGTACTAGAGAAGGGTGAACGTGTGTTGGCTGGGATTTCTGGGACGAACCAGAGAAGTGAGAGCCCAGAAATGAGGGAGAAAGGACAGTCTGTTCGTGCAAATAATGTTCCAGGTATTAACAGCAGCAAGATGAAATGGGTCCTCCTGGGGGTGTATCCTACATATTCCTTCATGGGAATGATCCCTCTGATTTCATAAATTAAGCCCTTTGTGTAGGGTTGAAAGAGGCAGGTAAGGAGAAGGGAGGAACCAGCAGGGTTGCAGTGGATGTAGCTGTTTGAGAGAGCCTTCGGGATGAACCCCTTGAAATATTCCTTTCCCAGTGCACAGCAGCACCTCTTCAGCTGTAGTCTGTCCTGTGCTCTTCCTGTTTCAGTCCTGGCCTTCTCATCCCCTGCAAAATACACAGGTGGGGGACAAGGGAAGATGAGAAAAACCCTTTGGGATGTGCCTTTCTGACATGGAGGTTGGTGCAAACAAGACCAAATCCTTAATCCACAAAGCTGTCCCAATGCTTAATAAAGGGTTGTGAGGCTGATCCTCTGTGTGAGGGATGGAGGAATGAAAAGATCCTGCACAGCTTGTGGTGTGACCAGCAGTGGGATGTAGGTCTCTAGTCCCTGTTTTGAAACTTATCTCTCCCTTCAAGGCAGCAGACTGGGGTGCTTGCTGGGCCTTAGGAATTTGTCCCAGTTAGTCTCCAGTTAGTTGTGAATCACTGTTCTCTATCCTCTTTTTTTCTCAGAGATCACAGATGCTTCCATGCCCATCTGTGCAATAAGCAGGTCACTTCCATACCTTTGAGAGGCTGCAAGGAAAGCTGTAATGGATTGAGCTGCTGGTGGTCCTGTAGTAGAGGGGGTGGGAAGATGAACGCCTCGTGGATCACTCACTGCTTCCCTCAAGATGCTGCTGGCTCTTGCAGGGAAGGTGATGGATGTTGTCATGCCACAGAGCATCCCTCTGCCCCAGTTATTCTGCAGGAAACATTACTTGCATGGTGCTACTCTTTCCTCCTCGTGGTCTGGGCTGTGGGTCCTGCCTGTGGCCCTGGAGTGCTGTCCCTGCTGGAGAGGAGAGCTGGGAGCCAGGGCAGCAGCGAGTCAGCTCCTGCTCCTCTGCAGCAGGGAAGTGCTTTTGGTGTCTCAGCACACAGAATTTCACAGTTCTTTGAGAGGTTTCCCAGGTAGCCCCACTGGATGCTTACCCTTCCCTCCCCTCTTGTCCTCCCCAAATTTGTACGGTTTGGCAGTCATTTGAGGGGAAATTTGTGGGGCTTGGAGCAGCCTCAGGAAGAAAGCAGAGGGGAAAATATGGGACAGCTCAGCTTGGCAGAGCTGCAGCTCTGCCACCCAGAAATGGAAACAGCCCTTGTCACCAGTGGGAATGACATCCCTTCCGCCCACCCTGCTCTGGGACTCTCCAGGGCAAGGGACCTGCTCTGGAGCAGAGGGACTGGGCTGGGACAGAGCTGAGCTGGTGGTGCTCCCCCTTTCTTTGTGACCTCAGGAGAAGGGGGGGAAGTTGTGATTAACTGTAGTTTGGTAATTGAAGGGATAACTGGATCTAGGCACCCTTTTTTTCCCTTGCTTTGCTTTGCAAAAGGCCACCCCAGATCTGCCAGTGCAGCTGCTTCCTAACCTGGTTCTGTCAAGAGGATATGGGTTAAGGGAAAAAAAAAAATCCTACAATTAAAAGTGTTTCTGCCAACCCAGATCCTGCTGACAGAAAAGGGGTTGGGAGTGCTACACATGACAGGAGGCCAAGCAGATCTGTGCAGAGTGACAGTCCCCAGATGGCTGAGGAGCAGGGAGCCCTGCTGGCACACACAGCTCAGGCCTCTGGCAGCCAGGCTGGAATTGTTCTGAATCCGCTGAGTTGGGCTCTTTGTGGGTCTGTTTCCCCCTTTAAACTGTAGCTGGTGTGTGCATGCTCATTAAAAACAGCTTCCAGAATACTCAACTTGCCCCTTGCCCCCATTCCTTGTGGGATGAGTAGCTGTCCCACATCTTGGAGGTGGGAGGTGAAACTGTGGTTTTCATTCCTCCAGTGCTGCGTGTTGTCTCTGCCTCTTCCTTCCCTGGTCCCAGGCAGGGCTGGGAAGGAGCCCTGCTGCTTGAAGTACTGGGCAAGTCTGTGTCACAACTCTTGCCCATAGGAAGTGATCACAGAATCCCAGAATCATTTAGGCTGGAAAAGACCCCCAAGATCAAGTTCAACCTGTGACCAGTCCCCACGTTGTCACTCAGCCCAGAGCACTGAGTGCCATGTCCAGTCTTTCCTCAAACACCTTCAGGGGTGGTGACTTCACCATCTCCCTGACAGCCCCTTGCAATGTTTAGCAACCCTTTTTAAGAAGAAATTCCTCCTTTTATCCAGCCTGTGTTGATGAAGGTGGCAGGTTCTCTGGTTTCTCAAAGCCACCCAGGTGAGCTTTGGCTCTCCTGTCAGGAGCTGGTTGCTTTGTCACACAGGATTCCCAGCCCCTCACTGGGGCTGCTTGGAGCTGCTGGACTGATGGGTGGCACCTTCTGGCTGAGCTTTTGGATGCTCCCAGTGCCTCCCTGGCTCTACACTTGGTTCTCTGCATGGCACAGAGCAGCTCACCCTCCCAAGTTGTTGGATTGGGTGTCCCTCCTTTCCCACACGTCCATGGTGACAGCTCTGGAGTGACAGAGCTGGGTGGTGTCCATCTATCCCCTGGCAGGAGGGCAGCCACTCTTAAGAGGTTGCCTGGGGTGGCACAGGTCAGGAGGAGGTGGAGGGAGTTGCTGGCTGCAGGCATCTGCTCCATCCACCTCCTGGAAATGTGAACCAGGAAACAAATCTGAAACCAATCTGGCAATCTCCAGGTCAGGCCTCTGACCCACTCCTGGGGCTGTGCCGGGTTCCTGCCCTGTGCCAGGTTACTGCCCTGTGCCAGGTTACTGCCCTGCCTGGAGAAGACACCTGTGGTCAGGGCCACCATCCCTGCAGGTGACCTTAGAGGGCACAGCAGCCTTTGGGGACTGGGCTTTCCTGCCTCTTCTGCTGCTGCTTTCTGTGTGACATGTGGCAGTGTTGTGCCTCAGTTCCCTCTTCTGTAATGACACTTCCTTGGTGACCTACTCTGAGCCAGCTGCTGCAAGGAGCAGTGTGAGAGCAGGGGGAGCATTGGTCTGGAAAGCCCCTGGAGCCTGTGACGAGGGACATGGGGAAGATAAGATGGCTAATGCTGCTGCTTGGATTGTTTCCCAGCCTGCTGGGAGGGAAGGAGGTGTGTGTCCAGCCCTGGGAGCTGTATGGTGTGGATGCCAACACAGGAGAGCAAATGGGATCTCTTCTGGGGTGTCCCACCTTGTGTGTCATGTAAAGAATTTTCAGTGGCAGCATCCACCCCTGACATCATCTGTTCTCTCTGGTGGCCTGGACTCTCCAGGAACAGAGAGGGTTTTCTCGTGCATGGCTGCTTGGAAAGCTGTGGTTTGGATAAGGCAAGGCAGTCTGCTGTGGCTGTGCAGCAGCTGGGGCAGTGGGGATGTCCTGCCCTCCAGAGATGGTGGTTTCCAGAAGAGTGAACGTCACCTGTGGCCCTGGCACAGAAATTGGTGCAATGTGCTGATGGGATCCCTCAGATTCCTTGTCTGGCCTCCTGTGTTGGGATTCCCCTCCTGCCTGTGCCTTACACACAAGGATGCTGTGCAGACAGAGTGGAGGGAGTGGTTTTGCTCATTCTGTGCTCATTAGAGGCTGCAGGGAAGGGAAATAAAACCACTTCTAGCTCTGCTAATTTTTGATCTCCCTCTCCCTGGAAGTTGGGAGCGAGCTGGGATACCCTGGGTTGTTCAGTGGTGTTCAGCCATTTGTGCTGTGGGGAGGCCTGTGGTGTGAGTCAGGGCAGCAGTCTGTTCCCTTCTCCTGCTCCTGAGGTTATTTAGGAGCTGGTCCAAAGGCTGTGGGGAGGAACAAGTCCTGAGTGTGTCACTGTGGTGTCCCACTCCATGGGGAGGAGAGTGCCGGGCTTGCCTGTGCTGGTTTTCAGTTAAGTTCCTCTGTGGGGAGGAATTCTCTTCCAGGTGGATGAAAGGCTTGCATACCCAGCTTGGGCTTGGAGGAGGAAGGGAAGGGAGATGGATGTATCCAGAAATTTGCTTTTGTTATGGGAGAGGTGTTGGGAAATGTCTCTTATCCTTTGGAGAACAAATGTTGATTCCATCGCCCTGCCTTCCACTGATCCTTCACAATGCCAGAAGGAGCACATATGGATTTGAGGCTGTGGCATCTCTGAGGACATCCTCGAATGGCTCGTGTTCTTCCTCTGCTCTTGCACGTCTCCCAGCAGTTGACAGCACTCCCTGTGAGACAGCACTTGGGTGTCCCCATCACCCCATGTCCTCCCTGCTGCTGCTCCTGGCCCGTGGGATGCCAGCACGGTTCCTGCTCTGGAAGCAGAGCTGTCCCACGAGGAGCTCTCCCACGGCGTGTGGGGGAACATCCCACCCCACCACGTGCTCAGACCCTCTGACTCATGCACACCAGAATGGCTCTGGAGGCTCCTCTGGAGGCTCATCCTGCTGTGACAAGGTTGGATCATCCCGTGGGCAGTGTCCCCCTCCAGAGATGCTGTGACACCATCAGGGTGGCTCCCAGAGGAGAGGGGGTTGGTGGGAGGCAGGGCTGGCTGGGGAGAGCAGGGCTTCTCCAGGGAGTCCCATGGGACAGAGAAGGCCATAACTCAGGGTGGTGGGGGCTGCAGGGATCCCCTTCCTCGCTGTCTGAGAGCTGCTCTCAGCTTTCCCATGCATGGAATTGATAGAAGAGCTGATAAAGCTGTGTCAGCTGGGAGCTGTTGTGTCATGCACTGGCTGCACTGATGGCTCAGGGTCCAGGGCTGCCTGCCACAGCAGGGGAACTCACTCTGTAGCTTGTGGCAAGGGGTGACAGTGGCCCTGCAGCCCCTCCTGGGGCATTCTCTCCTGTGAGAATGGCTGTCATGTCCTGCCTCAGGTTCTGTCCTCAGGGGCCTGTGGTTGTATAAAGGAGGAAGCTGTTGCTGTAGGGCCTTCTCAGTGGGTTGTAGTGGAGAGTGTGGACTCTGCTCTGCTTTCAGTGCAGTGGAGAGAAGCAATGGCACCATACACAGCCCTGTGTGTGTGATGAGGCTTTGTGATGGATGTTTGGACTGTGCCAGGGCAGGGAGAGCAGGATGCCTTCCCATCCCTCTGCTTTGGTGGCAAGAACTCATTTCATGGACTGGGATTCAGAGATCTCTGCTAGTTCACTGTTTCAGCCATCTGACTTGGCACTAATGTTTAAATACATGTGTGTGCTCTCATGTATTACTGAAAATTCAGCAGTGGCAGGGAAGACCCTGAAGTTTAGCAACAAACAGTGCAGAGTGGCCTGAATACCAGGCTGGGAAATAAGCCCATGCCAGTGTGTTGGGAAGTGGGTATCTATTTGCTAAGACACCTGTCCCTCCTGCCCTGGTGAGGTGTGTCAGCAGTGCCAGCTCTGTGCTGTTCTCCCTGTGCCCACTAGCCCCAGGAGATGCTGAGCAGGTGGGCTCAGGATCAGCTCTTGGATGGGCGCGTTGTGGCCTCCCAGCTGCTGCAGTGTTCACCTCTCTGCTTTGCTGGGCCATTCAGAGCCAGAGGCATGCTCCTCTGAGGTTTCCTGCTGCTGCTGCTGCCTGTGTTTGTACCTGCTGTTGCTCTGGGCGTGCTGTCAAAGCCTCCTGCAGCACGTTGTCCCTAAGCCTTGTCTTTCAGCTGGAGCTCTCTGGAGCCAGGGCAGCTCTAGGCTGCTAAGGGAAGGTGCAGCACACCTCTGGCTGCAGTGGAGGTGGGGAGAGAGCCTTCCCCTGTTCTCCCTGGAAACTGATGGCAGCTCTTCTTGCACATCCATTCCCGGGCGTGCTGCTGGAAGTGCATTAAGATCCCTTATCAAGGGAAAGGCGAGCAGCATTTCATCTTGTTTTTATGAAAAGTGTTGGCTTTTGAGGGCGTGGGAGTATTCAGGGACAGGTTGGGGAAGTAGCGTGCTGGTAGAGATGATCTTAACCTTATTTCAGGCTACAGCAGCGCAGGAGGAGGTGTTCCAGCCTGAGATGGAAATGGAAGCTGTTGTTCCCAGCTGCTGGGTGAAAATTATCTATTTGTCTGGAAGCCTGCTTTTTTCCCATTGCCTGGTGACTGTGAAGCAGGCTGCAAGCTCTGGGGAGGGGAGGAGGTAGAAGGAGAACTTGCCTGCTCAGAACCCTGACATCTGAATGCAGAGCTTTCTTGCCTGGCTCTTGTGGGCCAGCACAGCGACTGTCATGGCCAGACTGGTGATGTGGTGGTGATGAATTTGTGTGTTTGTGACACATACAGGATCATCCCTTTCACAGAAAGGCTTTGCAAGGGAGTCTTAGAGCTGCCGCCTGAATCCGAAGCTAAATCTGCTCTAGAAGCTTCTGTGGAGCTGGGGATGGAGAGGGCTCAGTGGTGCCTGTTCCAGCTGTCCTCATGCAGCTCCCATTCCTCATCAGCCAGCTGCCCTTGGGCTGCATCCCTGTGGTCCTGCAGGGCAGGCAGGCACTTGGATCTGTCCTTGTTCAACCTCCCAGGAAAGTAGAAGGGTACCTTTTATGAGCTGTCAAGACTTTGGGTGTTTTTCCCACAGCATCCAGTGGCAGAGGTTGAGGTATGGGGTAGGGCTGCCTGCCCTGGAGGTGCTGTGGGCTCTGTAGTCTGTGCTCAGCAGCTCTCCTTGGGCTTCTCTGTTTCCCAGGGTGAACACACAGATGTGACACAGTGATTTGGTATACAGACAGCGCTTTGGATGCCTGCTTGCAGGCAAGGCCTCTTTTGCAGAGAGTTACCAGGCATGACAGCAAAGCTCAGGTTTTGCAGGAGGTGAGCACTGGTGACCTGCCCTTTCCCAGTGTGTCAGTCAGATCTGCCTGCGTTGTTCTGCTCTGAAACGTCTCAGATTTGGTGTCGGTGGAGCAGCTGAATCTTGGGCTTTATGCTCTGGGCATGAGTGGATTAAAAGCAATGTTGGGTCTTGACTAGAAAGGAAATCTTTGCTGGCTCCTTCCCATGATGAGCACGCTTGTGATAATGAGTCTGTGCAAGAACTGGGCAGGATGGGACTGGTTGGGAAATGTAAACGTAAATGTATGGATGGGGGAGCAGGAGAAGCGGAAGCCATGGGACTGGTAAACACCTTTTTGCTGGCCAACTGCTGTGGACTTTTGGAAGGCAGCTGTTCCTCTCTGCAGCTGGGTTTTCCAGCAGCAGCATGGATTTAATTAGTATCCGGTGTCTCCCTGGAGCTTGCAGTGTTGGGGGTGCTTTGTTTCATTTAAATGGAAAACCCCGTGGCAGAGCCACCAGACCTGGCGTGGAGGGGGGAGCTGAGGGCTGAGACCATGGGGTTGGGTGAGTCAGGGGCTGTGTGAGAAGTGCCTGAGTGGGTCCAGCTCCTGCCGTGGTGAGTGGGGGGCTGAGGGCTGAGACCATGGGGTTGGGTGAGTCAGGGGCTGTGTGAGAAGTGCCTGAGTGGGTCCAGCTCCTGCCGCGGCGGGCGGGGGCTCCAGAGAAGCGTCATGTCCTGGCCGGGGTGGCTGCGCGTGTCCCGCGGAAACGCCGGAGCAGATGGGACGGGATGAAGCACTGGGAGCTGGACTCTGCTCTCCTTTTAAGGTCTCCCAGGCAGGGACTCAGCTTTGTCCATAGTGAACTTCCTTTCTTCCGGTGCTACAAACTGTGGCTTAGTAAAACTGAAACCAGTTTGACATCCTAGTTGGCCTTTTCTGCGTTGGACTGGTGAGAGATTCTGCAGAATTACTGCATGGGCAGAAAGCAAACCTGTGCCTTTGTTGCTCAGAAGGAGGTTTCCTGCTCTGCTTACCTGCCTGCTCCCTGGGCCCTTCCTCTTACGGTAAGAACAAAGCAAGTTGCAGTTCCTGTGTGAGCAGGGGCACCAGGGTGCTGCTGGCACGGGCACTGGGCCGGAGTTGGGTCATTTGCTCACCTTGACATCTTCCAGCTCCATGCCAGAACTTTTCCTGGCCCTGCAGCCCTGAGGATGGCTGTTACTGCTCATGGAGAGGAGATGATGGAGCGGAGGGTGATGGTGACATCCCAGAGGCATCATGGCAGGGCTGGATGGGAAGGTGGGAATCGGGTACCAGTTGCTCCCTGACTCCCTCCTGCAACCAGGGGTTTGCAGTCCCACCACCCACAGTGCTTTGGTGTTCCTCCTGTTTCCATGCAGTGGATCCCACATGGGGAATGAGTCCCAAGATGGACATGGCCAAGAACTGGGAAAGGGCTGCCCTTGGCTTCTTTGGGCATAGTCACATTAGAAAAGGTGTAAATCAAAATGCAGACCTTTTGTGGGGTCTGTAAACTCAACCAAAAAGCTGCTTCCTTTCAAGTAATTTCTTGTAGAGCTTCAGTGTGTTTTCTGGTTATTAATTCTGCAGCTGGAAGTTTAAATTTGTGCCCGATGAACGCAAAAAGGTGAATCAACACTCTTGGGCACTTGGTTCATGGATAGATTTGTCTGATTTGGGCTGGGTTTGTTATTTCCAGACTAGTTCTCAGATCTGGTCTTATTTTAGCGTGTGTGTATTTACTGTTGTTATTTTCCCTAGAGAAGTATTTTCAGCTTTTTGCTTGTTCCTGTGCTGCTGCTGAAATTTCCAACGTGATATTTCCAGCTCCTTGGTGGAGCACAGTTTAATGTTTTCCTTCCAGCTGTACCTGCTTTGGATGAGGATCCAAGGAAAAGAGTGAAATTGTGCATTGGGCTGGAAGTGAATTGGCAGCTCATAAGAGTGGAGATGCTTCATGAGGGTCTTTTTGTGGCTGCTAAGAGATTTAGGAGTGTCTTTGCTCTGTAGGCTGGTTTCAAAAACATGAAGATCTGGGTTGTTCTGAATTTGCATGTTGAGGATCTGAGTTCTGCATTTGGACTGTCCATAGCACATTGATTTCTTTCTGCTCATATGTGCAGGGAGCAAATCTTCATCAAACAGTCCCACTCCTGTTGGCTGAAGAGGAGCCTGGTTCCTCCTCAGATATTTTTGGGTGCAAAATGACTCCTGCTGACCTGCTGCTGGAAAGCTGACACTGTGCACACATACTGCTGCCAGGCAGGGATTCTCCTCATCCACCCTGAGCTGTGGTGAGAGTTTGGGGTGAAGTTCTCCAGCTGCTGCTCCAGGGGTGTTGTGGCACGTGGCTTGTGCAGCCCATCTGTGCTCATCTCGAGAGGAGGAAGTTTTTGGGTTAGGATCTCACCAGCATAGGGAATTCACACCAGCTCTTGAGTGGTGCCTTGTGGTTCCATTGGAAACTGAAAACTCTGCTACTGGTGGTCTGCCCCCATCTTTTACTTCCTTTTTAATTCTGTTGTGTTTGGAGAACACTTTGAGTTTTGCTTCCACTCCCTTGAGGAGCCCTTGCATGGGGGACACTCCGGGTCCGTGGGCACTCCCAGCTCATGGGCTGCAGGAGCCTGGGAGGCTTGGGCTGCAGTTTGAAGAACAGCTGAGATTTTGCTTTTAAGGCAGCCTGATGGGTTTGCATGTCACCTGGTGTCCTTTAGAGATCTCTGTGAAACCCCACACAAGTCATGACTGGTGTGTTGTGAGAATCTGGTTATGGGGGAGACTGCAAGGTGGGAAGCAGGACCCCCCTTCAGCAGAAGCATTTCCCTGCTGCCTTGTTGCAACTCTGCTCTCCTCGTTGTTACAGAGGGAATGGTGTGGCACAAACATTTAAAAAAAAATATTGAAAATTCATAGCAATCCGTTAAAAAGCCATATTTGGGTTCAGAGGCTGGGAGAAAATAACTTTGAAACAATTTGGAGCTTGATTTGTTGTAGGTTTAGAGCTGACCAGAGTTCACAGTGTCGTAAAAGTCTCCCGGGGAAGGGAATAGCCAGTAACAAGAGAACATTTCTAATTTAGAGAAAAGTTTAATAGATGTGAGAGCTGGAAAAGGAAGCCAGAAAGAAAAATCTGTCATCTTCATGGCACAGCTTAACTCTAGGGAAAAAACCAAATGCTTTATTATTTTTTTAATTATTTTTTAATTTTATCTTTTACATCCTGGTGGTTTTGTGCTTTGGATGTTTTTATGGATGTGGCTGAGAGCCATGGATGGATATCTGGGTGAAGCCCTGAGGTGCTGGGAGCAGGGCAGTACCTGCATGTGGTAGCTTCTGACAGGCTCAGCACGTTCCTGCCTCGTTTGCTGAAGTCACTTTTGTTTGTTCTGTGTTACTGGTGTGGCTGGAGGTGATGGTGTGTCTGGTTGTTTGCTCTGAGGTGGATTTATGGTTTTAATTCTGGTGCTGGGAGCGTTGTTGGCTGTGTCCATCCCTGGGGCCATGCAAGGGGAGGGCCAGATCCTGACTGTGGGGCACTGGCTGGGCTGGAGGTGCCAGGAGTGCCCTGTGCCCACTGCTCTGGGAGCTGGGTGTGATCCTCTCTCCTCACTCTGTTCTCAGTAAAGAACTGGGAAGCCAGGAAGGGAGGAGAGGTTTGGAACAAGGATGCTGGGATCATGTTGGATTAAAAGCTTTGCTGCCACAGTTCAGGGTTTTTGTGGGTTGGTTGTTTCTGTTGGGGGTTTTTTTTGCCTCTAAACACTAGGAGAAATTCTGGTAGAGCATTAGCCTCAGCTTTATTCCTCTCTTCTTTTCAAGAAAGAATTTGGATGGAAAAAAAGCATGTTTTGGACAAACTGCCCACAGATTTCTTAATTGTAAATATTGGGGCACCAGAGTGAAACCCCACTGGTTTATTTTGCTGAGAGGGAAGCCAGCCAGCACTGTCAGTGCTTCAGACACTCCTGGTGCAGTGGCAGTGGTGACAGAGCTGTGTCTGCCATGTCATCCATGACTCAGCCTGGTGGCCGGGCATGGATGAGCTGGGGTCTGTGTTGGGGGGTGAGGGACACAGCAGGGGCAGGGGGGTGGGCTGGGGGCTGCCCTGTGGGACCAGCTGGCTGTGGGGATCCAAGCAGTGGATTTGTGACCACTGGATATTGCCCAGCCTGTGTGCAGGCAGCAGCAGCATAGGTGGGCTGGGTGGGTTTCACAGGATGCTGTTCCTGTCTGGTGGAGCAGTTCCTTCAGTTCTGGTTCTTGTCCCTGCAGATGCCTTGAAGCAGGCAGGGGGGGCTTGCTGAGCTCTCAGCACCATTCGAAAGCTGAAAACCAGCCAGGCATCTCTCCAGGGACCTCAGATTGAGGAGGTGGCTGCAGGGAAGTTATCCCAGTGTAACTGGCAGGATATGAAGGGCCAGGGGCTCAGTACATGCCCAGATGACCACGGAAGGGGTGGCAGAGCCAGGAGCTCTGCAGTCCCTGGAGCTGAGCTGCGAGGCTCCCCAGCTCTCAGAGCAGCCGCACGTTCCGCCCGGGCTCCCCAGTGGCCCTGCATCAGCAGCTCAGCAACAAACTACTGAACAAGAGCTTCCTGTTGTGCTGACAGCAACACCGACCTAGAGGAGCAAGAGGGGTAAAGAGAGCTGTGCTGGCTCCTGCCTCGCTGGAGGCTGGAGAAAGGGTTGGAGATCAGGAGGAGCCTGGGGTGCCATTGCTTCTGAACCCAACCTGTGTTCTGATGTTCTTGTGGCTGCACTTGGCAGAAACTGCTGGGAGAGTGGCTGCTTCCAAGACTGCTTGGTTCTTAAGGGAATTTCTGGGATGGATAAAGCCCCTTTCACCCCTTGCCCTGCTGCTCCAACTCCTCCACAGATGCTGTCCCCAAAGTGGTGCAGCCCATCCTCCATCCTGGCAGGGCGGGCACAGCTCTCAGAGCTCTGGATGTGAGATGCTCACATCCAGAACTCACATTTCCACCAGGTTCCTGGAGTTCCTCAGTCAGAGCACCGAAACTCCTGTTTTCTGAGGGATCCAGGGGAAAGGGGGCCAGAACAAGCCAGTCTTCCCTTGCCATAGGGAATGTTCTGCTCTGCTGCTAGGTTTGCTTGAATCTGCCGTGACTGGAGCTGTTGCTGGTGGAGGTCCCAGGTGGAGCGAGCTCCAGGGGCTGCACAGCCCCTCTGCCTCTCAGACCCATGGAGGAAACTTCCTTGTGGGGTCAGGATGAGTTTTCTCCAAACAGCACATCCATGGACCTGAGTTCCAGCCTGTTTAGCTGCTGTGCCCAGCTCGGAGGAGAGGTGCATGTCCAAGGGTGGAGGAAGCTCAGGAGATCTCTCTGGAGCCTGTTGGACACTCACTTGGTGGAAAACTGGCTGGATGGTCACACTCTGAGTGGAGACCAGTGACCAGTAGTGTCCTCAGGGGTTGGTACTGGGACCAGTGCTGTTTTACATCTCTGCTGGTGCCATGGACACTGGGACTGAGGGTACCCTCAGCAAGTTTGCTGGTGACACAAAGCTGTGTGGAGCAGTCATATGCTGGAGGGAAGGGATGGGGCATCCACAGGGACCTGGAGAGGTGGGATTGTGCCAAACTCATGAAGTTCAACAAGGCCAAGTGCAAGGTCCTGCCATGGGCTGGGACAGTCTCAAACACAAACAGACTGGATAAAGAATGGATGGAGATCAGTCCTGGAGAGAGGGATTTGGAAACTTTGATGGATGAGAAACTTGATGTGACCCAACCCTGTGAGCTTGGCTGTACCCATGGCAGGGCTCCCGTGGGAAGCCTGCTGAGGCTTTCCATGACCCCCTGTTTTGGGACACCTTTGGGACACCTGTGTGGCACAGCTTTCCCTGCTCCATCACAAGCAGGGCTGGCTGCAGCTCTGCAGGCTGGAACATGTGTTTAACAACAAACCCTTGCAGACATCATTGGGGACTGTCTGGAGCTCACTCTTAAAGATGTTTTAAGATTTTCCTTTGTTTTAAGACTTTTGATCTTCCTGTAAGCTCAGCCTCTTAACTTTTAGAATTTATTGGGATTTGGTTTCAGCTGTGTAAGGCCACTGGTTGCTTTTTGGTCTGGATTTTTGCACTGGGAGCCAGCTGATGGGTCATCCTTTGGGACATTGGGGTATTTGTGATTATTTTTAGCCTTTAATTGGCAGTGATCTGTACTTGGAGCTGCAGAGTGTCAAGGGCTTTTCTCTTTGTGCTCTCAAGAAGCTTTCCTTTCTCTTTCATCTGGATGCAGCTGTGTTTCCCTTCTCACAGAGTGCAGAGTACATGGGGAAACCAGCTCCAAGAACCATCCCAAAGGCTGGTGGGGCTCAGGGAGCAGCACCCAGGGCATGGCTGCTCCAGGACACCTGGGCCCTGTTCCGAGCAGCACCGTGGACCTGCTCCCTGACCTTCACCAGCCACTTCCCTGCTCCAGGCTGCTATTTTTTTCCTCTTCTTCCCCTCTTTTGTCTTGCCCCGTTTAGCTGTAACCTCTTTCGGGCAGGAACACGGTGTGTGTGTTCATATAAAGGGCTGAGAACAATGTGCCCCAGATGGTTTGTACAAGTGCCTTCTCAGCAGCCACAGGGTTTCATTCTGCAGGAAAGAAATTCTTAAAAATACGACTCTTCAGCATCTTATACTTGCAAATGTGGGCAGGAACTTCCCGAGCCTTGATATTTTGGTCCAAGTCACAGAGACAAGGGGTAGCACTAGAACTGCAGCTTTTCTTTTTTTAAGGAAAAAAAACTCCCCCCAACCCCAATTCCCCTTTTCTCACCCTTACATCTGCAGGGAAAAACTTGTAAATGTGACTGGAGCAGCTCTGACCTGCTTAAAACCAGATGGCAAAGAAAAAGGACCCAGTGTTTCAACAAAAGCACTGTGAACTCCCTCTTTGGGAATCAGAGGGTGTGTGGGCTTGCCCCGTTTTTATGGCACTTCAGTGCTTCTGAGGTTCTGTTTTGGGGGTGCTGGGGCACTTGTGCTTGCCTGCAGTTTGTTTCCCTTCCAGGATCCCTGGCTCAGAGTATTGGCACTGCAAACACCGCAGGCCACTGCTTATTTGCTTTAAGACCACAGCTTGCTCTGGAATTTCTTCTGCTAAATTTCAGGACAATTCATTTTTTTTCTTTATTTATCCCACTCCCAAAGAGTGAAACAAGTTTTCTTAGTCTCATCTTGCATCAGATTTGATTCCAGGCCAACAAATGCAGCCTAGAAGGTGCTTTCCTGAGGCTGCTTTCCTTGCTGTGACCTTTTGGGAGAGGATTCCTGTGCAAAATGGAACATTGTGAAATCAGTTTTATACAGGGAATCTGCCCCCATGGTGCTGCTGCCTGGGGAGGATGGGTCAGGTCTGGGTCCCTGTTGCCTGTCCAAAGGCTGCTGTGTTTTAACAAACACGGGGATTTTTTGCTCTGGAGCCGTGGGAGTCCTGGGATTTTACCAAAAGTTTCTGTTTCTAATTAGGTTGTTCTCAATTTTAAAGGCCAGTGATCCTTTTATGGCACAGGGCAGAAAACCTGAGCAGTCGCTGACACTGCACAGAGGTGGGTCCTGCTTTTGTCCTGAGGTCCAGGGAGCCACTGTGTCTCCTTGGCATTCCTGGGATGAGAAAATAAATTCCTCCCAGCCCCTGGCTCACCCACGGGGGAGGCTGGTGGGCAGAGTGTGAGGGATCATCATTTGCCCTGGCCTGACCCACGTGGATTTGGTTCAGCGTCCTGCTGCTCTGACTGCCCAGCTTGGGAAAGAGGGAATTGCAGCATGGCAGTCCCAGCATCGGGGGCTGGGCTGTGGCCTCACTGGGTGTGAATCTGGCCCAGCTGCCTGAAATTGGAGTTTGGAGCTGGGCCCCTCCAGGAGAGCTGCTCCTGAGGCTCCGCAGGCAGGATCAGAGTTGTGCTGTGCTGCTCCTTGCATTTGTCTGGGCTGGGAAAGAGCAGCATAGTCTCCCTGTGCTCACAGGAAACAGGATTTAATTTTTCCCTTCTGCCTCACTTCATTGTCTGAAATTCCCTTGCAGAGGCTGGCCCATAACTCTTCAAAGAAAATAATCCCAAGCGCCGGGGCTGGAGCTCCCTGAGCTCTGGCCGTCGGCCGCCTGACTCTGTGCAAACAGTCTGGGCCTGGAATCCCCTGGGACTGAGCATAAAGGTCTGATTCAGAAGGAAAACAGGTTATGGAGCTGCAGCAGGGCTGTGCATCACCAGCTGCTCCCCTTTCCCAGCCTGTGGCTGGAGCCGTGTCCAGGGAAAGCAGCTCCCGGAAGGCCGGGCGAGAGCTGCCTGCTCCGGGAGCTGGGGGGCCGTGGGGAAACGGCTCCGGTGTCCTGAGGAGGTGGGAGAAGCATGAGGAGGTTGGGAGGGCAGCACCATGTGCTGAACCCGGAGCGGAAATCATTGGGGGAGCAAAGAATGAGCAGGATGTCACGTGTGGGCCGAGCACGCTCGGGGCTGGGGCAGAACAAAGCGCAGGGAAGCCCTGCTCCTGCCGCTCCCAGCCCGCTTCCTGCTGGCACGGACACGCTCTGGGGGAAGGGAGCACCAGGGCACAAGCCAAGCCGTGGCTGCCCAGCTTGGGGAGAGCTGGAAGGCTCCCCGTGCCTCAGTTTCCCTTGGCTGAGGTGTGCTGGGTGTGGCAGGATGATCTCCAGTTGTTGGGGTGTTGTGGCCTCAGCAGGCCAGGCTGCTGTGCTCTAGGGATGCTCCAGGGGTGTTGGATGGAGGCTGGAGCCTGTGGGGCAGGAGGGGGCTCCCATGATGCATGAAAGCCTTATTCTCCTGTGCTTGAGCAGGCAGGTCCCACAAGTGGCACCCCAGCACTCTGTGCCCTTGGAGCAGCTCTGGCCCCTCCTGGAGAGCGGTGGCAGTGTGCCAGGATGCTGTGGAGAGTGAGGATTTGGTGTCAGGAGGGGGCTGGGAGCCCCCACAGGGGCTGTCCTTCCCCCTGCTGAACTCTGGCTTTGGTGTCTTTTTCCCTGGGCTGCTCTTAGAGCTCCCACATTTCCCTCTGTGTAGCATTGAGCAGGAGAAGCTTTTTTTTTTTTTTTTTTTTGTTATTAATAGCTATTGAGAGCCAATAAAAAGTTTTATGGGGTTTGGCCAAGCATCAGAGCTCGCAGTGTGTTCATTTCCTGGAGCTGGAGCGGGGGGTTTGCTTGGATAACCCATGCGGTCAGCAGGAGTCTGTGGCCCTGGGGGCTCTTGGGAGGCTCTCAGTCGTGTCACAGGGCCTGGAGAGGAGCAGAGAGAGGTGGGGAGGGGGCAGGGTAAAGGAGGGGTAGGAGGATGGCAAGGGCCAAGCTGGGAGCAAAACCAGAGCAGGGGGGAAATGGAGGTGTGGGTCTCTCATGTGCTTTCCCAGCGTGTGCCTGGATCCTGTTTGACCCCCTCTGTCCATGTTTAGCTTCCTGGCTGTCCTTCCTGCCTCCCACATGGGCACCCCGAGGAGGAACCCAGCCTGACCTCCCCCAGTGCAGGGGAGTCCCTCTCTGGTGGAATGCTGGAGGGAGGGAGGGTGCAGTTCCCTCTTGGGCACCTGTTCCTCGAGCACAGAGCAGGTCCATGGTTCTTTTCATCCCAGTCTTGTGTCCAGAAGGAAGCAATGCTTTGGTTGGCCTTGATGTTGGGCTCTTGTACCCACATGAGGACAGGCAGCTGCACAGGGATGTGTGTGGAGCCAGTGTCATGGAATCTTGGAATAGTTTGGGTTGTGGGGACCTTTAGAGGTCACCTCATCCAGCCATGAGCAGGGCTGTGCACACGAGAAGGAGCTCCCTGGTTTGGGGGGCTGAGCTGATTGCTGCCTGTCTGTGGGAGCTGAGGGGAGCCTGGATAACCCCACCAGCAGCATGGGCCTTTCCAGCAGCCTCCCTGGGAGCACACAAGGCAGCAAGGTGCTGCACCCCTGAGCAAACAAGCTGCCACGAGCATCATTTGCTCTGGCCAGTGTCACAGCATTGGCCCAGGCTGCAGGCAGGGGGCCTCGCTCCCAGCTTTGCAATGAAAATCAAGGTTGGTTGATAAGAGCAGAGGAAGAGGCTGTGGGATGTTAGCAAGTTGCTGTTTGCCAAGTGGGTGTTTCCCCCAGCCCAGGTGGGCTGTGGTGGGTGCCCTGAGTGTGGCTGTTCCCCAGGAACTGTGTCCTGGGCAGGGCTGCTAGCACAGGACCCTGGCCCAGCACAGCAGGGGCTGCTGCTGGGGAGGGAAGTGCTCCAGCTCCACTAGCCCCTGCCTCTGGATCCACAGGGACCCTCCCAGCCAGGTGAGATCATCTTCACTCCATGGGCAGCCCCATGCCTGGCATGGTGTGCCCATAATGCTGGGTTCATGTGTGTCCTCTGCTCCTGGGGACTCTCAGAGTCCCTGGCTGGTGCCTCTGAGTGCTTCCAGAGGCTGCCAGCAGTCCTTCCTCATGGGGACAGTTTTGTCCCCACATCACTCTTGGCTGTCTCCAGCATGGAGACACTCATCAACCATTTCACCTCTGGCTGACCAAGGTTTTTTAAAATTCTTTTGTTTGTTTATTTAAACCAGCATCTCAGGCATGGGGCACTCTGGGAGCTGATGTTTATCCCAGCTTCTCCCACCCTTCAACTGCAGCACTGACATTGCTGTAGGAATTACCTGTCTGCAGGGAAGCTGCTGGAGGGACTCTGAGGAACCCAGAGCCCACAGCCCTCTGTTGTCCTCTGCCTTCTCATACTGATTTTCTGCCTCTCCTTTTGCACAGCTGGGACACCGAGGAGCTGCGCTGGGAGGACCCTGTCTGCAGGATGTTCTCTCCACCAAAGAGCTCCCTGTGACCGGCGATGATGACAGTCCCGGCGGGACCTTGGGAAGCACTAACAGTTCAGTAGCCCAGCAGCCGTGGACGGCCTCTTGCCCCTCCTTCTCCAGACCCCGCCCTCCCAGCGCTCCCCGGGATGCTGTATTAACCAAGAGGAACCCTGCTTCTTTCCTCCTCACCCTTCCATTTTCGGCAGCTCTGGGATTTGTATGGCAGCAGCGTAACCGTGGAGAGGCCGGGGTATCACAAACTTATGGATTTTGATAAGAGAGGAGGGAAAGGGGAGCTGGAGGAAGGTAAAAGAATGTCCAAGACAGGTGGAGGAAGGAGTGGTCATGGAGGCCGGGGTGCTGGAACCAACTCGGGAGTCTTAATGGTGGGTCCCAACTTCCGTGTCGGCAAGAAGATTGGATGCGGCAATTTCGGGGAGCTCCGTCTAGGTGAGAAGGGTCATCTCTGTCCTCGCTGTACCCACTCCTGCCAGGATTGCCCTGCCACCCTCCTCCTGCAGCAGGAGCAGCTGGCACAGCCTGTGGCCATGGGCACAGGGGTGCTGACTGGCCACACGGAGTGGAAGTGTTGCCCCTTGCAGGTAGCCCTTGTTCTGTCACGGAGGTTCCACTTCCTTCATCCTTCCACGCTGTGCTTGATCTACCAAGGCCCAGCCCAGCCCAAAGGACTGCTTGCAGAGGTGTTTCCTATCTCCTCCCCTGCCCGTTGCTCTCTGGGTCTGTCAGGGAGAACAATACAGGCTGGATCTGTCTGTTGTAAGCAATGGTGGGCACGGAAATCTGGGTGTCCCCCAAATCCAGGAACACTGAGTGAGGAAGGATTCAGGAGATGCCACTGTGTGCTCACCAAATCTCACCCACCTTGTGCTCTGGGTGCTGCCCTCTTGCTGTGCCTCGGGACAGGGGATGGAGCATGGGGGCCTGAGGGATGTTCACTCTGCTGGGACAAACATCTGAGGAGGAGAATCTGTGTTTTATCCTGGGTAAATTCTTCAGTTGTTGAAATTGGTTATTTGAGACTCCTGAAATTCTGTGCCGGTCAGATTAAGGGAGGAATAAAACCCAAGCATCTTCCATAGTCACTTTCCATTCTGAACCAAGTTTATCAGGAAGCTCCTCAAGCGAACTTCTGTTTGGAGGGTGGGGAGGTTGCTCCTCTCCCAGGACTGGGAATGTCCCTGGAGACTTTCAGCAAGCTGTTAACCCTTTGCTTGGCATTAGGCAGCTGGGAGTGGTCTGGCAGGGCCAGGCACCTCTGTGCCAGCAGCACAGTCTGGATGTCTCCAGGAATATGTGGGTGGAGTCCCTGCCAGCTTGGCTGTGAGTGCTTTGGGAGGGGGCTTGTGCTCTGGGAAGAGAGAAGAGAGGCAGTCCCCAGAGCCTGTGACAGCCACAGCCTTGTTGCTCCGTGATATTTTAAGCAGCGCCTTCTCAAACCGAGCTCTGAGCTAAACCTGCCCTGAGCTCTGAGCTAAACCTGCCCTGACCGTGGGCCTGGGGAGGAGCTGTGGCAGCCCTGGCTGGGGTGAGGTCAGTTCCCCCCTCCCTGTGTGGGGAGTTAATGTCAGCTCTTCCCTGCATGACAGACTGGCTGGTGCCAGGCTCACCCGTCCGTCCCCGCACTTCCCGGCGGGATCACCGCCTAATTGCAGAGCTGGGGAAACGCTCTGGTGCAAACCCAGCCGAGCAGCTCCCCTGTTCAGCTGTCTCTCCTGCTGTCATGAGGAGCTCTGAGCCTTCCTCCATACCCAGGGCTCGTGGAAGGAGAGGTACTGCGGGATTTTGCTGCACCAGCTGCTCCTTTCAGTTCCCCGGGTGGATCTGGCTGCTCCTGCTGCCAGTGCCTCCCTGCTGGGCCAGTGGACAGAGAGCCCTGAGCTGTGCAGAGTCCACCTGTGTCCTTGCACCTCCTTTTTCTTGCTTGCCACTGAGCATTCTGCAGTGGGTCTGAGTTTCTGGGTGAGCTGGATCCTGGGATCCTGCTCTAGGCAGGAGGCTGGGGCTGTGTTGCTTTGCCATGCTCGGTGCTGAGGGTCAGTGTGACCCCCCCTGCCTTGGCCTCCCCCTCATTTTCCAGGGACAGCAGCGAGGGGACACGAGTCTGACATGGATCTGAGGAATGTCTGTCAAACTGACAGTGAGGTTGCTGCAGGGACTGGGAGCAGTTGGGCTGGGTTTGCTCGTGGCTGCAGGGACAAGCAGCGAGCTCTCGCTCCAGGGCTCCACAGTGGTCGATTCTCACAGTGAGAGTTTGTCCTTGCCACCAGCAAGAGAAGCTTCCAGTCCCTTCACGTGGCTTTTTTGCTCTGTCACACCCTGCAGTGCCTGGCCATAACATGCTATAGGCCTGAGCACGAGATCTCATCACAGGAGTGGAAGCCACAGCTATGTGGCTTCTCTCCTAAAATCACATCTCTCTTCCTTAGGTGTGCCTCCAAACTGCATCAGGGCTCAGGAATGCTTTCAGGATTTAGGGATTCCTCCAGCTGCAGATGAATGGCAAGGGACCAGAGGGCTCCTGCTGTGAAGTGGTGGCATGAGCAGGGATGTTCCCCAGCTCTTGCCGGGTACTCGGTTTTCCCCTGGGAATAGAGAATTCCGTCCTCAAGGCTTTAGAGGCCAAACTGCAGCTTGGTATTTAAAAGCTCCCAGACCTTCTTTGGCCTTTTCCCTCTCATAACAAAGGCCACAAGATCTTGAAAAAATGTACCTGGAGATGACTCCTCCATCTCCCAGTGGTGGGTGGGGAGGAAGGGGACGTTGTCTTCCCCAAAAAGGTACCACTTGGCCCTATTTCTCCACCACACCGGGGGGGCACGTGGTGATCTGTCCTTAGGGTGCTTCAGCTCAGCTGCTCCAGGTAGAGACATGTGTCCACCCATGTAGGAGGTGTCCAAAATCAAGTGATCTGTTTAAAGATGAAATATAAAAAAAACAACTGGCATAAGGCATTTGTGGGAAGCCAGAAGGGGAATGACGTGGGCAGGAGTTGTGGCTGCCAGGGCTGTGCATTTGGATCCTGATTGTCCCTGTCCCTGCTGGCCTTGGCAATGCAGGGACGTGGTGCCAGTCCCAGTCTGGCAGTGCTGCCAGCCAGTTCCTCACTGGACCAGCATGACTGGAGAGCTGGGCTGGGAGCTGGAGCAGGGTGGCTGCCCCAGCCCTCTGGCACAGAGGGGCATGTTGATGTTGTGCAGGTGCTGGGTCCTGTTACCTTCTTATGTCCTGGAGCTTCACCCTGGGCTGGTGAGTGCTCATCCCTCCCCCTGCCAGCTTCCAGCTGTGGTCCAGCACCAACCCAGCTCCTCCTGGGGCTTTCCAACTGCATCCCAGGGCAGTACCTGCTGCCTGCAGCCCCCTGAGCTCCCCCTGCCCACGTGCTGCCCACAGCCAGCCCCACTCCCTGCCAGGGTGGGACACTGCCCTCTGAAACACAAGGCAGCAGGACGCTGGTGGCAGAGTGTGGCTGGTGGCTCGTGTGCCCTGGCACTGGGCCCAGCTGAGCTGCAGCCCTGCCAGCTCCCTGCCAGCTCCCTGCACCCCGAGAGCAGGGCCAGCACACTCACAGAGAGGGTTTGTTGGGGCACGTTCCTCTGAGCAGCTACTCACGAGTACTTGGGATGGGCTGGGGTAGGGGGAGAGGAGGAAAACCCAGACATTCAGCAGGAAGGTCAAAACTGAGCCCAAAGTACCTGGGTGCTGTGCAGGTCCTGCCCTGGCTGCCTCAGAGGCAGGAATTGCCCTTAGTCCTGGCATGCTCCCTGAGGGCCCCTTCCTGAGCCTGGCCCAAGGCTGCTGCTCCTGCCAGGCTGTGCCATGGAGCTGCCCCGGGGCAGCCTCAGCCTAGAGCAGGGTGCAGGGAAGGATGGGGGACTTGGCAGCAGCTGCTGCTTCTGTTCTTCAGCAGTAAACTTCTGCAAATGTGCTTTTTGCAGCTTCTCAGTGCCCAGCCCTCTCCCCCAGCCTGCTGTGTGCACTGCTGCTGGCAGCTTGGAGCCACAGCAGCTGCTTTCCTTAAAAATTAAAAGCTTGAAATTAATTATCTTTTAAAGTAAACTCGGGATTTTAGAGAGAACACGGGGTGTGAGCCTGTGTGCAGTGTGTGAGCCAGGAGCAGCTCACTGCTGCAGCTGGGCCAGGGCCCTGCCAGCTGAAGGGTCATGTGCAGGTGCTGGGGACATTCCCAAGCTCTCTCAGGCCTGTCCTGCAGCCTCCCAGGAACTCACTGGGAGTTACCCAGGGCCACTAAAGGTGCCTTCTGAAAAAATGTCTGGGCTCAGTGCCCTGCTTGTGACACCTTTCTTGTCTTGGGCTCTCAGAGACCTCCCTGTGAGCACCTGCAGTGTGGCCAAGGGCTCAGCCACCTCCCAGAGGCCAGAGCCACAGACCCACCACGTGCCAGAGGGGCACATGGGTGTGTTTGGAGGCTTTGGGAGAGAGGAACCCACACAATTCCTGCTGCTCCTCTCTCCCTTGCTGAAGGCTCAGACTTTTTCCCTCCTGCTTGTTCAGAGCCCCCTTTAGAGAAGGTCAAGCTCTAAAATAACATTTTTCTTCTGATGGTGTTAAAGCCCAGCATTCCACAGAGCTGCTGTTGCTTGGCCTGGTGCAGCCACTGGCACCAGAGCTGCAGTGCTGGCAGGGCTGGGTGGAGCTGCCTCATCCCCTGTTCTTCCACTGCATTCCCAGGTCTGGGAAGCCAAATTCCCATCCCGGTGCCCAGGCACAGCCAAATTCCCATCCTAGTGCCTGGGTACAGCTCTGTGCTGCTGCTGCTGCACAAAGGTGCCCAGGATGGGCACAGTGCTGTGCCACAGGCAAGGGGCAATCTCACTGCTTGCTTTTCCCCTCACAGCAAGGGGCTGGAGCGTGTCCAGAAACAGGAATGGGGCTGGGGAAGGGTCTGGAGCACCAGGAGAGGCTGAGGGAGCTGGAAAGGGGCTCA
>JAYDZK010000114.1:3890046-3905558 GCA_034509185.1 Euphonia xanthogaster | reverse complement strand
ACACTCTTTCCCCTGCAGCCCTGCACAGGTCCCCTGCAGCCCCGCACTGCTCCCCTGGAACCCTGCACTGCTCCCCTGCAGCCCTGCACAGCTCCCCTGCAGCCCTGCACTGCACCCCTGCAGCCCTGCACTGCACCCCTGCAGCCCTGCACTGCTCCCCTGCAGCCCCTGCACAGGTCCCCTGCAGCCCCTGCACTGCTCCCCTGCAGCCCTGCGCTGCTCCCCTGCAGCCCTGCACTGCTCCCCTGGAACCAGGCACGGCTCCCCTGGAACCCTGCACAGCTCCCCTGGAGCCCTGCACTGCTCCCCTGCAGCCCCTGCACTGCTCCCCTGGAGCCCTGCACAGCTCCCCTGCAGCCCTGCACAGCTCCCCTGCAGCCCCTGCACTGCTCCCCTGCAGCCCCTGCACTGTTCCCCTGGAACCCTGCATGGCTGCTCTGGCTGCCCTGGGGAGCAGGGGGTCTCTGGGCACCGTGGGCAGGCAGCATGGGCATCCCACAGGGATTGGGGGGGAAGATGCTGGCACAACCCAGCCTGGCTCACCCATACCTCACCCCCTCCCCACTGAGGGAGGGCTCTCCACCCCCTCACAGCCCCTCTCTGAGCCTTGATGAGCATCTCAGTGTGCCCAGAGCATCTCGCTGTGTGCCCGGGCTGCAGCTGGCCTGGGGCTGTGCCCGTGGTGGGAAGGAGCCCGTCCTTGGGGCCAGGCTGAGGGGAGCAGGGGCGAGGCACCCCGAGCAGGGCCCAGGGCAGGGGTGTGCAGGACACAGGGTGGGGCTCTGCCCTGGCACTGACCCCTCCTTCTGCCCCAGATCACACGGATGGAGTATGTCCACACCAAAAGCCTGATCTACAGAGACGTCAAGCCAGAGAACTTCCTGGTGGGGCGGCCGGGCAGCAAGCGGCAGCACACCATCCACATCATCGATTTTGGCCTGGCCAAAGAGTACATCGACCCCGAGACCAAAAAACACATCCCCTACCGAGAGCACAAGAGCCTGACAGGGACAGCACGTTACATGAGCATCAACACCCACCTGGGGAAAGGTGTGTGGGACAGGCAGCCAGCCCTGCCTCCTGGCTGAAGGGAGGGACTGCAGGGCAGGGGTGCCGGAGGTGGGGCTGGGGACAAGCTGCCTCTCCTGCTCATGGGGTGCTGCAGGATCTGGGGGCTGGGCAGGGGCAGTTGCTGTAGTGGGAACTGACCCATGTCTCTTTTTCTCCATGCAGAACAAAGCCGCAGGGACGACCTGGAAGCATTAGGGCACATGTTTATGTACTTCCTCCGTGGGAGCCTTCCTTGGCAAGGCCTCAAGGTAACTGCCAGCTCCTGCTGCCCCTGGGCATGGCTTGCTGTGGGTGTGGCTGTGCCCCGGCGTGGGGAGGGGGAAGGTTTGGCCCCTGGGTTGTTGGAGGGTTAGCACCTTGCTGGCTCTGAGCTCCATGCCAGGCCCTTGCAGTGCTGAGCAGCTGCAGATCTCCCTGTGTCCCCCCAGCTGCTCTCACAGTGGCTGTCCTGGAAACCCTGGGATTTGACCTCCAGACCTGCTCGGGGAGGGACTTCCCTGGGAAGGAGTTACCTGGGAAAGGGGACCCAAGAAATCACACATGGTGTGACAGCCCAGGGCAGTGCCTGGCCCCTGTGCTGACCCCTCCTTGTCCCTGCCAGGCCGACACACTAAAGGAGAGGTACCAGAAGATTGGTGACACCAAAAGAGCCACCCCGGTGGAGGTGCTCTGTGAGAACTTCCCAGGTGAGAGCACTGCCCAGCCCAGCCCCTGCCCTGAGCCCCCTGTGCCTGTCCCCCTGAGCCCCCCTGTCCCCGCAGAGGAGATGGCCACGTACCTGCGCTACGTGCGGCGCCTGGATTTCTTTGAGAAGCCTGACTACGACTACCTGAGGAAGCTCTTCACAGACTTGTTCGAGAGGAACGGTTACGTGTTCGACTACGAATACGACTGGGCAGGGAAACCTCTGGTGAGTGGGAGCTCGGGGCCTGGGGGCACAGGGGGAGGCACCCCAGGGAGCAGGGACAGCGAGGTCGGTGGCAGCAGCCAGGGGGGAGGTGGCTCTCAGCCATCCCTGCCACACGCTGTGTCCAGGGCACCAGCGCCACCCTCCTCACCAGTCACAGCTCCAGAGCTGTGACACGGGAATTGAGGCTCTTGGAGCAAAGGGGACCCCAGCAGCCGAGCTGGCACCTGACTTTCTGCCATGGGTGCATTCCTTGGGCTCGCTGCAGCCGGATACCAAACGCGGCCCTGCTGGGGCAGGGGTAGGGGCAGTGATCAGGCTCTGGTTCTGGGGGGTTTGGCATGTTTGGCCAGAGGCTGGATCTGGCTGCGGGATGTTGGGAGGGCTCTGTGCTGCACTGACATTGTCCTTTGTGTCCCCAGCCCACCCCCATTGGCACGATGCACAGCGAGGTGCAGGTGCAGCCCCCGAACAGAGACAAAGCACAGCCACACACCAAACACCAGGTGAGCAATGGCACAGCCTGGCTGGGGCACGGGGCCACGGGCTGGGCAGCTCAGGCTGCAGCTCCAGGGACGTGGAGCCCAGCAGGGATGGTGGCAGGGACTGGAATGTGGTTTTCCCTCGGTGCTGTCTGTGGGAGGAGTTCCCTCCCACAGCTCTGGGTCTGTGGCTCACTGAGGCCCAGAGCAATGTCCCTGTGGCCTGGCAGAAGAGGGAGGAGGCACTGTGGGGGCTGTAGTGTGACTGGGGAGTGCCAGGCCTGGACATCAGCTGGTGAGGGGCAGGGTCCAGCCTGGGGTGTGGGGCAGGGCTTGGTGCAGGCTGAGCCACCTCTAAGGACCCTGTCCCCGTGGGGTGACTTGCTGCTCTGCTTGTGATGCCCTTCCATTGATGGGACAGTGACACGAGACAAGGGAGGGCTGGACTGGGGGGCAGCTTGGCAGCATTTTGCCCCATGCTGGGGCTGCCTTTGTTCTGGGAACGGGCAGGGCACAGGGAGCCCAGCCCAGGGCAGGGATCAGGCAGAGCCGTGTGGGAAAGGGGCCAGGCTGCTCAGAACTGCTCTGGTGCTGTGGCCTGTCCTGCCCTGGCACAGGACACGTCTCTGGCACTGCTGCCACCGAGAGCAAACCTCATGTGTTTCCCAGCAGTCCTGTACAAACCCTTGTCCTCCCAAACCTCCTCAGGGGCAGAGCACCTGCAGAGGGGTTGGAGCAGGGGGTGCAGCACCCTGTCCTCCCCACGCTGCTCCTGCCCAGCACAGGGAGCCTGGCACAGCCCCTTCTCTTACTGGTGGAGCTTCCTTAGGGTGAGGGAAGCATCTTCAAATCACCTCTGGCTCATTTCTGGGAGCTCGCTCCCAGCAAGGTCTGCTCTGTGCCCCCAGCACCAGGGAAACGCCACGCTGGACATCCCTTCTCCAGAGCCAGGGGAAGAGCAAAGCACAGAGCTCCTGGAGCAGGGGAGCAGCATCCAGCCTGGGACACAGGGTGTCCCTGCAGCTCTGGGGCTGTGCTGTGCTCACCAGGGGAGGGTTTGGCCCAGCTCGTGCCACACAGGCCCTGCCGAGCCCTGCGTCGTCCTGGGGACGCGGCGTCACCTGGGCCTGGCTGCAGCTCTGGCTCTGCCGCCCCAGCCCGCTCCCAAACACGGCCCCCAAGCCCTGCTGGAGCTGGCCCTGCTCCAGGGGCTGTGTGGGGCTGGCCCTGGGGGTGTGTGTGTAGGTGGCAGGGGGACACAGACCCCCTTGTCACCGCAGGGACTGCTCTGGGAGCCGCGGGGACGGTGCTGCACGGGTGCCCTCCACAATCACCAACTCGAGCTGCTCCGGTCATGTTTTTGCTTTTGCATGTCTTATTTTCTCGACTCCCTTTGCCACTTTTCCCACCCCTTCCCTCCACTTCTCCCTTCTCTTCCCCATTCTCCCTCTTTTCTTTTGTTTCTTTTCATTCTGTTCCTCCTGCCTGTCGCGAGCAGCCGCCCGAGGGGACGGAGTTGTGGGATCCTCAGGCCGGTGGGCAGCCTGCCGAGGAGCCTTTGGGAGCTCACCTGGCAGCCGGCAGGCTCGGGGGGTCCGTGCAGGTACATGAAACCTCCTGGGGCAGGGGCGGGCGCGGGAGGGAGCGGAGCCACCCTGGGCCTCGTGGCCGCCCGCGGAGCCGGGATCAGCCCCGCTCCCCCGCCCCGGGGCCGCGCAGCCCGGGCTCCTGCCCCGGCTGCAGCACGTGCTGCCTGTCCCTGTGGAGTGACGGGATGCTCACGGCTCGCAGACAAAGCTGGTGCTGCTTCCCAGGGGCTGCTGGGCTCCCTTGGTGCTGCCAGGGGGAATTAGAGGGCGGTTGGAGATGGAGGGATGATGGAGGGATGATGGATGGATGGATGATGGATGGATGATGAATGACAGATGGATGGGTGGATGGGTGGATGATGGATGGATGGATTCATGGAGGGATGGATGGAGGATGGATGGATGATGGATGGATGGATGGATGGATGGATGGATGGATGGATGATGGATGCATGGATGGAGGGATGGATGGATGGATGATGGATGGATGGATGGATGGATGGATGGCAGGCACGCTGCAGCACGGCAGCTGGGTGGGTGTCGCTCTGCCCCCAGTGCCGCTCGTCTGAGCAGGGACTTCCCTGTGCCTCCTTGACTGGAGCCCTGGCTCCAAGCCCTGCTTCTCCTCCCTTCCTGGGCACTCCTTGGCCGTGTCCCCTGCCGTGGCCCTGCCTCGGTCCTGTGCTGGCGCCGTCAGCCCCGTGCTCGCCGCCCTCGCCGCCTCCTGCCCGCTGCCGCTCAGCCCTGCCTCGGCCTGGGGGTCCCTCCCTCGTGGATGGTGGGACATCCGGGCCGGGTCCCCCTGGCTGGGCCTGCGCCGCTTCCTCTGTCTCTGCTTCCGTCCCCGCCGCTCTTGCTCATTCCTGCTGCTCCTCGGTGACTCTGCTGGTGCTCAGCCCCAGGCTTGGGCACAGCTCCTGCTGTTGCCATCCCAGGGCCGGGCACTCCGTGGTGCCAGGCAGGCCCAGGCACTCTGAGGGCCCAGCTCATGCTCTGCCTCACTCCTCCTGTCCCTCATGCCCTTCCTCCTCCCCACTGCTGCTCTGCAAACCCTCCTGCCGTGCTCCGCCTGCGCCCGGCACTGCGGGGTGATGTGCAGGGGTCTCTGTGCTGGCGTCAGGGGCTGGAGCCTGACGTGGCCCTGCTGGCTGGGCACTGGCTGTCTGCTGGCAGCTCCTCCAAGGGGCTGGGGAAGGCCCAGGGTCCTCGCTGGGGCCAAGCAGCTTGGAGAGTGTTTGGCCTGTGCATCCCCAGGGAGCTCCTGGCTTTGCCTGTGGGCAGCAGGCACAGGATGGCAGTTCAGGCACCTCCCAGTTGCCATGGTGGCTTGGATGTCCTCCTGGCCCTGGCACGGTGGCTGACCCTGCTGCCCTGGTGAGTGGGCAGGAGCTCAGGGATGCCTGAGCCCACAGGGCAGGCACTGGGCTGAGTCTTGGTGCTGGGAAGCAGAAGTCGTGTCCAGATGCTCAGCTGTGGAAAGGGCTCCTTGAGCTGTCAGCTTTCCCAGGCCCTGTGTCTCACCCACACTGGAGCTGCCAGCAAGCCCCTCTCCTGGTGCAGGGGCTCCCAGGAGCTGGGATCCTTGCAGGGGCGTTCTAAGGGGCTCAGGCTACTCTGTTGTGATGGGGCTCTCGGGGAGAGCTCAGCACCGAGGCCGAGCACTGCGATCTGGGTGAGGGCACCATCCTGCCACCAAGGGCACCTCGGTGCTCCCGGGCAGAGCTGGGTGGTCTCCTGGGTGGCTCCTGTGCCCCACAAGGAGGGGAAGGGCTGCAGACCCCCGGGCTGGCCCCGCTGACACTCGTCTCTCCCCAGGTGATGAGCTCCACCAACGGAGAGCTGAACACAGATGACCCGACGGCAGGACATTCGAACGCCCCCATCACAGCCCCCACCGAGGTGGAGGTGACAGACGATACAAAGTAAGGCCCCAGCCCAGCTGTCCCCTGGCACCCTGTGAGGGTGTCCCTGCAGGGCCACCACCACCCCAGCCCTTCCCATCTCACCCTGCCCAAGGCTCCTGCAGAGAGGGGCGTGGATGGACCTGGGACTGCTCCTTCTCTGGAGTCCCTGCCTGGTCCTGCCTCGTGGCCCTGTGTGCCAGGGTCAGTGTCACTCCCCTGGTCGGTGCCATTTGCTGTGGCAGGTGTCACTTTTGGTGACCGTTGTGGTGCTCCCAGTCCAGCCCCTGCCATGTACCAGGGGCACTTGGTGATCAGCTCTGCCCACGTGGGGCTCACCAAGGCGCCGAGGAGTTTCTGTCCTCCCTGACCCCGGGGCTGCTGCGCCCTCCGTGCCGTGGCCCCGGCGCTGACGGGTCCCCTCTGTCCCCAGGTGCTGCTGTTTCTTCAAGAGAAGGAAGAGGAAAACCACCAAGCGTCGCAAGTGAGCTGCCGGGGCCGGGCGGAGCGGCGATGGCTCCTCTCCCTCTGGCCGTGGCTGGATCTTGCCCCGCGGAGCCAGCGGCCCCTCGGGCTGGACGGGGACGGGGGGGCCGGGCCGGACGGGCTCCCCCAGCGCCCCGCGCGCAGCTGGGGAGCGGGGCCTCCCCAAACTGCTTGTCCTTTCCTCCGCCACTCGTGGCCGTTTACTCGAACCAAGCCCAACTTCGCTGAAGTTCCTGCGTCCGTCAAACAGAAAAAAAGAGAAAGAGAAAAACCCACGGCGTCACTTGCTTTGAGTTTATAACCAGTCTGAAATGGGGATCAACTACAGACTCTGACCCGTCGCTGTCAGAAGAAGACGAAGACAATTTCAAGAGCAGTGGGCTAAGGAGGAATATTTTTTTTTCTGTTGCTTCTTTGTCTCTTAAGTTAATTTAAAGTGAGTCTCGGTGCAGAGTGCTGAGTCGTCAGTCTTTGACCGTCATCTTCAGTGTTACCGAATTCTGCTCTTCCTTCCGGCCCCGCCCCACGTCCCCGCCGGGTCCCCCTCGGTCAGGCCGCTGGTGGCGAGCGCTGGGCTCGGTCCGGCCCCGCTCGGGCGGGGAGAGCCGGGGGCGCGCGGGGCGGGGAGAGGAAACGCGTTTACAGTTCATTTACGATGCACTTTTGCGAGCAATACAGGCGCCGTCCGGTCCCGCCGAGAGCAGGTCCGAGACTCCCAGGGGCTGGGGGACACAGGGACAGGGACGGCCGAGACCAAAGGGACCCATGAATGGCAGTGGCAAAGCAGGGAGGGGACGCAAAGCAGCCTCGTCTCTGGTGCTGCCATGTCTTGGGGCTGGATGTTTCCACAACAGCTGTAGGTGTGGGCAGGACTTGATCGGCCTCTTGGTTTGACAGCCCGAGCCCCCCGAGGCCCCGCGGCTGCTCCCGGGGGGGCCGGGCCGGCGGTGAAGGGCGCGGGGTGGAGCGGCTCTGCCAGCGTGGAATCCCCACCAGGGCATCCCCCGCTGCGGGATCCTCCCGGCCCGCTCCTGGGGCTGGGGGAAATGCAGGTTTTGGAACTGACACACGGACACCCCCCGCACCCCCGTGTTCCTCGCCACCCCCAGGGCACTGCAGCTCCCCACGTGACTGACCCCGTGCGCTGTCGTGTGTGTTGATCGTGACACTTTGGGGGGGGACACACTTATCTTTACCAAAACTCTGTTGTTCTGCCCCAAGAGAAGGGGCTGAGGCTGTGCTGGGGGGGCGGGGGAGGGGTGGGACCATCTGTGGCTGCTTTGAAACATTTGTCCAAACTGACCATCTCGGGGGGCTGGAGCCCCCGGATTGTGGAGGGGCTGGGGGGGCGTGGGGTCTCCCACGGGGCCGTGCCCTCCCCACGGCCCCTCTTCATCCGAAATTCGGGATTGACCCCGGCTTTGGCTTGTCCGGGCTGCAGCCCCAGCTGCTGCTGCGTCCCCTGGCCACGGCGGGAAGGGGACGTGCAACGTTTGGCCTCGTGTCCCCAGCGAGGCGAACAAACGAATTTTAAAAATCGCCTTAAAATTTTCACTGGAAGTGGTCCCTTGTCAGCGCGTCGGCTCAGAGCAGCCCCGGCAGAGGCCGAAGAGGAGCCGCGGAGGGGAAGGGAAGGCGGCCCCGAGGGCGTGCCCGGCGTGCCCGGCTCTGTGCGCGCACCCTCGGCCGCCGGGGCCGTGGCCCGAGCCCGGGACTCTCTGTCCTTCCAGCGAGGAGTCCAAATACTGCGATTGTACGTGAGAGCGTTTGTTCCATTGCGAGTTTAGTTACTGCTTTAAAACCAAGTGTACAGATATGGCATTTCAATTTCTCTGATGCTTCCTGGAAGCCATAGGATTTAGGGGCTTTTTTTTTTAATAAAAACAAAAAAAAATTAAATTAAAAAAATCTTTAAAACCCAACACGTTATTCTGTGCTTCACTGTGTGGCTCCCAAGGGTGAGGACATTGTCCAAGCACCCCTTTTTTGTTGGAGGCTCCCTCAGCAGTGGGTGGGAGCAGCCCCAGCCCCTCGCAGTGGGGACCAGGAGCCTTTCCTGGAGCAGCAGAAGGAAAATCTCGGGGGGACAGGTCAGGGGAACAGCAGCACAGCCGATGGCTCTGGGCAGCCCTCCCAGGATCCCGGCAGATGCTCCTGCAAAGCCCCGAGAGGAAGGTGATGGTGCAAGAGGGTAATTCCCAGTTGAGCCCAGTGCTCCAGCAGGGCTGGGCTGGGCTCCCCCTGCTCTGGGCACTGCAGGGGCCCGAGGCCGAGCTCCAGCACGGCCTGGAGCCCTGGGAAGCTGCCCCTGGCCAGGGGCTCACGTTCACCATGGCCCCACTGCTCCCTCGGGCAAAGGGCAGGGCCCTGGTGGCCCCGAGGAGCTGCGTGACCGTGGGAGCTGTGCTGGGCACAGGAGCAGAGCCCAGCCCTCAGCCCTGCTCCAGCAGCCCCTAAAGCCTCTCCATGCTGGGAATCACTGGCCAAAGGATCTGCCTTCCCCTCAAAGCCTGGGCCTGCAAAGGCTGAGGCAGCTTTTAGTGCATTTAGTTGTCAAAAACCTCCAATTCAGGTTTAAGAAATTCAGTCATAAAATGACATCACCCAGACCAGAGTGTGCCATTCTGCTGCCCTCCTACCACCACCTCATACCCTGAGGGTTTGGACTCCCCAGCAGTGATTGCCAGGATTCAGGAGTCCCGAGGATCCGGCTCATCCCACACCCCACGGATGGGAAGCTGAGGACCCCACACCCTGGGCTGGGGGAGACGGGCCAGGAGCCAGCTTGGCTCGGATCTCCCCTCCACCATTCCAGCAGCCATCGCTCTCCTCCCATCACAAAGGAACTTCATAAAGACAACCTCGATGTCTTTATTGTTTTCCTATTTACAAATCACAAAGCTGGCCAAAAAGCAGAGTGTGAACACGGGACGAGAGCATCGGATACATTCATCAAATAGCACAGGAGCCGGGCCGGGCCCGCGCTGCTGGAAGGTGACGTGGTACAACAGGATGGCTCATACTTCTGGGAACAGGCATGTCCAACAAGGAATTACATTCATCTATCTACAAAAGCCAGAATTGCATCAAACTGCAGAAAAGCCATAAGAACAGAAGTTGCTCAGGTGTAGTTCAGAGTTTGACTCCTCTCCCTCCGTGACAGGACAAGCTGCCAGACCTGCCCCACGCAGGGAGGGCAGGAAGGTGGGATTTGGGATGAGAATCTGTGTAACAAAATAATCATGAGAACAGAACTTCCAGGGAACAGCCAGGGAGGCTCCCCCTGCAGCTGGGCAGGGCCTGCCCCAGCCCTGCTCCTCCCAGAGCCAAGTGCACAGCTCTGCTTCTCTCAAATTCCAATTATTCCACCATTTCCACCTGTACCTGACACCCCGAGGTGCAGAAGCCAGATGAGAGCCCCTGGGAAGGTGCAGCTCCAGCATGGGCCCTGGCTGCCAGCAGTGACATTCTCACCACCCATGGGAGAGGGGTGGTGACAGGAGCAGCCACAGTCACAGACACCCTGATGGACACAGAGCCTGGGCTGTGAATCCATCCCACAGCATTGTTTGCATTGCACAGAGTCGGGTTCAGTCACCAGGTCATGGACCCAGGTCGGGATTTTTCTCTATTTTTTTAGTACTGGCCATATTAGAACCATCCCACCTGGAAGCAGCCTGACAATACACAGCTCACACCATCTCCCTGGAGCACAGAACACACTCTGGGCATCTCTACCTGCTACTGATAAGGAGATGCAGGGCATTCCCAGGCTGCTGCTGCAGGGCTGAGGAGGAGACTCCAGCCAGCACAGCCCCAGGGTCCCGGCTGGGGCAGCAGGAGGAGGAGAAGCCGTGCTCCAGCCAAGGACAGCCAGGTTTCAACTTCCAGCAGTGAACTCCAGTGGCAGCAGCTGCCCAGAGAGTGGCAGTGGCTCCGTGTGCTGGAGCAGGAGGTTGGAGAAGGGGCCCTGAGGCAGCAGCACCCCAGCCAGTCCCCCGCAGACTCCGGTGGCTCTGGTCTTTCTGCCGGGCTGAGCTTCATTCCAGCTTCCTCTGCAGAGGAGGGGAGGAAGAGTCTCGTGGTCTTCACTCGTGGGCAGTGAGGGTGGGGCTGGTCAGGCAGCCCAGGACCAGCCACCCTCTCTGTGACAGCCACAGGAAAAAGCAGCTGGCCCTGAACAAGGGGTATCTTCAAGGTCACTGTGCTCCACAGCTCAACAGGTGATGTTTGTGATCCCTCTCCTGTGCCTGGCCGACAGGCAGTGTGCAAACACACACCAGCACAGAGAATGTTCCACCTTTTCCTGAACCATTTGGTAAATCCTTGCCCATCTGCTGCATTATAGGTAACAGGCAGGTGCACATCCAGCCTCTCCTCCTGCTTCCATCAGGGCAGCAGGGGTGAGGCAGCAATGCACAGGAACAGAGGGAAACGCATGGAAATGTGCATGGAAACTGCAGGAATGCCCTGGAACAGGTGGGGCAGGTGCCCTTCTGCTTCAACTGACAAACCCTGGCACTCTGCAAAGGACAACGACCAGTGACAACAGAGCTGGGGCTGCTCAGGGGTGAGCTGAGCATCACCAGCACTTGGGACTTGCCAGGGGTGTGGAAGCAGCACCACGGGGCCTCGGACTGCAGGAGGAGCTGCCCGGCCAGGCTGCTGCCCCTTACTGCTCTGCAGGGAGGTCACCTCGCTGCCACCAACTGCCCGAGGTGAAGATTGTCACAGATTGGTGGGAAGAGCAGGAAGATGCCTCAGTCCCTCCAGAGGAGCTCAGCTTTGAGGTCTCCAAGCCTGTGTAGTGCTGGAACAGCAAAGCCCCAGGGAAAAGGCGACTTTTGAAGGTGGCTCTGTGTGCCGAGGCTGCTGGGAGGAAGGGAAGGTGCTGGACACGGGCTGGCCAAGCCCTGCAGCCTGGCCTGGACTGCTGAGCTGGAGCAGAGCAGAGGCCACCCAGCCCTGACCAAGTCTGTCTGCAGGACCATCTCCTCATGGCAAGTGAAACCACAACCAGAGCCACTCGTTGCCTTGTTTCTGACCGGTGGAAAAGCATCTACATTCATTACAGTCCAAAAAACGCACGTTGTTAGAGAGGGTTAATCAGGAGGTGAAAAACAACAAGCCACAGACAACCTACAAATGGTACTGGGACACCAGCTGGGCTGCACTGGGACACCAGCTGGCCTGGCACCTGAGAGCAGCAGCAGCACTAGCACAAGGCAGAACATGAGCTTTGAAATGATTTCACTGTGACCTTTGGCTAGTGTGGCTCCAATTGGTGTGGTCAAACTCAGCCAGAGATTTCGTTTGGGAGGCGACAGGGAAGAGTCGAGTCCGGGGCAGGCTGGGCAGTGGCACTATGTGTAGAAGATGATCTCTGGGATTTGTCCATCCTCCACGGAGGTGCCGTTGTTGTTCCCAGCCGCGTAACAGAACGTAAAGCAGGTCTTGGCTCCCGTTGTTGGTGATTCATGGATCACTTTGCGCAGTCCTTTGGTTCCATAGTGGGAATCTGGACCCTGCAGGGGTCACGGAAGACAAGAACAGGTCAGGACCCTGCTGCTGCCCAGGCTCTCTGGTGGGTTTGGAGCTGTGGGGATGTCGGTTCCTCCCTTTTCCTCCTGGATTTGCACCTCAGGTATTCTGAGCTCAATCCCATCTCTCTCAGAATTTAACACTAATTTAACCAGGTCTCAGCAGCTAAATATGAACTTTTTGAGGCCATGGCAGCAGGCTCTGGATTACACACCTGCAGGACTGACAGCTCAGCTGTCCGCACCAAAAAAATCACCCCATCCCCTCTCCAGTGAAACACCTGCTCAGTGCTGTGAGACAAGGCAAAAAGCAGCTCTGAATGCTGGGGGTGAACGAGCTCATGGCAGCAGCAGGGCACACAGAGACCTTGGAGATTGCACCACTGGCCTCGAAGGACACAGAGCAAGACCCAGGTTGCACTGACAACAACAGCAGGTGCCCTGACCTGCCTGCAGCTCACCCCACCCCAGGTGGTACCTTCAGAGTAGCACAGGCTGTGTAGTTGACGTTGGGTAGAATCTCCACAGGCTCCTTGAACATGACCCGGAAGGTGTTGGACGAGCCATCACAGCTGAAGCCGGTGTCATTCTGCCCCAGGACCGTGTTGCTGTCTGTGTGGATGATCTGCAACACAGATCATCCATGACAGGGTCAGCTTTCATCTGGATACTGCCCACGGGAGTGGCCCTGAGCTAGGCTGAGCCCCAGGCACTCCCAGATTGACCAGCTCTGTGATGACTGCACTGTCCATTACTCGTGCCACCCATCAATGCTATGATCACAGAACCACAGAATCCCATGTTTGGGTTGGGATGGACCCTAAGGATCATCCATCTCCAACCCTCCTGCCAGGGGCAGGGATGCCACCCACTATCCCAGGTTGCTTTGAGCCACATCCTGGACTTGAACTTTCAGGGCTGAGGCAGCCACAGCTGCTCTGGACACCTCTGAGCTCAACACAGAGCTGTGGGCTCTGGTCCCAGACAGCCCCTCCTCACCCCCAGGCTGGCTGAGCACTGCAAGCCCACACTGTGCTTAGACCCTTCTCCCCCAGAGCTCAGGGCAGCAGGATGAGCCCTAGCAATCAAGGAAGAAATGCTGACAGCCTGTGCTCATCACACCTGCCCTGTGTGCTGGAGTGACTCTCCTGGGGACAGTCCTCCTGCAGTGACCCACACGGGGGTGGCACACAGGCACCCAGGACAGGCACAGAGCATCCACGGGCTCCACCTGCTCTGTGACAAGATCATGATGGCCTTGAGACAACTGAGCCTCTCCCGGCCTGCTCGGGGTGGGAAATCATGCACAGCTGCTTCCCAAACTGCCTCCCAACTGCCCCAAAGCTGGAAGCAGACCTGGGGAGATGCTGCAATGACGTGTGCAATAAAATCAAGAGCAATAATCCTTCTGATCCCCAGTGCCCCATCTGGCCCCTGCTACATCTGCCAGCCCCCCTGCCCAGGGACACACACAGTCCCTCTGAACCTCAGGTTTTGTTACAGCTTCACTAAAATGTGTTTGTCAGCCCCTAAAACAGCCAGGATTTTTAAGGCAGCAGAGAGAATTACCTGTATATTTACTTGGTAATCCGTTGGCCCGTGTATGGATCCGTATAATCCAAACCCAACTACAAATATCCTTTTGTTTACTGAGAACCTGCAGGAACAGAGCAGGAAAGTCAGTCCAAACCTGCCACTCCTGTATTGCTCTAGTACAAAGCTGATACACAAATATCTCCACTTGTGCTGATTTTACATCTCTGATTTAATCAAACCTACACAGACTTAAGTGCAGCCCTGACTTAGAGGTGAAACCCTGCACAGAAACCATCAGCTGCACCCTCACACCTCTGGTTGGTCCAGTGGGCTTGTGTGAAACACAAAGCTGCACAATCCCATCTCAGATTTCAGGGTCCAGGTTCAGGAAGTGCTTCCAAGTTGTGACAAAACATCAGCGCCCCCAAATGCCTGCCAGGCCCAGGCAGAGCAGCCTGGGGGTGTGGAGCAGTGCCCCCCTCACAGTGCTCTGCCCAGCAAACACCACTGGGCATTTCACTGCTGAGCCCTGGGGAATTGTTCACCTGCTGCTGGGTATTTGCTGCATTCCAAATTTATCAAGAGCAGACAAAAGGATTCAGTCACTCCTGAGTGCAGGAATCTCTGCTGCCCAAGGAAAAAGGGGAAGGGTTTTTGCCCCACTACAGCTCCACCTTCTCAGGCAGCAGAAGCCTCAGTGCCTGCCAAGCTGCCAACAGCATTTCTCGATCTGTCCACCAACTCTTTTAGCCCTGTAGTGTTTCCAGAAGGCTGGAAGCCTCAGCTCTGCAGCCAGCACGGAATATTCAGTGTTGGAACTGACCCTGATGCTGCAGAGCTGAACCTCAAGTCAAACCTAAACTCCAAAATATGTGTCAGAGGTGGGAAGCTGGCAGCAGTTCCCACTGCCAGGGGGAATGGACCAGAGGATCTCACCAACAGCTCCAGTGCAACAGAACCATCTTAAAAGCTGTGAAGAGCTCCACTGCTGCGAGTCCCCTGCCACCCAAGATGAACACAAAGCAGGAAGGAACCCCAAGGCTTCCTGATTCCCTCCTGTCTTGCTCTCATTTTCTGCCTTGGAACACCAGCCTTGCAAAGCACCATTTCCAGCCACACCTGCCAGTCTCTGTCACCATAACTGGGCTCTGCTGGTTGTCCACAAGCTCAGGTCTGAACAAACTGGGTGTCAGCAAAACTTTACCCCAATCCCTCTCTCCAACAGGAGAGGTTCAGGGGCTTCAACAAGCCACACTGACACCTGGAGCAGGGAACCAACCTGATGGAGCACTGGTTACCTGTCCCCCACAAAGCATGGCAGGGTGGACAACTGGTGACAACTCATTTATGTGCCCCTAAGCTGCAGGAAGCCTTTGGGGGGTTATTTCCCTCCCTTTCCAGGGAGGCCTGTGCTGGGAGCCAGGTTTCCTAGAAACCTTTGCCAACAGAGATGCAGAGTGGCAGCAACATGCAGGTCAGTGCATCAGGGGATGGTTCTGCCCAGCAGAGCACCTTCCCTTTGGGGTCACCCGCTGGAAAGTCGGGGTCTAGCACAGAACCTTGAGTGTTTAGAGCTAGAGCAAGCTCAGGAACACGAGTCCAGGGGTGGGAATGGGCGCGAGAGCTGACCTGATCCTGTCACTCGTCCCACTGTACCCCCAGCGGCTCTCCACCTGCTGGAAGCGGCTGATGCTGCACTCCTTGCCCCGCAGGCAGCACCGGGGCCGGTCGATGAACTCCACCCGCGGCTTCGGGTTCACGGTGAAGTGCAGGAACAGGCTCACCACCTCCCGGTCCGTCAGGATCCCCGACTGGGCAGGCCCTGCAGAGGGGAGGGAAGGGGCGGTGCCGTCAGCCTTAGGGAACCACGGAGTCCTGGAATGTCCCCTGTCAGGAGGGACCCTCAGGGATGATCAGCCCAGGCCCTGTCCCTGCACAGCCACCCCAACACCCCCACCCCGAGCAGCCCTGGGAGCTCCTGCAGCTCTGGCAGCCTTGGG
>JAYDZK010000114.1:3853468-3870941 GCA_034509185.1 Euphonia xanthogaster | reverse complement strand
CGGGGGAACGGTGGAGGCGGCGGCGGGGCGGGGAGAGGGCGTGGGGCGGCGGGCGGGGCCGGCACGGAGTGGGAGGATGGAGGGCGATGCGAGGGGGAGTGAGGGGGTGATGCCTAAGGGGATGATTCCTGAGGGGGCGATCCTTGAGGAGGATGAGGGTTCATCCCTGAGGAGCACTTTTGGAGATGAAGGGGCGATCCCTGAGGGGCGATCCCTGAGGGGCTCTTTTGAGTGTAAGGGGCATTTCTCTGACGAGCAGCAGAAGGGAGCAATCCCTGAAGGGCACTTTTGGGGCAAGAGGGGATGAGACCCTGAGGAACCAGTGTGGAGGAATGAGAAAGGCAATTTTGATGGGTGATCTCTGGAGACAGTTTGGGGGATGAGGGGACGATCCCTTAGGGAGAGTAGAGGGATGATCTCTGAAGGACTGATCCCCGAAAAGGATGGGGACTATCCCTGAGGGGCAGCCTGGGGGACAAAGGGGGTGACCCTTGAGGTGGTGAGGGTCAGTCTCTGAGGGATGGCTTTGGGAATGAGGGGGGGATCCCTGAGGGGAATAAAAGGATGATCCATGAGGGGATGATCCCTGAAGATGACGAGGGGCCAAACCTGAGGGAGAGTTTTGAGGCCTGGAGCATTTCCCTGAGGAGCTACATGGAGGGGGCGGCAAGAGGAGCAATCCTTGAGGGGCAGTTTTGGGGATGAGGGAGTGATCCCTGAGGGGGAGTAAAGGGATGATCCATGAGGGGATAATCCCTGAAGATGACAAGGGGCCAAACCTGAGGGACAGTTTTAAGGAAAAGGGAGCATTTCCCTGAGGAGCAACGTGGAAGGGGCAGCAAGAGGAGCAATCCTTGAGGGACAGTTTTGGGGATGAAGGAGCGTTCCCTGAGAAGGATGAGGGCACATCCCTGGGGTGAAAGGAGGAGGAGCAAGGAAATGGGAGTGATTTCCTGAGGAGCAATGAGGGGGGCAGGAGGTGAGGGAAGCAATCCCTGAGGGGCAGTTTTGAGGGATAAGGTTCCCTGAGGAACAGTGTGGGGGTGTGACAGAAGCAATCCCTGAGAATCAGTTTGAAGATAATGGCGAATCCCCGAGGAGCAATGTGAGGGGGTCAAAGGGGAGCAATCTCTGAGAGGCATTTTGAGGGATAAGGGGAGCATCCCTGTGAAAGGGGTTATCCTGAGGAGGATGAGGGAGCTCAGAGAGCAGTTTGTGAAGGGATGAGAGATGGGGGTGCAATTCACAGAGAAGTTGTTGAGTTAAGGGGCTGAAGGAGTTCAGTGCTGGCTGTGAGGAGCCAGGGAGGTTTGGGCCTTGTGGAGGTGAAGGTGAATTGGGGGTTTTCCCTTCATGATCTCACACACCAGCCATTGCTCTGCAGCAGACCCAGGCCTCCAGCAATCCCAGGCCCCTGCTTCATGCCCAGCAATTCCTCACAATAATCAGAGTTACTGGCTGCTGCTGCTGCTGCTGCTGCTGACACAGGCCGGGAGCACCACATTACCAGGCCCACCAGAGGTGTTACCCTGCACAAACCCGGGAGCCACAGCACCCTGATCCCTCACCTGGTCATGCCCTGCTGCTCCTGCTGGACCTGCTCAGCCAGAAACCACTGGCCAGTGTTGTCCCCACCGATGGCATCTCCCTGCCAGGCAGTGTGACATGGAGGTGGCACGGGGGCAGGAGCCGGCTGCAAAGCAGAAGATTAATTAAGAGGCTGTGCCTCTGCCTCGCTGTGATCTCAGTAACTGAACCGTTAAAGTGATTTATTCTTCGCAGGGTAATTACATTCCCCCTCTCTCTGTTATCCATCCCCTGATCTGTGCTGCACACACACCCAGTCAGGAGCAGGCGTGCAGTCCGTGAGTCGATGTGTCACAGGGGAGATGGCCTGGCTGCCCCTTCTGCTTCCTGTGCCTTGGGGTTACAGCTTCTGTAGCACACAGAGACATGCTATTTGTGTGGACTGTGTGCTGTTTGTGTGGATTGTGTGCTGTTTGTGTGGATTTAACACTTCCAGACCCTCGAACAGCTCTGGGATCTCCCCATGAGCCACTGTGGCTGGACACAGCAGTGCTGCTACACCACTGATTTTGACTGAGAGTCCAGCCTGGCTTTGTATTGTGTTATCAATACCCGTTTCTGCTGCATTCTGTGCTGTCAGGTTTCTTGCTGCATTTAAAGCTGCATTTCACATGGACAAGTTTGGGAAACTCCTATGCAGACCTCTTGTCCTAACAGTCCCAGTGCAGGCAGGAATGAGTAGGAGCCTTTAAAATCAGAAACCACAGAACCATAGTATCATTAATATAAGAAAACATTTTTAAGATCAAGTCCAACTTTTACCCCAGCATCACCACCATGTTCACCACTAAACCATATCACCACATGTTTTTTGAGCACTTCCAGGGCTGGAAACACTTAGAGCATTTTTGACTACCTATTTAGAGTATTGGAAATAGTATTTTTCAGAGGAACAGTCCTTTTTCTGTGAAATCTTTCATTTATTAATAATAACCAGGCATTCAGTACAGCTGTATTCTCGCTTAAAACGCTGCATCCTTTACTCTTTAGCACCATTTCCTCGGCACAACACTCCCCCCTTTCTAGCCCAGCTGCTTCCACAGATTTCAGCGTCACACTTTTCCCTCGGGGCCGTGCAGCCTGGCTCGCTGCTCCGGCCTGTCCTGCTTGCGGATGCTCCTTTCGGGCCACAAACATTAGAGGGAGCTGGAGACTCGCAGTGCCCGGCTGGATGGTTGGACGCAGCTGATGGCTGGCAGGAATGGCCTGTAGGCGCGTCCCAAGTGCCGGGGGGTCACTGGCTGTGTCATCCCACACGTGTCCAGCTCCAGGAGTGCTGCTGAGGGGTTTCTGCCCTGCCTGGGAGGTGCAGGATCATCCAGCCCAGCCCATGCTGCTGGTGGAGGCTGAAGTTTCTTCACCATAGCATTCCCTGCTCCAAAATCCCAGCAAATTCATCCTCGACAAACTGTGGTGTGCCTGCCAGGGAGGATGGGTGCTTCTCCATCACCTGGGGAGGGGATTCCACAGCCATTCAATCCTGATCTTCCAGCACCACCAGCTTGTTCTGTGCCATGCTCACTGTGCCAGCTCTGCCACCCTGCATCTGACAGTTCCTGGTTATTCAGCCTGTGGTAAACTAAATCAGGGTGATTTGTGTTGTGGCAGGAGCCAGAGGCTTAACTCAGGACCAGTGTAAGGAAACACAGCCGTGGATCTCAGGGGTAATGGATCTGTGTGGGACACTCACCATGGTGCTGTGGGATGGGCTGACGGGTTTGATGCAGCGTCCCAGCACCAACACCACGGTGAGTGGTGTGTTAGACCAGAGGAATAAGAAGATGAGTGTCATACAGGAGACTTTACCATCCCAAAAATAAACCTGGGAACAAACACTCCTATAAAAGGCCTGGCGTCATTATTTCTGGGTCTGATAGCCAACAGATTCCTTCAGAGATCAGGCCCTGGGCAAAGACAGTGCTGCTTTAGCTGGGCCATTCGCAGGGTGAACAAAAGCCTCACCCCAGCAGTAACTCTGGGCAGGGAAATCACAGCTAGGGTTCAGCTGGTGGGATGAAGGCTGACCCCATCCAGGGCTGGACATGAAGGGTCTCACAAGGCTACGAGCAGCTGGAATGAAAACAATGGGACCAGAGTGCTCAGACTTGGATAGCAGAGAACATCTGGCCTTTCTTCACCTCATGGAGGCAGAAAAAAACATTTAGAATGTGTGCTCCAAGCAAAAGCTGGAAATGTGTGTTCCAAGCAAAAGCCAGGCAGATGCAGCTCTCCCCTGGCTGAGCAGCTCACCTCAAAGGAGGCATTTTAGGATGTAGGAAGCTCCGAGGAAGACTGCATGGCAAAGACAGAGACATCCTGGGTGTGAGCCAGAGGAGGGCAAAGTGGGACCTGCCAAACCCTGTGCCTTAGCACAAAAGCCTGATCTAAACCTCCAGCCAGGTGAGAAGGTGGCTTACACGGCCCAGGGCCACTCCAGCCATGGGCACAGCTCTCCTGGGGTTTGGGAAAACCTGACCCTGCTCTGCTCCCACTGACTGACCACAGCTTCCAGTGCCCATGCAATTCCACCCAGAGCTGGAATCCTGTGGGAAAGCCAGACCTGCACCCCATGGCCCTCCAAAATTCACACTTCACCATCCAAAACCACAAAAAAGGCTGACCAAAGCCTTTTCCAGACAGTGGAGGAAACAGACATGCCACGCTGTGCCAGTGCCACCGAGGCTCCTGGTGCAGAGGGAGCAGCCACAGGAAACACAGGCAGGGCCAGACCTGTGTACTGGGCTCTGCTGGGGTGCTCACCACTCACTCCCTGAGATGACTTCAGAGAGAGAACCTGTACGCACCAGTCAAAACCACACCAAAATGGCTCATCCTACCAAAAAACCACCCCAGATGGCTGGTTTGGGTTGCCTGGATAGGAGACATGACTCTGCAAAATGCACAGGACTTCTTTCCTTCTCTCCCCCATCCCAGAAAACATTTTAAAAGCACAAAAAGGAAAATATTTTTTTGATCCAAAACAGCTGTTTTTCATCAAAACACACTTCACACCTTCCACTCCGCATTGCCCAGTGCAGGTTTGGGGTTCACTGATGGTTCAGGAGAGCAGTCTGGTCTGAGGGAATGCTTGTTATTCACTCCAGGGTGGTTTTTTGGGCAGATGTTGAATCAAAATGTTGGCTAATCACCCAGGTCATCATCTGTCACCAGCAGAGCCGGGCTCAGACCCAAAATACTGAGGACACTTCATCTTAGCTCCTACCCAGGTGCCTCAGTGCCCTGGGCTGAAGCCAGACGTGACCCCACCAGCCACCCCAGCACCGCAGCCACTCAGATCCCACCATGACCTGATGGCTCCGTTAAACCCTGCAGGCAGGCGGGCTGGCACAAAGCCACCACGCCACCCAAAGCCTGGCTGCCCCTTACGCCAGCCAGGCCACCCTGGTGGCTCTGCAGTGGTCCCTTCCCTCTGGGCCAGCGTGGGCACTGCTCCTGCTGCGGGGCTTTTCTCCAATGCCAATCCACAGCAGGGTATTTATAGCACCCTTATCCCGGCGGAGCCTATTTTGGGCTGATGCTCAGGCACCAGAGCAGCACAGGTTATTTTAACCCAGCGCTGGGTTATTTTCAGAGCTGCCCTTCTCTGCACGTGCTCAGAAGTGGTTTCTAACTGCCAGGAGCTTTCTGGGGTTGGGGAAACTGGGGAAGGGGGAGAAGAGGGACCATGTAAAGGAATTTCAGAGATTTAAAGTTAAACCAGCATCTGCAGCAAAGCTGCCTTTAACACATCTGTCTGGGATCCAGCTGGAATCTTGGAAGGAGGATTGTCTGCAGGACACCTCTTGAGCGAAAGGCAAGAGGGGAAAGATTTCTGAAGCACACAGCTGAGGGCCCAGTGACAGTGAAACAACATGCAAGAGAGGAAGAAGAGCCGAGAGCTGGATGCTCCTAAAATGTCCAGGGTCACCAGCTGGTGGCCCCAGGCCCAGGAGGGAGCAATGTCTTTGTTCAACAGAGGCAGGAACAGCACCATAGGATGGGACATGCTCCTCATCCTCAGCATGGAGGGAATCCCAGCTCTGTTCTCACCACGTGCCATCCTGGAACAGCCAGGGAAGGGAGACCTCTGGGGCCATCCTGTCCTGATCCAGATGCTGCAAAAGCAGCTGCAGCATTTACCAAGCACTGAGCCTGGATTGTCAGCAGTGTTGCAGTGGGGCTCTCTCAGCTCAGAGCAGCAGCTGGTCCCTGGCAGAGCCCACAGCCCATTCCCCAGACCTGGGGTGCCATGGATGGGGTTCTGCCAGGGCAGCAGCACCGTGGCAATAGCATCCAGAGGGATCCAACTCCATCCCCAGCCCAGCAGCAGGGCTGGAGAAGTCAGGATTTTAAATTTTTATTTTAAATTCCACAAGGTCTTGCCTTGTCCGTGTAAGAAAGCTCAGCAGGGCCTCTACAGCCTTTTCTCCACACCCTGATCCCCAGCCTCCAATCCCTACTGCCTTTCCTATCCCACCACACTTCCCTCCTGCCTCAGTGTCCCCCTCTGGCCCCTGACCCAGGGAGGGGTGGTGGGGGGATGTGCCAAGAGTGTCTGTGGGGGTGGCAGGGCAGTCCAAGGCCACGGGGTGCAGCTGGCAGGGAGCAGAGCCCTGCCCCATGACCTCCAGCTCCCAGTGGGATTGAGAGGATCACACCATCCCACTGGGACAAGTGAGTCAGGGCCTGAGCCACTGCCAGCCCCTATTCCTGGCCTCCCACCCCAGCCATGCTCCCAGCCCCCCTGGGCCAGCAGCAGGCTGGGAAGGAACAAGTGAGCTGGGAAGGATTATGAGAGGAGCCCCTGGACAGAGTTCCACCCAATTCCCCATCCGCTCCATCCAACATGCCCCACTTGCCACAGCCACCTGCCCACCATATAGGTCTCAATGCATTTTTATTAAATTCTTACAAAACAGAATACAAAATTCTGGCATCAACAATTGTTATAAAGGAAAACTTCAATTCAGCTGTATCAGATCACCTGGTACATACAGTAAAGTGCTTCTTTTTGTGTGTTTGTTTTTTTTTTCTTTTTTTGTTTTTATTTTTTGTCTTTTTTTTTTTTTTTTATATTTTCATTTTTATTTCCCAGCCAGCCCCTGAGCAGAGGCCGCTGTTGCACAAACCAACAGTGCGTTAACGTGACTCTTGTTGAACCAGCTTTGGCAGTCTTCATCAATTGTAAAGTGGAGAAAGTTTCTCCTGGTTTGATAAAAAAGAGTTAGCTTCACAGTAAACATTTCTAACCAGTTCTAAGTCGAGTTAGTTGGCTGGAGGAAGGGTGGGGGGGAAGGAGAGGAAGCAAAAACACTTAACATTTCCAGCTTAAAAAAAACCAAAAAGTATTTTTGAAGTTGGTTTCCAAGATAGATGCTCTATGGGGGGGAAAGTTTGGAAAGAGGAAGAGGAGGAAGAAGGGTGCTGGCGAGAGGGGGTCGCTGGTGCTGGACCACGGGAGCATCTGTCTGGAAACCGCCCCGGGAGAGGTGCTGGCAGCTGGGAGGGGATGTCTGGCCCTGGCACAAGGGTGTCCCCAGCCATGCCTGCCCTGCCAGGGCACCTGTGGGCGCCCAGTGCTGCCACCAGCCAGGCTGGAGGTTTTCCAGTCCATCCCAGCTCTAGAGGCATTTAAAGATTCTCTACCCATGCACAGACCTGGCCTTGGGTCACTCCCCAGCAGCACGCCAGGAGCGCCGGGTCCACACCAAACCCCACCCAAAACGCAAAGCCGAGCCCAGGCCGAGCTCAGACGTCCCCAGCACATCCTCCAAGTCCCACAAACTCCCACAGCATCTTCTGGCTGCACATCCCTGGCCGAGGACACCCACGGGACACAGGCAGGGTCACCCAGGCCTTCCCCAGAGTGTGTGGTGTACTTTATATATTAGAGATAGAAAAGAGATCGCTCTTATGCGTGGGGGAAAAGGGGAAACTCAGTTTGCCAACAAAAGCAGCACGGGGGACAGATAAATTTTGGAGACATCCCCCTGCCATCCCCTTTCCATGATTTTTGTGTTTTTTAAAAAAAGGCTGCAGCGTGCAGCATCAACGATAGCTTCACAATACCAGCTCAAGGCATCGCGTACTGTACATCATTCAAGTATTTCTTAATATAAGACAACAAGGAATTATCTACAACTGATAAAACAAAATAAGCTATAAAAAGTAACAATGTACAATCAAGATGGATTTTTTTTTCTTTCTGTTAAAGGAGGCCTCTCCAGGGTGTCCTGGTGCCTGCGGGGAGGGTCTCCCCTCACCACTGCCTTGCTCCTCCCCACCCAGCACAGTGGGACGGGGGACACACAGGGGAGAGGGAGATCACAAGTGTGAGGCAGTTTTGGGGGTGGGATGGGGATGGAGTCAACCTCAACCAGCCCCCCAGGTCAGCAGAAAGGCTGGGAAAGGTGAGAGAAGATGGCCCCTGCCCTAAACTCCATCAACACCCGAGATCATCATCTCCCAAGGTAACACACACACCTCCCTGAAACAAAAAACAACATATATTGCATAGTATTGCTGTCAGCAGTCTTAAAATAAAAAGGAGAACTTTCTTTTCTTTTTTTTTCCAGAGACAGCGACTGTCTTCAGCTGAAGACCCAGGGAAGTCTGTTCCCCAGCTCAGAGCTCCCAAACCCTCACCTGTGCACACAATGGGCCGAGGCTGCTTTTGCAAAATATAAAGCTCAAAGCACTGAGTCAGAAGGGACAGGAGGAGGCTATGAAGGGGACACTGCCCTGCCAGTGGGATGGGGGGTGGCACAACCCCAAGCAGTGCCTGTGGCAGGGAGCAGGGGGTGGCAGGGGGATCTGGAGGCCGGTCTGGCCCCGAGCACAAGCCCTGCTCCCCTGGACAGACCCAGAAGCCAGCCAAGGGCCTCGCCCCAACTCAGCATCCTGAGTCCTTCCCACCCTGAAGCAGACTCTGAGGAAAGGACAATGCCATGCATGGCTGAACACACGTGAGCAGGGATGCACCTGCGTGACCACCCACACCAGCACTCTCCCTGCTGAAGACCCTGCTGCTCTGACCCCAAACCTTCCAGTCCCACACCCTGAGCTGTCCCCAGGCTGCTCCCCATGCCCTAGCCTTTGGGTGCTGCCACCAGCCTGACTGCTCACCCACTGGCACCCCGGAGCATTGGGCACCCTCTGTGCCCCCTGACCCTCCTGCCACGGCAGCCTCGGGGCCAGCCTGAAGCCACGGCAGGTCTCACTGTCCTGCAGCAGGTCCTGATGCTCTTTAAGGGGGTCCTTGCTTTCCACAGAGCACACAATTCCCAGAGAGTGTTTCTGGCTGCTCTGGCCACCCTGAACACCTCATCTCCCATGCCCCTCCCCAAGGCCACAGCCACCAGCCCTTCCAAAACCCAGGGTGCAACACCTGACCTGGCACAAGAGCACAGCCCTGGATGCCCATGCATCCCTGGGGAGCCGCCAGCCGGAGCGTGGGAGGAAAGGAAGACATCTCTCTGTGCCCTGTAGAGAAGCACAGCTGGCAGTTTAAAACCAACAGTAATTAAAAAGGAAAGGAAAAAAAGAGGGCAAAAAGAAAAGGGGTGAATAGCTTATTCTGGAAGCAGGATGCCGAGGAGAGAAGGTGGGCTGGGCGCTGCTCCCTTGCTGGCACCGTCTCTCCCCAGCCCGAGCTGTTCCCTGCACTGTGTCCCCCTGGAGCTGAGCTGGGGACACCCCCAAGCACAGGACAGAGGGGCTCCCCACACCTCCCTCACCCGGGAGGTGCCTCCCAGACCCCCAGGAAGGGGTTTTTGTGGGATCTACCCCAACATCGGAGAGAAACCTGCAGCTCCGAGGGGAGGGACGAGGTTAAAACGCAACTCCCGTTGTTGAAAACGCGACCGAGGGTCTTTTGTTCACAGTATGAAATGAGCTGAAATCGTCAAAGCAGCCGCGGATACAAAGAGTCCTTTGGTGTCAGGGAGGGGAAAAAATGTCAGAGGAGAAACCAAGAGCTGGGAAACAAAAGTCCGTGTGTCTGTCAGATGTCCTTGAGTGTGCCCTGGGTGAAGCAACCTCACACTTGATTTAATACCTTAAAAAAAAAAAAGATCTTAAACAAACCCTCCCACCCCCAGACCTACAAGATCAGCAAAACCTTGGAAACCAGCCACAGGGACGAGTCCTGATCTTGTCACTAGCCAGAAACGGTGGGGTCAGGGAGGGAAAGGGGAAGAAAGAAAGGAGGAGAAGGGGGGACATGGGGTACAGCAGGTGTGAGGGGCACCACTCAGGCTTGGTCGGCCACCAGGACCAGCGGGGCCACCAGGTGCTGCCCAGAGGCCACTGCCTTGGCCAGGCTGCTCTTCTGCCGCCGCTTGGCCAGCTTGGACTCAGAGGGGGGGGAGAGCTGCATGGCCCGTGAGGTAGCTTTGATGATGATGGGTCGTGCTTCCTCCTCCGCCTCTTCCTCCTCGTCCTCATCATGCCGTGTCAGCTGGCGGTTGACAGCGATGGCCTCGGCAGCAAAGGAGGTGAGCTCTTTGGCACTGCTGTTCCTGCAGGGGAGGCACAGGCTCAGGGAAGGTGGGGGGGCGCTGGAGGGAGGTCAGGATCAAATATCCAGGTGTCCCCTCCTCACACACTGGCCATGCCAGACTGGTCAGACATCAAAAAATCAAACCCAAAGTGGCAGGGCTGCCCAGACACAGAGTCGTGGCAGAGTCCCCAAAAAGCAGGAGGGACAGACAGCAGTGCTGAGGAGTGGAGCCAGGATTCAGGGGGCTGGAACCCACACTCACCTCTGCAGGATGATGGGGGTTGGCAGGGTATTGTCCGGGGCACACTGCAACAAAATGCAGCCAGTCAGAGCCAGATTGTGCAGACAGGTGTTCCCCACCCCGGCTTTTGGGAGCAGAGAGTAGGGAGGGGACATCAACACTCACCCCCTGCACCCAGGGGTGCTCCAGGACCTGGGCTGCGCTGAGCCGCTTCTTGGCATCTCTCACCAGCAGCTTGGAAATGAGATCTTTGGCTCCAAACGAGATGTGCGCCCAGTCCTTGTCAGGAAACTCGTACTTCCCCTCCTGGATGCTCTCAAAGAGCATGTTCTGAGCAGGGGGAGAAACAACCGGGCCTCAGCCAGGAGTGCTGCAGCCAAACTGGGGGTGGCTTTGGGCGCTGCTGGGGCTCCCCACGCACCTGGCAGGTGTGGCACGCCTCACCCCGGTCCCAGCCGCAGTCAGAGCCGCAGTGGCCCACGAAGGGGGGGTACCCGCTCAGCATGATGTACAGGATGACACCCAGGCTCCACAGGTCACAGCGCTTGTCGTAGATTGAGGCCTCCTCGTTGAAGGCTTCCACCACCTCTGGGGCCATGTACTCGGCTGAGCCACACTGCAGGGACAGGCGGGGTGAGTCCCAAGGGTGGGGACCGATGGGGCAGGGGGCACTGGGAGGATCCTGCCAGATCTCCGGGGCTGCACCTCTGAACGGAAGGTGCTCCCCAGGTTTGCTCCTGCCACATCACCCTGCTGGGTTTCCCACCACAGAGGATGCCACAGACCCGCCTCTCTGGGGTCAGCCCACAGCAGCTGCCACCCCGAAGGAAAAAAAAAAACAAAAAACAACAAAGCCTAAAGGGTGCAACCCCCACGGCCCAGCACAGCCGGACCCACAGCATTGTCACCACCCAGCCGGCTCAGCGGGACAGCCCCAGCGCCTGGGAGCGGCCGCGGGACACGGCGGGACGAGCCGGCTGCGCCTGTTCCTCCGCCTGACCGCGCCTGCTCCCGGGCCGGCACAGGCGGAGCTGCCGCGCAGGATCCGGGCCGGGAGGGGTTAACCCCGTGCAGGGAGAGGCAGAGCCAGCGGCCCCATTCCCCTATCGCTCCAGGGACTCTGGGGCTTTCCAGCACATGACCCGCAGCCCACACAGGCCCCGTGACCAGGGCAGAAAAGAGCTGCAGCCAGCAGATAATCGCCCCGTAACGAGAGAGGCCTCCTGACGAGGGGCCTCTCCAGCTGATGCCACCGCAGGAAAACAACCCCCCCAGCCCGATCCCGGCGGGAATGGAGCGGCCGTCCCGCTCCTCCCCCACGGGCTGAGAGTGGGAAACTCGGGACACCCCGGGAACTCGGATCCGCCCCGGGAGGAGGCGGACGCGGAGGAAGGAGGGGGCTGGGGTGTCCTGGCCGCCGCCCCTGCTGCTGGGCACCCTGCACGGGCTCGGCTCCGCCGTCCCCGGCACGTTCGCACCCCAAAAACCGGGGCGCAGGGCGATACCCGGCACGGGGGGCACCTGCGGCTGGCGATAAGGGGAGCGCGGCTTTCTGCAGGCGATGGCATCTGCGCGACACGGGGACACGCGGGAGCTCCCGGGCTGTCCATCCTGCAGCGCACTCCCGCAGCACGGAGGCTCGGCCCCTCTCCCTCGCCCACGAGCCGGGGAACCACGGGCCCCCCAGGCCGGTGCTGACCCAGTTCTCCCGGCAGGCTCGGCGCAGCCGCCGCGGCGCTCGGGCTGTTGCTAAGGCTCTCGGCAGCCCGGGCGCTGCGCCAGCCCCCGGCCCCCCCGCGTTATGTAACCGCATCTCGCCTGCCACGGCGCGGGGGGGGACAGGGGACACGAAGCATCAGCGACAGCAGCGGTGAGCAGGGGGGTGTCCGTGCATAGCCCTGCCCCTGGAGGCTGCAGGGCAGCTGGGGGGTCCCCGGGGACCCCCCAGTGTGGGGGGCTCGCACACTTACCGGAGTAAGCAGCTCCGGAGTGGAGATGGGGGAGCAGTCGCCGTTCAGTTTGATGCCACTTCCCAGGTCGAAGTCGCAGATCTTCACTGGGGAGACCTGGGGAGAGAGGGGAAGGAGTGGTCGGTGACCCCCCCCCCCGGCATCCTGCAGGAACCACAGCCGGCATCCCCCCGGGGACCACGGCCGTGTTTTCAGACCACAGCTGCTCAATGCCAGGCTGTGTCATGCTTCACGCCACGCTGTGCTGTGGCATATGGGGGGGTGTGAGTGTCCCTGGCAGGACTCGCTGTGTATGTGTCCCTGGCAGGACCTGGTGTGTGTATGTATGTGTCCCTGACAGGACCCTCCTGCACCCCCCACCTGAGGAATCACCCCCCCACCCCCAGGCAGCACACCCTGCACCCACCCTGGCTGCTCCCCGCTCACCTGGTCTGGGCTCTCACACAGGATATTTTCTGGTTTCAGATCCCTGTGTGCAATCCCTGGGGGCAAAAGAGCCAATGAGGGTAAAAATCCCCCTCCTACAAGACTGCTATAGTGTAAAGTCTGGGGGTGGCACAGGGACCCCTCCCTCCCCACCCCAAATCACTGCCTGCACCCTGGCAAAAGGCAAAATTTGCTGCTGGCCCCGAATCCCAACCAAACCGGAGGAACAGGATCTGCACCACAAAAACCCTTGTGATGCAGCTGGGCCTGACCCTGCACGGGCACTGTCCCCTGGGCAGGAGGACGGGGGGAGGCAGTGACACCCCTGGGAGGGCCCAGCGCACCCCAGGGTGTCCGTGGTGGCACCTGGGGCGTCCCAGCTCACCTTTGTTGTGCAGAAAGTGCAGGGCGCTGGCGATATCCCGCACCACCACGCTGGCCTCCAGCTCGTTGAAGTGGCGTCTCCGGTGGATGTGGGTCAGGATGGAGCCTGTGGCCGGGTGAGAGCAGAGCTGGGGCTCGTGGGGGTCCTGCTGCCCCAGCTCCCCCCCCCCCACCCCGGGGCTGCACTCACCTCCCCTCATCTTCTCAAACACCAGGTAAAACCTCTCCTCCTCCTCGAAGAACTCAATCAGCTCCAGGACGTTTCTGCAGGGACCATGGCATCAGTCCAGCATCCCCCCAAACACCTCCTGGGGTCCCCCCCACAGCCCCATCCAGCACAGGACCCCGGGAGGGACGTGGGATGGGAAAGCTGGGCTTGCAGTGATTGAAACCACACGGCCAGGGCCCCCCTGGCCGAATTCCAGCAGGGAGAGGGGCTTGCAGCACCCGGCTCTGCTCCTCCCTAATTGCTCACAGCCCCTCCTGGCCCGCCCCACGCACAGCCCCATTCAGCGGCAGGGGCTCGGCTCGGCTCCAACTTGGCCACCGAGGCTCTGTCGTCATGGCAAACCACTGACCGCCCCCCGTGGATGCTGCACCGCGGCCAGCGGGGTCAGGGCAGGGAGCGTGGGGCAGAGGGCGGCCTGGCTGCGGCCCATGGGTGTCACGAGCATCAGCCGGGTCCCAGCCCACTCCCGGTGCCCACCGTGGGGGATGCCCCACCCCGCACCTGTGTCCCTGGCACTGATAGAGCATCTCCACCTCCCGGAAAACCCTGCTCCGGATGTGTCCCAGGCGCTTCTCGATGATCTGGAAGGCAAAGAGGGGGAGGCTGAGCGCTGCCAGGGAGGGGCCGGGGCACCCCTGCCCCTCCAGCCGGGGACCCGCGGGGCCGGGCGGGGCTCCGGCAGCAGAACAGGCTGTTCCCGGCGCCGGTGCCAAGCGGCAGCGGCCGTGCCAAGCCGCTCCCTCCGGGCCGGGGCCAGCAGAGCTCCACGTGACGCCGGAGCAGCGGCGCAGCAAAGGGCCCCATGCCCCACTGGGAGCTGGCACAGCGGGGCTCGCTGGCCGTGCCAAGGGTGGACAGGGGGACACCCCACACAGGGGGGAGGGAAGATGGGTGCTGTCATCCCCCTTTGGGGCACACCGAGCACTCCACCACCACAGCCCTCCCTGCTGCCTCAGCTTCTCCTCTGGGACACCCAAAGGCCTCTATGGAGCAATGGGGGAGGCAAAGCTCCCCCAGCATTTGGCTGCTTTTTGACACAGGGCCCATCCCGGAGCCCCCATGCCATGGCTTGGAGTCTGTGCAGTGCAGGGCCACGGGACCACCATCCCTGACCCCAAAAGCTCACCCCAACCCCCTCCAGCACCCGCATGAGAGAGACCTCCCTGGAGTGAGCAGGAGGTGACCACCCTGCCAGCACCGCCCTGCCCCAAGTCCCCAGACACATCCCAAGTGTTAATTTAGTCTCTGGCCTGCCCTCATTGACACAGAGAGGAGCGTGGCTAAGGGGGGTCACCGAGGAGCCCGAGCTGGGTGGTGGCAGAGGTCGGAGTGCCACCACCGCAGCCCAGGGTGCCGCATCCCCACCCCTCTCCCTTCCCTCCAGCCCGTAGAGCCGCAGTCCTGGGCCAGCACCGGATGGTCCTGGGAGCTGGGAGAGCCCCAGGTGTGGAGGGCAGAAATGGAACTGAGGCAGGGGGTGGGAGGAGGGCGGCCCTGCAGCCCCAGCAGCGGAGCTTTACCTTCACCGCGTACTCCTTGTTGGTGATGAGGTTCACGCAGGACTGGACTCGGGCGTGGGCCCCTTCTCCCAGCACCTCCTCCTGCAGCTGGTAAACATCTGGCAGGGGAGAGGTCACCTGAGCTGCTGGCCCCACTGCACACAGCCTGGGGACACCAGGAGGGCCCAGCCCTGCCCCAGACCAAGGGGAGCCCCTGGGGTCCCTGAGCAGCCCCGCTCACCTTCGAACCTGCCGGAGAAGCTGTCGGTGGCTCTGCAGCGCTTCTTCTTCTTGTTCCTTTTCTTGGCATCAGGGATGTCGATGGGTTGACTTGAAGGCATGTCTGTGCCAGAGCAAAGCCAGCAGTGTCAGCCATCCCTGTCCACCCACAGCTCCCCCAGCACCACCAGGGCTGCCCCCAAAGCCTCCAGGGCCCAAACCCCAGGGGCAGGATGGGAGGAGCCCCGCTGGGAGGCACCCGCCACTCACCGGGACGGGGCGGGCACTCGAAGTTGAAGACGGGCTCCAGGTGGTTGGACTGGTCGAACTCCAGGTCGAAAGGGTTTTGCCCCTGTGGGAGCCAAGAGCAGGAGTGAGGTGGAAGCTGCTGGATCAGCCACCACCAGCTGCCACCCTGAGCCCAGCACAGACACACAGCCCAGCATGCTCTGGGACACATTCTGCTCACTGCCCCATGGTGCAGGACACCAGCTCACGGTGGGACACGGCAGAGCTCCAGGGAGAGCCAGAAGATGAGGAGGAAGGCTTTGACCACATCTCCTGATGGGGATGGCGCTGTGAGGTCACTCCTCCAGCCAGCCCCAGGCCAGCACACGGGGGATGATGAGAGGGACCGCAGCCGCCCACACCAACCCAACCCCAAACCTCCACCCAAACCTGAACCACAGTGAGGCAGGAGGGGAAGAAGAGAAGTCACAGGGCAAGACAGGCTCCAGAGCCACCCCTCCACGTCCTCCCAGCTCCCTGCAAGGTCACAGTGGCTGGAGCCTGCTCTGTGGACATCGTGTCCCCTGGGCTGCAGGACACCCCCGACCTGGCAGGCTCAGGCCTCACTCCAAACCCTCCTGCACCCCGGGATCCATGGAGGGCATGGGACCCGCTCCTTCCCCCACACTGAACCCCAGTGGCACCCAAAGGGACATGGGGGACCCTCTGCTTCCTGCTCCCCTGAGCCACCCTTGGGATGGGGCAGCGCTAGGGGCAAAAGGGCCCCGTCCTCCCCAGGATTATGAAATTTGTTTGGGTGGAGGTGGCAGCTCCAGCGGCGTTCCCAAACCCGCCCGGTGCCCGGGCTGGCTGCCAGCCCCAGCACGGCCAACCCCGGCCACCGGCAGAAACTCCCAGAAGGCGCCTGGTTGCTGCAGCCCTGGGGGGGCTGGGGGTCCCCAGCGGAACGGGGGGGGGGGGAGCACAGCAGGAGCACCCCCCCCACCAAGCACCACTTCACATCTCCGGGACCAAAACTCTCCTGTGCTGCATTTTCCCAGCTTTACTCCCCCTCAAAACCTGGATTTGGGGAGCGCAGTATCACCCCGCTGCTGCTGCCCCCCGGGAGGATGGGGGGGTCGGGGCCTCCGGGAGAGGCACGGGGTGTACGGGGGGGCAGGGGAAGTACGGGGGGGCACTGGGGGGGCAACAGGGGGCCAGGGGGCCCTGCCAGCTGCCGCAGCACTGCCACACAAAGGTCTGGGGGATGGGAGGCTGCGCACGGGCTCCATCGGCACAGCCGAGGTGTCCCCCCCGCCTCCATCCCCAGCCACCGCGGGGGGACACAAACCTCGGCCAGAGGCCACCCGAGCGGGAGCAGGGGGTCACCGCCATGAGTGGGGGGGGTTAGAGGGACCCCCCCGCACCCCGGAGCTGGAGCGAAACCGAACAAAGGACCCCCCAATCCACAGCCAGGAGGCGGCTCGGGAAGGGAGGAAGCGAATGGAGCGGGACCATGGGGACCCCCCCCGCACCCCCCGAGGTGACAGCGGCAGGTGGGACGGGGAGGGTGACGGGCCCGGGCTGGGGGTGCTCAGGGCATCCCGGGGCGGGCGGCATCGAGCCTCGCACGGTCCCACCGGGCCGGGCCGGGCCTGGGGAGTGCTGAGACCACCCCCCCATCGCTGCCGGACCAGGACGAAGGGGTGCAGCTGGGCGAGGGGAAAGTGCAGCCAAGGCACCCACGGGGGATCCCCGCGGTAGCTGCAGCATCCCAGCGCCCACCCGAGGCATGGTGGGGGGGAGACGCTGACCCAATCCCCGGGAGCACCGCGACCTCCGGCACGGGGGGACAGGGGGGTCCCCCCGCACGGTTTGGGTGGCAGCGCCCCCGGACCTCCTCCGTTCGGAGGGCGTCGGGGGTGGGGCAGGAAGCGGCCGGGCCCCCTCCGTTCCCGGGCAGGGGATGCAGCGATGCGGGCGCAGCCCGGCCCTGCCGGCACCCCGGCCCCGGAGCCCCCCAGAGCATCCCGGTGGGGGCGGGGAGCAGCCCCTTACCTTGAAGGAGCGGTGGAATCCCGGGATCTCTGATTTCTTCTGCACCATCTTGCTGCGGGGGGGGGCGGGGGGCGGCGTTGCTGGGAGAAATGAGGGGGGGCGGCAAAATAAAAAAAAAGGGGGATGGGGGGA